>JAOSBN010000005.1:41135419-41164598 GCA_027563595.1 Erythroxylum suave | reverse complement strand
CGATGATCAATTTTGATGACAATCAAATAATAATAATGTTAGAAACAAATGAACATTTTGACAAGTGTATTAAGTGTACAGAAGAAGTCAACATAGGCGCAAAAAGATAGACACAAGACATAGATGCAAAACGATAGACACAAAGACATAGACACAAAGAGATAGATGCAAAAAAGATAGACACAAGACGACATAGACACAAAAAGAAGATGCAAAGAGATAGACGTAAAAACATAGACGCAAAAGCATAGACGCAAAGACATAGACGCAAAGACATAGATGCAAAGAGATAGAGGCAAAGAGATAGACGCAAAGACATAGACGCAAAGATATAGACGCAAAGACATAGACGCAAAGAGATAGACACAAAGACATAGACGCAAATATACAGACGCAAGATGATACTGTAGCACATCGGATGGTTACTTAGTTGGAGTTAGTTACAAAACTCAACTAAATGACAGTTATCATGAATCAAGAAGTAGTTATCAAAGATCAAGAAGCAGTTAGAGAATTAGGCTATAAATATTAATCGTAGTCGAATATGTCAAAAAAAAGAATAATAGTGAATTTTACGAGTTTACAACTTTGAGAAATCAGTGATCTTTGAGTGCTTACTTAGAAAAGAGAATTTTTGTAATTCAAAACTGAAAGAGCTAAACATTCTGTAACAATAGCTCACGATAACTTTTTCTAGTGAGAGAAAGAGAAGGCATATAGCCTGGAGAGGCTAAGATAGCTGAAAGAATATTTGGGGTAAGAGACCTGAAGAGGCTCTAGAAGAGAAAAGAATACTTGTAATTGTTTGGAGTATAGTGAAACACTCAGATGAACTCTAAGAACTCGACGTAGCCCACGGTTTGGGGTGAACTTTATAAAAATCGCAGTGTTTACTTTCTATCCCTACTTCAGTTTGCTTTGTTGTTAAACAATTAGATAGAAGTTATTTTGTGATTCAAATACGTAATAACTTTCTTATAATCTGAGTGATATCTTCTTAACAAGAAAAATAAGTTCTTAATAAGATTTGATTTATAAATGTGATGTTTTTATGATTTTGTATATTAGAACTGGAACTTATGTTCACCAGATGAGTGAATTGATAGGCTAGGCCTATCTAATTGACAATCATGTTATGGGTGATTTAACAAAAATGACTTTCACTATGTCACCCTTCCTTGTGGAGCTAAAGTAATGCTGCTTATCTTCTTACTTAAGGCCTCCATTTAAATCGTCATTATTATTATCGTGTCTACTTTGTAAACTCTAGATGGACTATTAGTGGTTCGTGCTCTTGCTAAGAACCACTAATAGTTATTTATGGCCATATTCTCAATCAACAATTAGAAGGCTTCAGTTGTCTTCTTGTTCATCATCCCTCTAGTCTATTCAATGATTGACTACCTAGTATTTTGACTTATCTCGTTATAAAATGTTTGGATTTGCATCCATATAAGTAATCCATGACATGGGCATCACTGAAGCATATCCTTAAACCTCTTCTATGTATTGTATAATGATTCCCCTTTAGTTTGGGAGTATGAAGAGATGTCATTCCTTAGCTTCACAATCCTCGCTGAAGGAAAATATTTCAATTAAAAAATTTCTGCCACTTGATCCTAGGTGGTCAGTGACGAACGTAGGATAGAATTAAGCCGCTACTTAGCTTTTCCTTTAAAAGAGAAAGGAAATAGACACAGTTTGATGGCGTCATTTTTTGCTCCATTTATTTTGAAAGTATCACAGAAAAGTTAGAGATGTAAGCGTTAGGGAAATAGCCAGTTTCCAAAACTTACTGAGTGTTAGAATATTAGACTTTTAAGTCATATCATTTCAAAATTAATGAGGTGCATTTCATTCACATGCATAACATGAGCATATATAAACATGGAATGTTGATTTGGGAAAAATTGCAAAGAATGTATATGCAATCAATTGGTATATTCCGGGGGTATGAAAGGTTTAAAATGATGATGATTTGATTGTGTATTTCTTATGTCTTGAATTTTGGCTAGATGGATTACAATTAGTGATTTGTAGTTAATTATTACAATTGGAAATTTGATGAATTAAAATGTACATTTAGTCTAGGAAAAATGTCACGTGGCAAGGCAAGTTAAGAAATGGAATATTAGGATGATCAAGCCTATAAAATGAGTGACTTTTAGCATAAAAAATTAGGTAACAAATGAGAGTAGTGATTAAGTGACAAATGGCCTAAGATATTGGCGACATTTGGCAGCCACATAAAAATACATGTAGGTTACTCCATTTGTATGACATGTGTCCTTCAAAAATGAAGACACCTTCCATCAAATGGCTTAAGAAAATGCAAAGTCCTATTTCTCTCTAGTTGTTTCTTCTACATGCTTTCTTCTTCTCCCCCCTCTCACCAACGAAACACAAATAATAAGCGTCACAGCTTTTAAGTTTTGCTTTAATTTTGCTCATCGTCACTCCAACATCCATACAAAATCCTGCACAAAGATACCTATAATATGTTATCATCTCTTTGTGCTTTCTGAAATCTTTCTCCTCCCATCTTGTTCTTGGAATTATACTTGCATGCATGGAAGGCTATGTTAGCTTGATAAATAAGGAGGTATTTAAGCTGATCAAGAAGGTTAAAAAAATGATCTCTTGTGATATAAAATAATAGAACTAGATGATGACTGAATTGGAGATTGATTGATTGAACTATTGGTGTTAAATGTGTGTTAGAAAATGATGTATGAATGGTAGTTTCTGTTTTGTTTAACATGCATGAAAAATAATAGTTTATGAGTGGTTAAATGAATGATTTTGAGCTATAAATTGAGATGAAATTAATGAGGAATTAAGGTATAACTGAATTATAATTAATGGATTATTATGAAGGTGAAGAATAATTAATGGATTGTATATGAAGGTGTTTTGAATTTGATATGAAAGGGTTTTCTTTTGAATCTGAAAAACAAAAAGGGATGTTTGTGTATATGTAAGAATGATTTTTAGTGATATAAATTAATAGAATTTAGAGAGCTTTTATGTAACCAAGATGGAAGCTATATTTACATGAATTGAAGTAGCTTTTGAGAGTATGAATTCTAGAAAAATTGAAGTGTTAATGATGATCCTAACTAGATAAAATTGGTGGAAAATTGACAGAAATTGGATAGTGCACAATCGGGGCACTTATCTCACAATTGTGGGAAAGTCTACCCACGATCACGACCAAAGCTTTTAAATTATATTTTCGGTTTTGTTAATTTGTTGAACCAAATGAGAATAAGTCACTTCACATTGGTGCATTTGAACTTGATTAAGGCTTAAAATGAACCTAGATTATTGCTTGATTAATTAGTTAAAGTTTTGATAATTTTAGTTAGTTAATTGATGTCATTATTTAAGGAATGGATTTTCTTGATATCAATGTATTTAAATCAGGAAATTTTGAGTTGTTAGAGGAATAAAGGTGTTCTTATGAATGGAAATATGATCCAAAGGATATAAAAAGGTTGTATTATATATGAATGAGTGAGAATTGGGAAATTGTGTGAATGTATATTGCTAGAAAAGGTTGATGAATGTATGATTGATGAATTTAGAGTAATCAAACTTGCTCAAGGTATAAACCTAAATGCAAAGTGGTAATATACAAGGTATAACAACTGAAAGGTCAAGATTTGTGATTAAGAATACATACCTGGAAAGGTCAATTGAGCATGCATTGAACATAACACATATACATGTGCATGATTGTATATCATATGATTAAACAAATTAGTGATAGGGAACCATGTGTGTATTGCTTACCTATAGATGCACAAGTTGATCACCAATGGCCAAACATTACCAGATTATCAAGGCAATAGTTATTCTAGAACATACTATGAGTTAACTTACATGTGTAAACTCAATTATATGTGCTTTTCTTGAATTGTATATGGAATGTGGAATGTATGAACAATTGAATGATGAATGTCAGACTTAGATCCGAAGAATTTGATATATGACATGATCACATTGATTGAAAAGTACTGAAAACATGATATGTGAATTGATGCATCTCATTACATTGAAATACATGATCAGATAAACGAGCTGTGACCGGAGTAGCCAATGTGTAGAAAAGAGCTTAAATCTTAAGATTGTGCCCAAAGAGCCACAATCTCATTTAACAATGAGCTGAGCCTAGTATTCACAAAAAATATGGAACAATATATAAAATGAGCCTAGTATCCACAACAGATACAAGACAATAAATTAGGTAGATAAGCTCTCTGTCACAACAAAGCAAAACAAAAAAAAAATCACATGTGTATTTTCTTATACAAGTATACATGTATCATTTGCATGATTATGATAAAATTATTGAATTATTTTGAAATTGTGATATGCAACATTGGTATACAGTACTTGCTGAAATATGACAAAATGTGATGTGGTATAAAATATTTGATTTTGTAATATACTTGCTGAATTGAGTTATGTGATTTATTTTGGTGTCCTAACTTGAGTGAGAACATCAATGATGGTCCACACACTGAGTTCACAAACTCGTCAAAATTGCAATGATGAATTTCAGGTTCAAGGGAGATCTAGCTTTTAAAGTGATTTAATAGAATTCTAGTACTGTTATTTCTGGGACAATAATGGTTCAAAGCTCAGGTCAACTGATACCTGTGAAGTCTAGATAGATGTCTTTTGTATTACCATTTCACATCATGATAGACATTGTCTTTAGTGTGTAGTTTTTGTACTGTATCATATATTAGGATTGAGTTTAAACTATTGTGAAGGAAATAAGTATTTGGAATGCTTAAGTTATATTGATACCTCCGACTATATTAATATGACTATTCTAACGTACCATTTCCATATAGCATATTCTCAACTATTCGTGGATATGTTCAGGCATATATGCTATAGGTATGGTATGTTGTAGTTAGATTCCTTTTCTCAGAGTCCATCAAATTGGATTGACTGTTACACACTACCTGAAAAATGCTCAGCTTGATCTCAAAATTGTTCTCTTGTATAATCGATCTCATGATGCTGGATTTTGTGTCATTTAAGTATGGCCTAGCATAGTCAAAAAATTTTCGTGGTTGGCCATATTATGTGATTCTTCGATGTCTGTTTGATCTTCCAAATCCTCTATTAGATGATCTAGTTTAAATTCCCTATGGTGTTTTTCTATGATGATTCCCACACATAGTTCTTTCCATCTCAAGATTTACATCAAGTAAGTTTTTAGTGTTACTTTAGGTTATAAACTAACCTAGAGTCTAACCTAAACTAAGGAATAAACTATCTAACTCAATTAAATTAAATAACTTAAAATAAAAACAAGCAATTAAAGCAAAACAAACTAAATCACGTAAAGTAAAAATAAATAAATTTACAGACAATTCACATCATCACATAAGGCACAACACCTCACAAATTTATCATGAGCATCAAATACACTTTATATACTTATTTCACATTTCACATTCAAAGCAGTCAAACAGTTCACTTTGATCATTTAAAACATACATATCAATTTTATATGCAATGCTCGTGAGACTCACTTCTTATTATTATTATTATGACCGAGTGCCTATAATTGTCTCGTATCCATTGTGGATACCGAGCTCATTAATAACTGTCTCTTATTCGTTGGAGATATAGGGCTCATTTTACATAGCGAGCCTTTGGCTTTTAATGACTTTCTGACCTTTAAGTTGTTTTTTGGTAGTTATTCCAGTCAAAACAACCTTTATATTGTCACGCATTCATGTACTGAAATGCATCACATTCATATATATTCAATCAATAACTTGATTTTAGTTTCACATTCACATTCACATTTATCATCGGACCTCGGTCCAGCATTCAACAATAATGTTGAGAATTGCTTATTTCTTTCACATTCACATTCAATGAAGCGCTTCCTATATTTTCACATTTATCAAACTCCTCGAACTGTTGATGTCTAGAATTGTCTCAATCACATTCACCTTCAGTAATAATTCAATACAGAAATTTAAAACAGAACAAACAATGAAAGTGAAATCATCTAGGTTGACTTATAGTACAATCCAAATTAGCATAAGTTTTCATGGTCCAGAAACGTCTGAGTATAAATAATTCACCAAATCAATTTTTAAAGCTAAATTCTCTCTATCCATATTATAATAACACTAAAACGATTATTTATACCTGAAAAATGTCAAATGAGTGCATAAACAAATCATTGTAATGTGTGGGTAATAATAACATTCATATGTATGTATGTTATATTATGCATGAGTATGAAATGCATTTTTCTAATCTCTCATTGCTATTTCTTATGTACGGTATTCCCAGGCTCTAACCCTTAATATGGGAATGGGATATTACAATTCTCCCCCTTTAATAAATTTCATCCTCAAAATTCTTACTTGATTTTTTAAAAAGGCAGGGGTATTGTTTCCTCATACGCTCTTTTGTTTCCCTTTTAACTTCATCACTCAAATGGTTTCTTCCAATTGACTATGACCAATGGAATCACTCAGTTTTTGAGTTGCTTATTCTGATATCCCTCTATCTAAATTGATTCCTCAATATATCTCATATTATTCTCAAGTTCCACTTCCTATGCCGATAATACATCTATGTCAGATCATATCAATATTTCTTAACATACTCTAACACAGTGTGGATCTAATAAATCTTTGTTAGTGAGACTAACTTAAGTCAATGATCCTACGCTCTCAATAATTTCATATGCCAATGGTCCTACGCTCTTAATAACTTCATATGGATCAATATAATTCAAATTTAGCTACCTTTTTTAACAAAATTTAGCACACCTTGCCAAGATGGTACTTTCAAAAACACTTTATCTATCTCTCTATATTCCATATCTTCGGTGATGATCCACCTAACTCGTTTATTTTTCTTGAATCACTTAATTTCTAATACAATTCAATTTCACTGATCAACAACATCTCGAATCAATTCCGGCCTTCAAACATTTTTAGGCCCTCTCCATCTTAATATAAGGCTGGATGATTTATTCAGTCCTATAACGCCTTATACGGTGTCCTGCCAATACCATTGTATAATGATTTTCATAATCAAATTCAATCAAAACTGTAAATTGAGCTCATGTTTCTAGGGACCCTAAAAATATAAGTTGTAAACATATCTTCAACATTTAAGACTATTGGCAAATCAAACATTCAATCACTTACTTTTATGCCCTTAGCTGCTAAATATTGCTTCAGCGTATTCTTAATAGGATGTATAGCATAGGTTGCTATTTGTGCTTTCTCTAATAATCTCTTTGCTCAATCATCTTTATCAGGTACACATACTTTTTACTACAACCCCAAAAAAAATTTTCCAATTCAACTCAAATTTTGAATTCATTTCCAATTCCTCAATAAGATTCACAAATTTTGAACCGTCACTTAGAGCTTTTCTAATCCTTTCATACAAAACTAGTCTTAAATTCTATGTAGCTAATAACACTTCATTTTGCCCCAATTTCAACTTAATCCTTCTACGCTCTTCATTGCACTAGATTTGGTAACCTCAATATCTGAATTTATACTACACTGTTATTAGATTTTCTATTTAATACTTTAGATTACAACACTAGCTTTACTGGGTAATACTCATTTGTACATCATAATCTTCAAGTAACTCTATCCATTATCTTAGTCTCATATTCAATTCTTTCAAACTCAATAATTACCTCAAACTTTAATGATTCCAATTTCTGCTCCAATTGTCTCTAAATTTTCCATGACATTTTTCATTAAATCCTAATGTCATTTACCATAATTTCTACTACCATTTCAACTTTATTACTGCTACTATTCATTAGTTGTCTAGCCACTTGACATTTTTCCTAGTCCGTAAATACCCAAAATTCTAGAAAATTCTCAAATTTCACCAAAAATTCTGAATCAATAATTTAATACAGTAGATCAATTTTTAAAGAAAAATAATCTTTGTCCATATCATAATCACATTTAAAAAATTATTTATACCCAGAAAATGTAAAATGAGTGCATAATGTGTGTGTAATATTCACATTCACGTGTATGTATGCTATATTATGAATGAGTATGAAATGCATTTTTCCAATCTCTCATTGATATTTCTCATGTATAGTATTCCTGGGCTCTAACCCTTAATATGGGAATGGGATATTACAGTATAACATCAAAGATCAATCAAAACTTATCACACATTTAACCAACTTTTTCAACATCAAATTATGTTCATTTTAAATCCCAATTAAGTCCAAATGCATCATAATTAAGTATATTATCCTTAATTGGTTAAACCATTACATAAATCAAAACATTACCATGTAAAAGCACTACCCACGAGCAAGGGCATCTCCCCACGATCATGACAGAAGCTGTTACATATGTCCACATCCTTTTCCTACACTTTTTCTGTATTTTCTTAGGACAAGTTTAGGGTCAGTTTTGAATGGCCATATTGATAAAGAAACTTAGGTTTCTATGCAGTAAGTTATTCTAAACAAATGTTCCTCTATGCCTTAGGTTTCTATTGAACTAAAGTTCATAAAATTTGGTTCATTATTCCTAGAGTTATACCCAAAATACTACAAACTTTTCTCAAACAGTGACAACACCCAGTACTCAAATTCAAGCCAAATTAAAAAACCCTTAGGGACATAATTAAAATTCAATTCCTCCATGAAAATTGTATCAATATGTCTATATTTTAATCTACATGAAAAATCATCAAATTTTGATACCTACAGATAAAGATATGGCTAAAACACAGATGCCTGTTTATTGAAAACACTCCATCTAACATATTCCAGCACACATTTAACTTCATTTTCAACTTTACTTTGTATTAAAACTATCATCCTACTTCTTCTCATTTCAAGAAAATACACTAGCCTTTTCTTTGGCTTTAAACTCATTCTAGTTCATCTTTATAAGAGCTACCAATAATCCACGTGATCACACCTCAAAACAGAACATGAACATATATCATCCCTTTATAAATTTCTGCATTCTTCCTACAACGCTTAAAATGATCATTCTAGCTAAAAATCATCTCTCTAACAATTTATGAATTATCACTCACAATATACACGAAAACAAGACATCTATAAGCTCATTTTCCTCATCCATGTTTAAACATGTATTCATTACCATTTCATTATGCTTCAACATCTAACTATCATCATACATGTTTCATTCAACAAATCATGAAGAATAAAACTTTACACGTACTTGTTTAACTTCAAGATCTTCAAGTCACCTAACCCTATCTTTCTTCTCTTACATGATCATCATCATCCAAGGGTGGTATGGTTAGGTCTTTACTAACAAATGAGGAAGACAACATGATTTTGGAGTAGAAAATGAAGGGTTAAAGTAAAGCTCATGTTGAAAGGGTGAGAAGAGAGCGTCATAGATAGGGGAGAAGAAGAATGAAGAAAATGGAGAGAGCATTTAGCCAAAAGTGAAGAACAAATGAACATTGGTCTTACAAGGGTAAGTTATAAGAGTGAGGCATATGGAATGGCAAGTGACACTTGTCACTTACCGCATGTCACCACCTTGTGGTTTCTAATGGGTCTTCTTTAATAACCAATCCATTTGTCTCCAATTTCTAATCCAATTGCCTCCAAATTTTTTATGACACTTGTCATTAAATCCTAATGTCACTTATCAATAATTTCTATCATCATTTGACATTTATTTATACTACCATTTATCAATTTTTCATGCCACTCGGCATTTTTCTTAGTACAAAGTTACTCTTAATTCCAGAATTTTCTCAACTTAATGAATAGTTTCCTATATCATCAATTATCATTTATTAACCAGAATTCTATTCATAATAATCATAATCCACATAATAATCACATTAAAATTACTTATACCCCGAAAATGTCAAATGAGTGCATGAACAATCATTGTAAAGTGTGCAAAAATTCAAATTCACGTATATGCTAATATTATGCATTTTTTAATCTCTCATTGTCATTTCTCATTCACAAAAATATAGGGTTCTAACCCTTAATATGGAAATAAGATGTTACATTTTCTTTGAAAGTCTTTACATCATTCCCACACTTCATACATCAATTCCTCATCAACCTGCTGAAAGTTTGTGGTCTCTTGATATTCTCTATAATCTTGGTAAAGGGAAAGTACTTATCTAAGAAGGCGCGAACTAATTGGTTCCAAGTGGTGACATTAATCGGGTTGAGGGAAGGGCACCAAACATTTGCTTTGTCCCTTAAGGTAAAAGGAAAGAGTCTCATTCGTACAACATCCTCTAACATCTGATGATAATAGAAAGTATCACAGGTTTCAAGGAAATTGACAATATGTGTGTTTAGGTCTTTATTCGTTAATCCATAAAATTGCACATTTTGTTGAAGCATATTTAGAAGGGCTAGTTTGATTTAAAAGGAAGTCGCTTGCACGGGTGGTATACCTACACCTTAATTGGTTGCATTGAAGCTTGGTCTCATGAAGTCCATAAGGGTTCTCAGTTGATGCCCTTGGTTCACTCCTTGATCCAAATCTCACTGAAACTCCTCTACCATTGTTGCGTTTACGGTTTCTTCTTCTTTTTCAGGCCTAGCTCTTCTAAATGAACATTCCAAACGAGTGATGTTAAGCTTTATAGCTTCAACTATGCAACCCAAACTTCTTGTAACTCTTATGTTCATGTAAGAGCATGGACACACATAAAAAAATGGGAAGAATAGAAAAACTTAAAACCAACTGAAACGTCATAAACTAAGAGAACTAAAATATTCTTCACCCTCCCCGACAACAGCGGTAAAAACTTGATCATGTTGTTTGAGCTTTAAAATTTATAAGCCCTCAAATATCGCAAGTGCACGGGTCGCAACTGTATTATAAGAGGTGTTGATCCCATGAGGAGGGGGACTAATCTAATTCTAAGTTATCTAAGGCTAAGGAAATTGAAATAACAAAAATAAAATTTCATAAGACAAGTAAATTCGAGAAATTGATTGGCGAAAGTTATAATTCAGAAATTAACACAAAAAGAAATGAAATTTTTAGCAATGCAGAAACACAGTGGAAAGCAACAAGAGAAATTAACCAAGTTATGAGAAAGGGGATGTTACCGATCATTAATGCTACCCGAGCCGATTATGTGTTAATAGGGTATCGGTTCTAGAAGATCTTATGACTGATTACTCTCTCTTGAGATATAACCATTAAACCCTAATTTATAAACTATAATTGGATTATGAATTTTGTGATCTCTCAATTAACAAAAGACTTATAATCCTAATTAGATCCAAAGCGCTCTAATAATCTATCCGGTCTTACACGAGAGCTCTCTCTGCACAATTACTGATCTGATTAGTTATGAGTTCTATTGAATCACCTAACCCTCATTAATCTGATCCAATCATTTTTTATTCAATTCACCCTATCAGTTTATTACCAAATTATGCAAGAAATGCAACAAATCATAATACCCAATTCAAAAAACATAAAATCAAATCAGATAACATTAAATCAAAATAAAATCTTGAAAGAGAGTTTAGAAGAACATCAATATTCCAAATCCTATTCTCATAATATCCATCTTAATTCTATACATAAATAAAATTGAAACAAAAAGGAAATAACAACTTCGAATAGACAATGGAAGGCAGTAACGTCGAAAAACGTCCTGATCCAGAAAGTATGTCGAATCAACTTCATCTTCCTCTTCCTTCTTCTTTCTCTCTATCTACATTCTCTATTTAGGGTTTTGAGTGTGGCTGCATGAAAAAGCTCTTTTTCCCTTCACTTGTTGTTTTGGGTAACCCTAGGGTTTTATGGGGGTCCGAAAGGCCCAAAAAGTCCCTCAAAATGTGAAGTTCATAACCCTCTATGCGTTTACTTGACACTGACGACAATTTGGATCACATTTGAGCCTTCTGTCACAATCATGGCATGAAGATAGGGCCAAACCTGAAGCTTCTGTCACGATCATAGGCCTATGTTATAGCCTGAGTTCCCTCCTAAACTCCTCTGTCTTCGATATTGACCTTGAATCACTAGCAAACACATAATGGTACCTCAAAAACATAATGTTTAAGATCAAAAACCTGTACTGACCCATAAAACACTTAGAACACAATTAATTAACAAACTAACACAATTCTAACCTAAACACATACTAAATGATCAACTTTACGGCTAAATACATACCAAACTATGCCTTAAAATACTATGCAATTTACACTTATCAAGGACTCAATCTCAAATCATAATGAATGTTTAAGTTCTTTGAATGCTTAAAGTTCTCTAACATATGTTACTATATAAATACAGATCTAGAAAATATTCAACAACAAAAAGACAAAGATTTTATAGCCAGCAAAGTCTTAAATGTTCATTCAAAAACTATTTCTATGCACAACATGCTAGTTGCTATCTATTTATCATTGGCATCAGTAAGTTGAATCCATAGTTAAACACCTAACTTTGAAACTCACCCATTATATCCAAATTTCCTAACTTTTGGAACTGGATTTAGTTAGCTATTGATGGTAAAAATAATCAACTTGTTTTACGCTTAAAAATTGCAAATGTACGGGTCATGACTTATAGCTTAAAAGCAGATATCAATCCTACAGGGATTGATCCCTGACACTACTTAATCTACATCAAAATTTGTTTAAGAAATGAAATTTTTTTTAATGAAAATAATTTAGAAAATTAAATTTAAATTAAGAGATTAATAACGAACAGTGAATAATACCACAAATGCAGAAAAGCTAGAATTCAAGAATCTAAAGACTGTAGATTACTTTCTGCCTATTGTGTCTTCCTCCTATTTTATTAATTGAATTATGTCTCACCCAAGATTTCCGAATGTAGTAATCACCCTCTCTCAAGGTGTAATTAATTTTCCCTAATTGAATTTAATGGGATTAATTGAATGATCTATCAACCTATCTAATCGCTCTACCAATTTCACTAGGTATTAAGCTATCTGATAGGTGATCAATTAAACTAGCTGAGATCTCTATTCTAACTGATCAATTAACGTGATGATTGTAAGTCTATAGGTTGCCAACTTTTGTTGTACAATCCTACACAAACTTATCTTACTCACTCTCTCGATTTATCGCAAAATAGAAATAAAATTAACAATTATTAAAGACATTTTCAATCAATTCAACAAAATAGGAGTTTAACATAATAGTTCAAAAGCAATTCCTAAGACTAAATCAGCCTAACATGGTCTTCATAACATCATCAACATTCACATAAACCATTTTACAAAGAATAGAAGTGATCAAAGTGACAGAAAATTGAATAAAAAGACTCCTCTTCTTTGCCAAAATCTGGAATTCTTGATATTGATGAGCTATTTTCCCCAATCTTGATGATAATTCTTAACTTCAATCCTTCCTCAAGACTCCAAACATGTGTTCTTCCCTCAAGAAAAATCTTTTCCACAGAGGGATGTCGTCCTCCCTAACCTTGGAGGCTTAATTATGCTTTTATAGTCTAAAAATCCTAAGTTTAATGAAGTCTTGAATAAGGTCTCGGTTTATAATTCCCACGATCGTGGGAATTGGTAGCAGAAATAATCCTATTATCTTCTCCTTTTTGATCTCTAGCTTAATCTCCCAGTTGTTCCATCTTCACTCCTACATAAAAATAGTCAATTCTTATCCTAGATTAACACCAAACATAAAAGAACAACAAAGGAAATCAAATTAAATGAAATCATACAAAATGGATCTTAAACTACAACAATAATCAACAACTATGCAAGAAATACATGCCAATTACATAGACAAACATAGACTGATGTACACCTATCAACATCCCCATATTTAAATCTTTGCTTGTCCTCAAGCAAAATTAGTACAACCAATCAATTCTACAACTTCATTTTCACAAAGATTAAAGCATGCAATCCCTTAAATTTTAGCCAACTCAAATATCAATCTAATACACATAATGATTAATTTTTCATTAGTGTACATAAGCAAACTCAACAAATGGCATCATCACTTGAAGATAAGTGTAGATGCAAGAATGAATCTTCCTCACGGTTTTCACTCATTTCCCTTAAGTGTTTAATGGTTAGTGTTTCTCTCACACTTCTTGTAGGAAACTACACTACTATAAGCTTGCTAATATGTGTTTAATTGTTGATACATTTAATCATTTACACTTAGAGATTAATGATACAAAAATGCTTAAAATTCTCATTTTAATTCACATATAATTTTAGGTACAATTTAGAAGCAAAGAAATTAAAATGAGTCGAAAGTATTAAATTTAGGTCATTTTTTTAAGATTAATTTTCACTTGATGGAGCAAGAAGAAGAATTAAAGGTACTGAAAAAAAAGAAGAAAAAAATTAATAGAAGCAAAAAGAAGAAATGGCAGCGTGTGGGCATATGAAAGAAATAAAAAATAACGTAGCAGTAGGTGGACTAAAACGACACTGCAGCAGATGTTTGAATTGTCTGCGTTGAACGCAGTGTTGTGCATTAAATGCAGATGTTGTGTGTTATTTCTTTTTTTTTTGTTTACAAAGAGAAACACACGAACAAAACTACTTTAAAGCAGGCCTCGATGATACAAATGGCCTTGGTTATCTAACTAGATAAGCAGTCGCATCTCCTGTGGAGGATCCTGCAGAATATGTAGGCCTGGAGGACCTCGAGCGGCGTATGAGACCAAACTATCGGCACTTTGGTTCCCCTCCCTGTAGATGTGCAGGAACCGCGTCGTCCATGCTCGACTCAACATGGCTTGAATTTCCTGCACCACAAAACAATTAGCGGTAAGCACAACACAAAAGAAGCATTAAATCCCGGCATTTAAGGGCTAGAAAGGTTAGGCAGAAAAGAAGGCGTGCGTTGTGTGTACAGTAGAGTGGACCAAAAACTATAGATTTAATTGTCCCATCACGCAACAGTAGAGATGAAAGTAGAGTGAGGGGCGGCGTAAATAAAAGGAAAAGTAACGAGAGAAACAAAAGAGGAGAGTGGCATTAGAGACTCCGTGAAACAGAGAAGATAGAGGAGTGAATAGTGTGGATGGTCTTGATGTTTATTTGTCAATTCAATGAATAGTGCTGTGAGTAGTGAAGAAGAAAAGCTTGCGCAGTGAAATAGAAAGAAGGGGGTTTTCATTTGGGCTAATTTTTATACGAGTTGTAGCATTTTTGGAAGAGACTCATAGAAGGCTAAATGTTCCGACACCAATTAGGAGGTGACATTGACACCGATAAATTGGGTTAAGCATTTTTATTGTTTTATTATTATTTTCTCTCATTAGAAATTGATTATATTATCTTGTGTGAATTGATTGTGTATTTAAATGATGATCATTTTAATGCTCCAATGAATTTTTTTCATGAATACTCATTGCTAAACTTGAATGTAATATGTAATCGTTGTATTTTCGATTCATATGTGGCAACTAATGGTTCCAAACCATTAAAGATAACATAATATATCTTAAATAATCCAAGCTTGTGTGATTATTGTCTAAATTGATCAATTTTTCTTATTGCTAATGCAATTGTCCTGATAAACTTATAGAGCTTATTCTAGGTTTCCTGATAACTAAGGTTAATTAACGAGTGCTTTGTGATTAACTAGGATCTAAGGGAAAATCGAAATTAACAGAACTTATTGTTAATCTACGACCGATAATTGCTAAAGGAGATAAAAGAACAACAAATCAATGAATTGTGCTTAATTAGGGTGTAGGTCGAGATTGAACCAAAGAACCGAATTCCTATCGATTTCCCCAATTTTGATTATTTTTCGCATGTTTTCTTTTTATTTGTTTTCATTAGGTTTATTTTATTTTATTTTCTTATTAAACCCAAAAAAACCGCCATTACCTAAACATTAATTAATTTTATTTCATAAGATAACCAAACACTCCTTGTGGGGTCGACCTAGACTTACCACTTCCACAATAGTAGTCTAGTTATTTTATTTTGACTAGCGTTACGATGCGTCGATCAATTTTGGCGTCGTTACTGGAGAGTGCAGTGTTTAGTTTTTGTTTGTGATTTTAATTGTTTTTTGTATATATTTGTTTGTAATTAGTTTCTTTTCAGTTATTTCGTGATCCTTTCTTTATTGTGTTTCATCATTTGTTTTATAAAAAATAAAAAAAAAATCATAGATGGAAGTAATTTTTCTTTAATTCATATTCTCAATCCTGTAACAATGTTTGGACTGATCAACCTAACTTTTTTTGTGGATGGGAGAATCAACCTTACTTCCATGATAATTTGCAAGAAGCATAATTCACGTACACCAAAAGCTTCCTATCAAGACTCAGAAGAATTAGTTAATATGTATGTTGCTAACATTTTGCAATTCCAGCAAGAAACAAGTTTTAGAATCTAGAACTTGACAAGCCAGTGGATCAATTGATGGAAGCTATCAACCGCCTAGCATCATAAAGCAAAGAGATGCAATATGTCAACTTGAGGAGTACCCGATGGATATTAGCGTGGAAAGTTTACAGAGTGAAGAGGAGCTTGAAAATTTTGAGGACAACCCTCAATGAATTGCTTATGAAGAAGAAGTTGAAAGGGAGCTCGAAGCTGAAAAGAACACCTAATTTAGCTCGAAGGTAAATACTAAGTCTATGATTATTTTTGAAACTATCTCTTAACCTTTACATTGCAAATTAAAGCAACTATATAAGGAAAAAAAAGTGAAGAGATAATTGAAATATTTCCCCATTGCATGGATTTAGTCGAGCTTGAGAATCTGAGGATAGGGAAGACACTAAATGGGGATGATGATCAACTAAGGCTCTATCCAGAACAACCTCACATGGAAGAGGCTCTAATTGTAATACTTCAAGATCACAATTTTGTCACAAGAGGGGAAGGAGTCAACCCAGCAACCCTAAACCAAGGTGCTTCTTAAAAGGCATCCCAAGCGAAGTAAATTTCTTTTCTTTACATTTTCGCTTTTTTTAATTCATGTGTGTTTCTTTGTTAGTTTATTTTTCTTGTTTTTAAGTTTTCAATCAAAATGAGAGAAAGAATAAAACAAACAAAGAAACATTTGCTTATTTTTTATTGCTTCAAAGATTATTTAATCATGAGTAGAACATGAATTGACTAAAGAATTTCATAGCAACTTTGACATGTACTTTTGCTCTTGTGATTGATTGATGTGCATTATCTTTAGAAGAATAGTGACCAGTAGTGGACAAAGCTTGTGAGATTTTGAGCCTTAGTAGACTAAAACATCTATATTAGTCTCATTGTCTTGTGATAATGTGTGACCTTCATGACATGTACATCCCAATTTTGCGTTGAATCTCTATTTAAGACCACATTTTTATCACATGCATTAACATGGATATGATTAGGCATTCTTTGCTTTTCATGAACTATATTAGCCAAATATCCTATCCTATCGACATGATTTTTCACTTGATAAACCTCTTTGAGCTTTATACCTTTCTTTTTATATCTACCACATTACATACTTTATACTTAACCAAATGTCCTACCCAAGTCATAAAGCTAGTGAAACATTTGTGATTGTTGAGCTTATGGATGTACAAAATTCTAATTGTGAGGCTGTACATATGTAAGGGTTGGTTAATGTAAGGATGTTTTGTTATATCTTATTATTGAAACTCCCATGTTAATGTAGTTGCTTTTAATGTTAAAAAAAGAAAGAGAAAGAAAGAAGGAAAAGAGAAAAGTAAACGAAAAGAAAAGAAAAAAGAGAAAAAGAAAATGAAAAACAAAAAGAAAAACAAAAGAATGAAAAATATGTTTAAATAAATGTATCTAAGAGCGTGTGCATATGTGTTAAAAAGTTGTTTATGATTAATGCATTATCCTAATGTTGTGATGAATGTGTTATTTGAGTATATTGGATATGAGGTAGATGTTGGTTTGGAAGGTTAACTTTTGTGGTTTCAATGTATTGTTAGCATAAATTATATGAGGGATTCCTTCGGATTGGTATATGCTTCATATGGTTGGTGTGTGAGAGTTGAATTGGGTTGTGAAATATAAATGTTGCATTTGTCATAGTTGACGGTACCCAGTTTTTTATGAGTGTTATTTTGTTTTACTAACTTAATGGCTTTCATGCTACTTGACCTATACCTTTGCCTACATTACAACCCTAAAAATTCCTTTAATTCATAATTTGCATGTGAATTTTAGTGGTGAAGAAATGAAATGATATGCAAAGTGATGGAAAGACATGATCATGAATGGTGTTGAGTATACCTATAGATATATTTTGCTTAAACATAATTTCCGAGTTTACTATTAGATAACTCGGTTTTTGAAAATGATACTTGTTGATTAATCATAAGTAGAAGCATTGAATGTTGAATTATTGCTATGATTTTTTAAAATCATTCATCTTTGATTATGATTATATAGTCTTGGAAAATATAAGAATTGAGTAAACATTTCGGGTCTTTAAGCTTAATTTGGATATTTTGCCTAAAGATAGCCAAAAGCTAAGTGTAGAGGAAATTGATATATGTTTAATTGTTGATACATTTAATCATTTACACTTAACGATTAATGATACAAAAATATTTAAAATATTAACTTTAATTTATATATAATTTTAGGTACAATTTAGAAGCAAGGAAATTAAAATGAGTCGAACGTACTATATTTGGTTCGTTTTCTTTTTCAAGATTAATTTTCACTTGATGGAGCAAGAAGAAGAATTACAAGTGTCGGAAAAAAGAAGGAAAAAAATTAACAGTAGCGAGAAGAAGAAACGGCAGTGAGGGCGTATGAAAGAAATAAATAACAACACAGAAATAGGTGGACAAAAACGGCACCGTAGTAGATGTTTGCATTGTCTGTGCGTTGATCACAAACAATTCTACGCAGAAAAGGAGTGTGTTGCGTGTACAGTAGAGTGGACCGAAAACCATGGAGTTCATTTGTCCTATCACGCAACAGTAGAAAGGAGAGTAGAGTGAGGGGCGTTGCATAAATAAAAGGAAGAGTGGCGAGAGAAACGAAAGAGGCGACTGTCATTAGAGACTCCGTGAAACAGGGAAGATAGAGGAGTGAACAGTATAGGTGGTATTGGTGTTTATTTGTCAATTTAATGAATAATGTCGTGAATAGTGAAGAAGAAAAGCTTGCGCAGTGAAGTAAAAAAGGAGTTTTCGGTTGGGTGCATTTTCTAGAGAGACTTATGAAAGGCTAACTATTTTAACACCGATTCAAAAGAGACATCGATGCAGATGACCAGTGTTAAGCATTTTTTTATTTTGTTAGTTTTTCTCTTATTAGAAATTGATTATGTTATCTTGAGTGAATTGATTGGGTATTTGAATGATGATCATTTTAATGCTCTATTGAATCGTTTTTTATAAAAACTCATTGCTAGAATCGAATGCAATACGTAATCGTTGTATTTTCGATACATGTGTAGGGACTAATGATTCTGAATCATTAGAGATAACAGAACATAGGTTAAATAGTCTTAGCTTGTGTGATTATTGCATAGATTAGTCTATTTTTCTGATTCATAATATGGTTGTCCTGATAAACTTAAAGAGCTTATTCTAGGTTTCAAGATAGCTATGGTTAATTAACGAGCGTTTCATGATTAACTAGTACCTAAGGAAAAATCGATATTAACAGAGTTTGTTATTAATCTATAATCAATAATTGCTAAGAGAGATAAAAAAAAAAGTCAATAAATTTTGCTTAATTAGGGTGTAGGCCGAGCTTGAACCAAAGAATCGGATTCCTAACAAATTTTCCAATTTTATTATTTTTCACATGTTTTTTTATTTGATTTCATTAGGTTTATTTTATTTTTTATTAAATCCAAAACCCCTCATTACCGAAACATTAATTAATTTCATTTCATAAGCTAATCAAACACTCCCGTGGGATCAACTTAGACTCATCACTGCTACAGTAATAGTATAATTATTTTATTTTGACTAGCGTTACGACTCGTTGATCACTTGCTAATACATCAATTCTCCTCTACAATGATTGCATGCATAAATTATTAAAAAGGACTTGTTGATGGTTGCAATGTGGTACAGGTTAAGGTGGGTATAGAAGGTAAAAAGGGTTAAACACAAGCATTTATAAAGTAAAAAGCAGATAAACATAACTCCGAGATACACAAATATAACTAATACTATGCATTTATTTATGCTACTCACTTGTTCTTCCTTTTTCTTTTCCTTTCTTTTTCTCCTTTTTTTAATTTTTCTTTTTTTGTCTTCATACATGGAAGAACTATGAATACAAGCAGCTATATACACTGTACTCCATAGGTAGAATTATAGTCATTTTATCTCTATAAAAAATTTCACACGATTCCAACTAATATATTATTTGATACTTTACTAAGCTTATGAAAGGATAGGATAATGGAGTTTCAAAGTTTTAAAAATTTAGGTGTTTTCAAGAAACAAAAGGTTAAGGCATAATGGGGTTAGCAAGAGATAATGCAACGGTTGGTCATTTGAGCCAAGGGTTAATACAAAAAGGACCTTAATCATCTCTATTAAACATGCATCCAGCAGATTCAAATCAATTCAAAGCAAGTTCTGAAGATAATATCCAAAGGAAGTATCACTCAACAAAAAAATGAAATGACTATAGATAGAGTCGTATGGCTCAATCCTCACATTGGCTCAAATGAAATCTCATTATACATCTCTACACTACATCATTGCTCAAATGTCAATTATGATTAAGCTTATATAACTAACTACTTTTCATCTCTCAACATGGTTCACTTTCTACTTAAGTAGCCTAATCCGAGCTCAAGCATGCATTCAATCTAATTCCAACTAGCATAATAGAATCTTATGGCAATATTCATCAAAATGACTTAAGTGCGGTTCTATTGCTGACACAAACACCATTGTTGACATAAAGCATATAATATGCCTAAACATGCATGCTACTCAACACAGTGCACAAAATGTAATTAAGAAATTCAATGTCACCTCCCCAAACTTAAAGTCACATTATACTCAATGTGACAAGTCACATTGTACTCAATGTGACAAGTCACCCACCAAGTAAGAAAAAAATGAAATTAAACTAAACAAAAGTGACAACAAATCAAATAAAAGAAATTGAAACAAAAAAATGATGTCAAATCAAACCAAATAAAATAAAATCAAACCAAATAAGAATAACATGAAATCAAACAAAAGAAAAACAAAACTAGACACCTAGCATAAAACCAAAAAAAGATATTGAACCAAACAAAAGAAAAATGACATCAAACCAAACAAGAATAACATGAGAGAAAAGTAAAGGGTAAGAAATGGCTTATGGAGATGATGGTGGCGACAGTGTTGACGAAGGAGTTTTAAAGTTGTTCCTCTGACAAAAGTTGAAGAACCTCTTTTTCAAGCTTCATTGCTCCTTGTGAACTTGTCGCATTTGGGTGCCGAGTTCATCGAGTTGGGATGTCATCTGTTGTTGATTGGAGGCTATCTGGTCGAGGATTTGTTGAAATCATTCGACCTCTATTAGTGCACTCGGTTCTGCCTCTACTGCTTCCTCCTTTGGCTCCGGAGCTACTCGAGAAGTGGAAGGTCAGGAAGTGGCTGTATTTTGTCCCCTCCTATTCCTCACTACATTATGCATATGAGGATTGCGGAGTTCCGTATAATGGATATCTACAATCTCATAGCACCTCAAATATAATATGTTAAATATATTGTGTAGGTTTGTATGCACCTCATCCATATTAAGGTTATAAAATTGAGCTAATGTAGTAACAAAATGCGACTTTCCAAAATATAAACTCTTTTTATTGATAACACTTACTATTGATCTGAAAATTCTAAAAGGTGTGTTGATCTTAACTTTTCGATCCATGCACCATAAAAAGAATATTTCTTTAGCCAAGCATTTACTACTTTCAGTTTTATTAAACACAATCAAACACATAAATTTATGCAGGAGTAAATGCTCGACACTACAGATTAAAGAATCAAAATTTTCTGTCCTCGTTAGAGTTTTCCAATAGGAATTAACACCAAAATCAATGTGATCATCTAAAATTTTTGTATTTGACAAATCAAGAAGACCATGCATGATAGTGTAATCCAATTTGTAAACAGTATCAAATAACCTAAACCAGAAAACATCCATTTTAGGGTTATACCGAATAGTAGTGAAAAATCGATGGTCATCATAGGATGGATAGGCACGTCACACTGGATGAACCTATTCCAACCTATATTTGCAACTAGTCACACAATTTTCTACCTCACTCCTATTTTTCTAACACTTTAAAATCAAATACCTAGGAGTGACTAATTCTCTAGCCCTAAAGTTTCAGAAATGTGTGCCTTCTTCTTCCTAGTAAATCAAGAATGGAGCCTAATAAGTTGTCACTAAATCAGACTTACCTTTACCAGAAACTTGATAGTGGAGTTCGTCACCCAGTCTAAGCCATCATTTTCCTTGGTGCCATTATAAGAAGAAAACCTGCAAAAATGAGAGAAAGAGAGTTAAATTCATATTTTAGAGAGAGAGAACAAAATCTTACCTAAATCCTTATGTTTTGAATTATTAATGCATGAAAAGTGTAAAAGATTTGAAGATTAATGAGAAGAGATGAAGAAAATACTAAGAATCTAGAGGAAAAATGAAGAGTTTTAAAGAGTGCGAAGAGGATTTTCATGGGATAGAGAGAGAGGGAGTGAAATTTTGAGAGTGGGTGAAAGAAGAAAACGGGAGGAAAGTTTAAATTTCCCTCCCAGATGGAATTCCAACAATTCCACAATTCCCACGATCATGGGATTGCTATCCAGAAACTTTCTAGAGAGATTTCCCACGATCGTGGGAATCACTTCAATTACCACGATTCTTCCACTTCTGAACCTTCTTCCAACCTTACATGTATTCTCCATGATCTCAAAACCTACAAACACATCAAAATAATATCATCAACAAGAAATTTGAGATGAAAACAAATTGAAATTCAAACAACAAACAAATTAATATCAATCAAACTCAATTCAAACATGGTCATAATTGAAGAACTCAAACAACAAATAAGTAAACAAAAATAATTAAAGGATTGTTGAATCCCATGGGTTACTTCCCATGCAACGCTTTTGTTAACGTCGGTAGCTCGACTCTCCTTTTTGCTCATGGCGGCTCAAATGACCAGTACGTTAGTAGTGCATAAACAAATCTTAGACTTTGTAAATGAGGTACCTTATTTTGAACTCCACCTTCATTGTTGTTTTCCTTTCTTTGCCTCCTCCTGTACAGTCGTTTCTTCCTGAATTCATTTCCAGGGTCCTCAATATCTTCCCATCCTCTTCGCTACCTTAAATGTTAACTGCTCCTTTCCTACTCTCAATATTAATTTGTCTCCATCAACATCAATGATTGAATGAGCAGCAGCCAGAAATGATAGCCGAAGAACCATTGGGGTTTTCTTGTCTTCTCCAATATCTAGTATGTAAAAGTTCGCAGGGAAGATAAATTTATCCATCTGTATCTGTACATTCTAGATAATCCCCTTCGGCAAATGCACCGTTTTGTCAACCAATTTCACCAATGTCTTAGTAGGCTCTGGCTCTTCTAGACCCAACTTTTGACTAAATAAGGCAACATGTTGATATCAGCTCCCAAATCAGCAAGTGCTCGATCCATCTTAACTTCATTTATACTACATGAAATAAAGAAGTTCCCTGGGTCTTCTATCTTTTATACTATGCGTAGACTTCCTTCTGATGGATGCTCTTTAGCCTCTTTCTTCATTAGTTCTTCACTAATTCTTCTAATGTGAGCTTTTTTTATAGTTAATTTGTTATGTCTAGCATCTTGCTTAACTCCTCCTCTTTAGAATTCTTAGCTGCTCTATTTGAAGATGACTGAGCAAAAATCTGATGTGGAAGACCACAATGAGGTTTCTTGACCAGCTCGCTTACTGGCTCCATTGAAAGGACTTCCAAAACTAGTTACCCCTTTCTCTTGTCTCCATCTTTCTCCTTATGTCGATTTTCCTTTTTCTATGTTCGAGTGATGGCCATGATTCTTTCCTTTGGATTAACCTTAGTGTTGCTCAGTAGACTACCTGCATTTTGAGAAGATAAAGCATTAGTTAGTTGACCTACCTAAACCTTTAGATTATGGATGGATGATGTATGATTCTTTAAAATCCGATCGAATTTCACCTCCATTCTCTTCTGACTTTCCTTTTGGCTTGCATGCATCCTTTTATGATTCTCCTTTTGAGCTACCATTTTGGACCCCAAGACCTCCATCATCTTCTCCATTTTGCTTTCCAACGCTCCAATTCAATCTTGTTAAAATCCCGGTGGTCCTTGTGGTCTTGATTGGCCACCTAAATTGTTATTAATCTACTAAAATTTTGGGTGGTTTTTTCACCCCAGATTATATATGTTAGAATAAAGGTTATTACATTTCTGTGGCTGGCCTAGGTAACTTACCTGTTCAGTACCACCAACTCCCAATAGAAAACACTCCACTAAGCTATAGCAGTTCTACCCACACATCTCACGTTGTGCTTATATCGCCTTAACTATTGAGGTAGATGCTCCTTGCATGTTGTTTAGTTGCTTTGTAAGAGTCGTGATCTGAGCCTATAAAGCAGTAACTGAGTCAATAGGTATCATACCTTTCTATTCCTTTTGTCCTTATCTGCTCCTCTCACTCGACCACATGCAACTATTGCTGACCAACTCCTCTAACATATCATGAGCTACTTCTACAGTTTTCCTCATCAGTGAACCTTCAGCTACTGCATCAATGGTTCTCCTCAGGCTTGGATTCACTCCATTGTAGAATGTCTGAAGTAGGAACTCCCTCGAAAGGTTTTGATGTGGACAACTTCTCTATATTTCTTTAAATCTCTCCCAAGCATTATAGATAGATTCTCCATCGTTTTGCTGAAAACTCATGATCTCCTTGATTATCCTCGTCGCAGAAAATACTTAGCGAGGAAGGCTTGGGCAAGCTATTCCCACGTGGTAATCTGTCCCGCATTTAGTGAGTTATAAAACGCCTTCAATCTATCTTTCAGCATGAAAGAAAATAAACCTCGGCTTCACTATATTGCTAAACATTCCGTTGAATCGGAAAGTTTCGCAGATCTCCAGAAAATTTGCGATATGGGCATTCAGATCCTCATTAGATAGCCAGTAGAACTGCACACTGTTCTACAAAATATTGAGGAGAGCTAGCTTTATCTCGAAGTTATTTGCTTAAACCACCGGCCTTGCCACTCCTTGAGGACTAAACCCTAGCCTCATAAAGTCCACCAGAGTTCTTTGTGACCCTCCTTGCTCTTCTTCTTCAACCATATCTTGATTTGAAAAATTTAGATGCTTCACCCTTCTTATCTCTCTTTTGTGCTTCTTAATGTTAGGAAATTTGTCTTTTATAGCTTCTTTCGCTCTTCGTGTACTCCTTACGTTAATGCACCTGCAAATACATAAGGAGAAGTATTAAAAATTCTTAAATCAAAGTAATCTAAATCAAACACCATGCTAAACAATCAATCCCCAGCAATAGCGTTAAAAAATTATTGAGTGTTTAAAACAATCTACTCGTTTTACGCTCAAAAATTGCAAATATATGGGTTGTGACTTCTAGCTTAAAAGTGGATATCAATCCCATAGGGATTAATGCCCAAAAACCACTTAATCTAGATCAAACTTTGTTTAAGAAACAAAATTATTTTTAATGAAAATAATTTAGAAAATTAAATTAAAATTAAAAAATTAATAACGAAAAGTGAACAATACCACAAATGCAAAAAATTCGAAATTCAAGAATCTAAAGATTACAGATTACTTTCTTCCTATTGTGTCTCCCTCCAATTTTATTAATCGAATTATATCTCACCTAAGATTCTGAATGTAGTAATCACCCTCTCTCAAGGTGTAATTAATTTTTCATAATTGAATTTAATGGGATCAATTGAATGATCTCTCATCCTATCCAATCGCTCTACCGATTTCACTAGGTATCAAGCTATCCTATAAGTGAACAATTAACCTAGCCGAGATCTCTCTTCTATCTGATCAATTATCATGATGATTGTAAGTCTATAGGTCGCCAACTCTCATTGTACAGTCCTACACAAATTTATGTTACTCACTCTCTCGATTTATCGCAAGATAGAAATAAAATTAACAATCATCAAAGACACTTTCATTCAATTCAACAAAATAGGAGTTTAACACAATAGTTTAAAAGCAATTCCTAAAACTAAATCAGCCAAACATGGTCTCCATAACATCATTAACATTCAAATAAACCATTTTACAAAGAACAAAAGTGATCAAAGTGATAGAAAATTGAACAAAAAGAATCCTCTTCTTTGCCAAAATCTGGAATTCTTGATGTTGATGAGCTATTTTTCCCAATCTTAATGACAATCTTTGACTTCAATCCTTCTTCAAGATTCCAAACATGTGTTCTTTACTCAAGAAAACCCTTTTCCACAGAGGGGTGTCGTCCTCCCTAACCTTGGAGGCTTAATTATGTTTTTATAGTCTAAAAATCCTAAGTTTAATGAAGCCCCGCATAAGATCTCAGTTTATAATTCCCACGATCGGGGGAATTGGAATTAGAAAGACTCTTATTCTCTTTGATCTCTAGCTCAATCTCCATGTTGCTCCATCTTCATTCTTATATAAAAATAGTCAATTTTTACCCTAGATTAACACCAAACATAAAAGAACAACAAAGGAAATCAAACTAAATGAAATAATAGAAAATGAGTCCTAAACTACAACAATAATCATCAACTATGCAAGAAACACATGTTAATTATATAGAAAAATATAGACTAATGCACACCTATCATTAGTCGTTGAAAACCCTTCAGCTAATCGATGTTGCATTCATTTACATTGAAAATGATATGTTTATGTATATTGAATTCCTAAAACGTTAAAATGAACAAGTGTTACAATTATATTAATTTTTTATATATTGAAAAGTCTTGAATCTCTCTTGATCTTCGTCCATATAGCTTGTTTCTTGTTGAAAAGTCTCGAAACTTATTAATTGATTTAATTTCTTTCTTCTAGTTTCAAACATCATTTAATGCTCACTCTACTCCATAATATATCTCGACCCAATTGATTCGTATGTCTAAATAATTTCATTTTACTTTCTTTTAGTTACCAGAAATAAAAGGTTGGATAATATATATGTTTTGGTATCATTAAAATATATATTAGAGCTTCGATTGATTGAACAATTGTCAACGATATAACTAACTCATTTTAGAGTTTGAATGATCAATGCTCACAGAGCTAGTCTTTAAACAATAGAATCAAAGGTATTTTCACATAGGAATTTAAATAAGAGTTTAGCCCCCGAATGAAAGATAATATTCCACAATTTCAATAAAATATTTTTAATTTCAATATGATAATATGTTAAAGTTCAGCTCTTTATGGCCTTTTTTGCTCTACCGAGAAACTAAGTCCTGGATCTACAATTTACGCTTTACTTTTCCCATTTGAACAAGATTCCGGTGGATCACAGAGTCACAATTACAAATCCTGAATCGTGATCTCTTACTTTGGTCTTTTTAGAACAGAAAAGCTGTTACCGGTCTGATGGGAACTCACCTGGGGATTGCAAATTACGAGTACACTGTGAGCCCCATTCTATACAAACCTCTTTCTATGATTAGCAAAATTTGAAAAGGTCCAGAAATGGTAGGCTGTTATCGTGGCGGATAACGGTCCCGTCTTTTCAAAAGCAGAGACAAGAATTATTCCTAGATGTTAAACTAGGAGATAACAAAACAATAATAGTCCTTTTTTTTCTCCCGTGAAATTAATGTCGGGCTGTAAATGAGTCAGTATTTCACTATAATATGGGAATTGATAAAAGTTTCGGTTCGCTACTTCTCCAGAAAGTGGTCCACTCCATCGGGCAGGAATGCAACATATTGTGCGCCAAAAAAGTATAGAAAACAAATATGTCATCATCATATATAGTTATTCTCATCAAAACACTTGAACAAAAACTATAACAACATAAAAATAAAGTTTATTCAAGAATTCAGACAACCACCAATCGTACATGAAAATAAAGTTACAAATTCATTACAAATATTATATGACAGTTGATCCCACTAAAGAACCGTTTTGGTAACAATCTAGGGCGTCGTTCCATAAGCAGGGAAGTCATGGGCGCGGTTGGGGAAGATGCTATTCTCTTCTCTTTATAATTGATACCAACTTCTCCACCCCCACCTATTATGCGGAAGATTAGAGGAATGGCGAGCATTATATTATAATAGCCAATGTAACAAGAACCTCTTTGTTTAACATAAAAAAAATGTATTTCTTTGAATAAGTTACGATTCCACCACCGCCTTAAACTACTAAAAATTGGTACTTTTCGAGTATGTGATTCTAATCATGTGGTGCTAAAATTTTGACCAGTTCACATAACAACATCTGCATGCTCGTCACGTACTAATGATACGTTTAATTTTTGTAGGCCATTATTATCCCCGTTGATTAACAATGTACTCCCTTAATTAATTTGTCGGTGCTCGCTCGAGTTTTAACTTAATTAAGTCCAGTTCTAGCGAGTAACATAACAATCGTTGCCTTTTGTTATTATTTCTCGTTCGGCATATTGTTTTAGGGCTCATTTCTTCACGTTCCTGCTAATTGGTGCTTTTAAGTTCATAGTGCGTGTAAATGGGGTCGTACTAGTGTATGTCAAGTGAATATAATATTGTCTCCTCCATATCGTGCCAAATCAACTTTATATTGTATATGAACTCCTAGCTCTTGGGTGGTTCACGACCAAAGAACCAGCCAAGCTAGTACCTTTTATGATTTGACAGCTTTATAGCACCCTCCCTGCTCATTACCTGATAGGATTTACCTGAAACAAAGTTGAAACTGCAATATACTACTAAGGTTCCATTCCATGTGGTGTCTGTCTAAAAGAAACTAAAGAGAATTACATTCACTATCTCTTTTAACGAAACTTCAATGAATTCCTTGGCTGCGGGGCTGGAATGGAGTAAGTGATATATGATGCTAAAACCAAGGTTGGGCGAATTCATGAAAGCAAAAGCTTTCACTTTTTCTATTCCCATGGGCGAAGAGAAGATCTGCCTTTCCCTTTACCATCACGCACAGTTCATTTTGCTTGCGATGACGAT
>JAOSBN010000005.1:41120245-41135319 GCA_027563595.1 Erythroxylum suave | reverse complement strand
CAATACTCTACAAGGTTCTAGAGTTTTCTACCCATCTCTAGCCTTATCCTGAATATGGTAGAATTGTGGAGAATCTTCTAGATGACTCCGGATTCCACTGAGGAATATAGCCTCTCTGGTTGGGTGAATTTTCACTGCGTGACAAGGGGCAGGGGCAAGCGCAGGCGGGAAATTCACTTTGGGTTTACAGAATTTGTAGTGGTGGCCACAGATTTTCCGTATCCAGTTCGGCGGCACTTTAGCTTCAAGATTTGCATAAAACATATTTCCCAAATTAAGCAAATTTTGATGATAATAATATAAGAGAGTGCATAAAATAATAATAATAATTTTAAAAGATAGTTAATGAGAAAATTAACTTCTTAATTTTATCAAGGTGAAATATTAAAAATCACAAAAATATAAAATTAAGTTTACATATCAGTAAATTTTATAAGGTTTCTTCAAAAAATATTTTTAACATAATAATAGAATATATTTTTTAAATTATTTCTATCGTTAATAATATTACAATAAAAGATATGATATATATATATATATATATATATATATATATATTCTATCGTTAATAATATTACAATAAAAGATATGATATATATATATATATATATATATAATAAATCGTAATATGTAATATTAATTTTCTCAAAGTAAAATGGATGAAAGTAATATTACGTATGGAAAAGGGAGGGCGTAGTGCGGCAGCTGCAGGGTGAGGAGGAGAGAAGACGACGAAAGCCAAGAGGAGGCATAGTATTATGGTATATACTTTCATTTTGGAGATAAGAAGAGCTTAAGATGGAGTCGTATTTAAAGGGCTCGAAGCGAAGTAGATGAGTTTGATTTGAACCACGAGATATTTAGATTTTAAAAAAATATAGATTTAATTAATATTAAATCAGTGATTTTGATTGAAATTATTTAAATGTTAAGTAAGATGTTGACATTTTTTAATAAAATTTTAAAATTCGAGTTGGACAATATATCAAACTCAACAACTCGTTTCATTTGATTACTCATACTATTTTTGGTTAAGATCCAATTTACGACCGCTTCTCTATAATACTAGTTGTTGCTTTATTAAATGATGATAACATATTAAAAAAAGGTTTGTAAGTTTGTCTATACAAAGATGAGTTTAGAAGTAGAGGATGGGAAGTTTATCAAATTCTTTGATTCAGTTATTCTGTTTCAATTTATTTTATTAAATTTTATTTATATATTTAAATAAATTCTAGGTAAATATATAAATAATATTTAATAAAATATGATAAATGATGGATAAGAAGATCTGGTACTGGTGAGAAGATGGGAGAGTATACGAAAGTTGATGCCGTGGGTTGACAGTGAACAGTCCAAGAGGGATTGGCGTCAACATTTTTGTGCTTGGGAGCTGGAACTTATAATTTCTTGACGTGGAACACAGTATATTTACAGACTCAATTTTACAATTATTAATTTTAAATTGAATTATAGATTATATTAAAATAATTAAAAATAAATTCGAATCTTTCAATCCAGATTCAAGAGAGATACAACATTTTGGTAACACCTTAAGGAGTTAAATTTGGTGAGAGGGATACACGTACTTAACCTTATCTTCTTTTAGAACCATTACTTAATAAATATTATGTTCTGCCTGTATTGGCTGCTATTGTTAGACAATTTTGTCCCTAAAGGCAATTTTGTCATTTTTCCATTCAGTGGATAACATTTAATTGCATTATTTGGTTTTAAATAAATTATCAGTTAAGTTACGTAATTTCATCTAGATAAGGGTAATAAAGTAACCCAATAAATGATCTAAATTAATAGGTTGAAGTCTGGACGGAAAAAGAATCCCTTTTAGTATGGACCTAGTCCATATCGACTTTGTGATGAGGAAGCCCGATATGAAAACTATATATATATATATTAAGATTTTCTGTAGTTGGTCATATCAATCACGAGCATAAAGAATCTCTGACCCGTTAAAAGAGCTTGTATTTTGACAATATTGTAGAAAGACCTAGTCCGTGTCTTGGTGAAGGATTCTCATGAAGATAGCGGTAGATTCGAGATCGTTTCGGCGTCAGAAAGCACGTTTGAAGTTTCAGAACCGAAATCAGGTACATTCCGCATTTCTTCGTTCCTGTTACGTATTACACGTGGTATCAGAGCAGGGACGTGATTTGGTGGTTAAAAACGTAGATTTTTCAATTTTTCTCTCCATAAGATTTTTTAGAGATTTCACTTTCGTTTCTCTGTTTTTTCTTGCTTTTATTGCATGAAAGTAGTGTACATATGTTCAGCCTTGAGAAATGAGTTGAAAACGAGCTCGGGAAGTCGAAAAATCTACTCGAAACTTGCCGGACCGTGAGTAGTGCGTGGCAGGTGTTGGCTTGTCAGGCGCGTGACTTCGCCTGTGACCTGCATGTGCCATCCGCGCGACGAGCAGCTGACGCAAGGCTTGTCGTCATTGGGCAACTAAAAAAAATACAAAATTTCATATTTCCCGTAAGGGTGCTCCGGGTTGTTTTGGGTCAATTTTTGGGTTCGGAAAATTTTTAAAGTGAATTTTTTCATTTTCTGGATTTATTGCATTAGTAATAAATTAAAATTTAACTCCAGAAAAAGGAATTAAGGTATTCTGGATCCGATTTCGAGTTAATTTTCATGCTTCAGATATCATATGACAGAGATGCTTTCAGTTTTCATGTCTTAGGCCTCAAATTCAGGGTTTGGGATCGCATGATCAGTATTCGGAAAAGGAATAGAGACATTCTGAATCCATTTTTAATGAATTTTCGTGCAATGAACTTGCCATAAAAGAGATACATGAGGTTCTCGTGTCTCGGGTGATTAGTTTGGTATCCAATAAGGCACAATAATGAAATTTCCAGAGAATGTCTTCAGCACGGGTGTGTACATGAAATTGTGCACTCGGGTTTTAATTTTATTTAAGTTACATTGCCACATACCATATGCCCATAAAGAATGTAAGGATGACATAAAGTTGTATCCCTTGTGTTTGTGGACTTTTTGAGCGCCGATGAGAATGTAGTCACCACAGTGGTCTTTCGAGTCGGTATTTTGAATTGTTCCACTTGCATGTTAAGGGATGTCTCTGGTATCATGTTTAGTTATTCTGCCCACAGGTGTTGGCCTTACATGATATTCTGAAATGTGCATAAAGGCATTGGATAGAGAAAAGCTGTTGCTTGAATGATCTATTCGCTCATAGGTGGTAGTGTCATGAGAGTTGACGATTTGTACTCTGAACATTTTTATGTGTAGAGGTCTAGTTGCATATATTATGCATTCAGCCCACAAGTGTTTCATAATATATGTGACTGGATTTTCAAGAAAGATACTGTATAATGGCTTTCTTGTCCTACATTTGTGCTAATTTAATCAAAGTTACTAAAGAGTCACCTTTTTCAGTCAATAAAATCAGTGTCACTATTGAAACACTGATTGGTTTCAATGCAAAGAAAATAACTGAGGTAGATATGGCCATATGGACTCACAGGCCATCTCTACCTACATTCACGAGCTTGAAAGCTCATAAAGCAGCCTATGAAGCCCAGGATCAGTCTCACAGATTATGTCTTATGACCATTAAGAAATACATTACTTAACCATCTGTTTAGTGAACTTCTGGACACAAACACAGCGAAGTAATTTCTTGGAAATGTCTCCTAGAGGTACATAGTCTCATATAGTGTTGAGACAATCGCCTTCATTAAAGGATTATTCTCTGCAAGGTATATGAGAGAAAAGGGGGAGTTAAGGAGTACATATCAAGAATGATCCATCTTCGTAGACTGAAGATGCTGTACATTTCTCTTCCTGATGTCTTTATAGTTTACCAGACTCTGAATACACTCCGTTTAGAGTTAAGTAATCTGGTGATGGCATATTATTGACAGGATAAGGAATGAGACTTAAATACTTTGATTTTTTATTAAGTTGCTGAAGGGAAGAAACTCAAGCTTGTTACTCCTACAACACTCGATGCAACTAAAGGGAAAGCAAAGATAAATCACGCTAAGAATGAAGGTAGAAAGACTGAATCTTCTCCAGATGCTGATGCTAGTCAATCCAGTGCTGATAAAGGTCCTAGGGACATAAAGAAACCAGCAGTATAAGGTCTAGAAGAAAAGACTGTGACTGTCAAATAACTCCTTGACTTTTCAATTTATGAATCTGATTGCGATAGTCGCATTAAGTACTTAGTAACTATATAATGAAGTATCTGATCAAGGTGCTTCCATGGTGCATAAGTTCATATCCAGGATAAAGCCACATAAAGAAAAGGAGGAACTGATGGTTGACAGCAATGAAGAAGTAGAAGTAATGTCTATAGGGGATGTATGAACTGAATCTTGTTGCAAGGTTTACTTGGGTTTTTACATGACACATTTTATATATGATCTTTGTATCAATTTTGGACTCTGTTTTACAGTTGTGTTTAATTCAAAACATAATGGTACAACTCTCTTGTCATATGGCTTATATAGAATGTGTCTTACCCCAAATTAGATATGTGTTTCTTCATATCTTGCTAAACAAGTCAAAGAATGAAGGACCCTAATGAATGAGAAGTCATACATAGTGTGACATAAAAGTTTAAACCATATTTTTAGAACTAGGGTTGAGAGATTGATTAAGGAAAGCTTTAGCTTAAATTCTAGATTATGATGATCTAGAAACATATGTTGACTATTACAGGGGTAAGTTGACTAATAAGGATATAGAGGTCAACTCACACTTCTGACTTGTTGAGTCTGATACATAAGGATATCAAAAGACCTTATATAGTTGCATTATGCAATTCTAGTTCTATTCTGACATTTGTTGATGATTATTGTCATTACAGTTATGAGTTCTCGTTTAAAGTTTGAAGGTTGAGAATCAATTGGGAAAATTCATCAAGATAGTCAGATTTGACTAGGGATGGCAATCTTGGCCCGACCTACCCGGCCCAGCCTGTTTTTGACCCGGGTTGGTAGGGCCACGAGCGGGCTATGGGCCGACCATGGTCTGCCCGGGTGGAGCCACGAGTTGACCATGGTCGACCCATGCGGGCCACAGGCTAGCCCCGCCCGTGGCCCGCCCACTTGTTAAAAACCGACGTCGTTTTGATACTTTTTTAAAAAAAAATTAATGGTGCGGGCTAGGCCATCCTGGCCTGTGGCTCACCATAACAATGGCTGGACTGGGCTGGGCCGAAGGTGGCTTGGGCCGGCCTGACCCATTGCCATCCCTAGATTTGACCATAGAGGAGAATATCATGGCAAACATGATGTCTTGAGCAAAATGGTATGTTACTGAAAGACATAATAGCACCCTAAATGACTTGAAAAGATCAATGCAGAACAAGACTAATCCACCTGATTATCTAGAAGTATGAAAATTTAGTCTCACACACATTCGTATGTAGGGCTACCCTACCGAGATGGTATAATCATTATAAAGAAAAATTGCATGCTTATTCCAGTTACTGCTATTTAATAAAATATCCTGACCACTCTAAAGACTACAAATTTTACTGTAGAGAAGGAGGGAACAGAATATTGGAACCACGAACAGCTAAGTTTCTGGATGATGTCTACGATGATGGTAGACCCTTTGACCCTTCAGATGATAACATGGTGGACACTACAGTTATTATGTATCCACCACTCATACAGTTAAATCCGGTGGATTTAGGTATTTGTACCGTGCCTGTACAGGAATAGGAACCTATACCTATACATACAGAGGTTCCTGGGGGTACAAGATCTAATACAATTATGAAGATCCACCAGAGTGAGATGACTTGTTATCCCATATGATATCATAGTCTATCAGGTGAACCAGATTATGATAATAGACATATTAAGAATCAACTTACTGTTATAGAAGTTGTTTTTGTACCCACAGCGGAACTGTGGTGGGTTGCAATGACTGATAAGATGCAATCTATGAAGTGTAGTAAGGTTTGGGAGCTAGTCGATTTTGTAACATGACTCCAAACCCCTTAGTTGTAAATGAAGTTTAAGACCTAAAGGATTTGAGGATAAGGTTTAGCGGTTTATGGACTCGCTTAATTGCTTGATGGTTCACTTAAGGAGAAATATTACTTTTCTCTCACATCCTCGAAGGATACATTTTGAGTGATTAAGGAAATTGTAGCTTATGATGATAAAGAGATACATCAGATAGTTGTCAAAATCGCTTTCCCGAGTAAAAACCTTTATAAAGTGGTCTATATGGTACAACCTGAAGGATTTCAGGATCCAGATGGAACTGACATGGTTTGCACGTTATGTAGATCAATATTTGATTTACATCAAACCTCCCAAAAGTGATACCTTACAGTTGATGAGGTTTGACCTCTATCAGCTTCATAGAAAATAAAGTTAAAAGATGCTTGTACTATCAGGTCAGGAGGAGCAAAGTTATCTTCATATTACTGCATGAGGATGATATATTGCTCATGTCAAATTACTTGACCATATTGTATAAAGTTAAGCAACAATTGGTCAAGAACTTTGACATAAAGGACCTTGGGATAGCATCTTTTGTCCTAAGTATTTGGATTTACCGAGACAAATCTTAATACTCATTATACCTCTCATAGAGTGCATGCATTAAGTAAAAAGATAGGTTATGAGAAATGTTATGTATTCTAGTACAGTTGATAGCCTAATGTATGCTCGGCTATATACTAGGAAGGACATTGCATTTACAGTTTGACTATTTTGTCAGTATCTGGTTAACCCAGATGTAGACAGTTGAAATTCAGTCAAGTGAGTGTTGAGATAATTAAAGGGAATCAAGGATTATGTGTTGACATATAGAAAATTCAACGGACTAAAACTCGTAGGGAATTCAGATTCAAGTTTAGCTATGTGTCCGGATGATTGAAAGTTCACTTAAGGTTACGGTTTAAATTGCATATGATACAATGTTGTGGAAGAGTGTCAAGTAGACATGGATAACTTCCTCAACCACATATGCATAATGCATGTTATAGGGCTGCTTTACAGACGATTTAGCCCAAAATTTTGATTTATGAGTTGTTTGTGGTTGATTCAATGTCTAGACCTATTTGGATGTACTGTAATAATCAATCTTCTGTGTTGTTTAATAACAACATTTAATATCACAGGGTCTTAGCATTTTGAGATCAAATTCTTGATCATGAAGTGGTTGATATAAAAGGTGACATTAAGGTTTGGAGCATTTAAAGACTGAGGAACTAAAAATCAATTCTTTAACTAATGGACTTTGCCCACTTGTATTTGGAATACAAGTATACAGTATGGATATTTTGAAGTCCTTAGACACTGTTAGTTAAAAGATTGTTATGTTTTCTCCATGTACATTTGTACTTTTCGATGTATTATGACGGTACGATGGTTCATCATTTAAAGATGATCAAAGTTTATCCTCAGTAATACATGTTATCATAAATTGTCATAATACATATAGAAGCCTTAAGATTTGTGTTGATCTTAAGCATTTTAAAGGTCATTAGGCATTTATCAAGATTGACCTTGAGCCTATGTCATTAGACACATACAGTTCATACGGATATATCCTTAAAGTTTTACATAACATAGGGAGATAAAAGTTTTTAATCCCATAAAGGTTCTCTAATGTAGTTTAGCATTCAGTTGGAGAACACAAAGGTTTTCTCTAATGCTATTTAAGATATGGTGAGAGGAAACAAGTTTTCTCTAATACTGTTTAGCATTCGGTGAGAGAAAATGAGATTTCTCTGATGCAATTTAGCAATGTAGTTTAGCATAAAGTTGGAGAAATCGAGACCTACAGACGAAGATGATACGTATTAGATCATTAATGTATTATCGTAGTTTGCCGCACTCCATTTTCCCATTCATGTTAGTGAGGTATATAGGTATCTGTGATTGTGTTAGATCTGTGTCACATATGATACATGTATCTGATACTTTTCAACATTGAAAGCCTTGCAGGACGACATGTTGGACTTTCATTACCTTTGGATCAAATGTTTTGTTTTTTAAACTTAGTCGACTACTATAGTAGCATAGTTTAACCGAGTTTTTAAACTGTTTTAAAGCTAAAGTCAAAACTGCAATTACGTATTATCCAAGGGGGAGAATGTTAGACAATTTTGTCCCTAAGGGCAATTTTGTCATTTTCCCATTCAGTGGACAACATTTAATTGTATTATTTAGTTTTAATTATATTATCGGTTAAGTTACGTAATTTGATCCAGATAAGGATAATAAAGTGGCCCAATAAATGATCTAAATTAATGGGTCGAAGTTCGGATCGAAAATGGACCCCTTTTACTGTAGACCTGGTCTGTATTGGCCTTGTGATAGAGAAGCCTGATATGGAAGCTATATATATAGGTTAAGGTCTTCTTCAGTTGCTCTTATCAATCACGAGCATAAGAAATCTTTGACTTGTTAAAAGAGCTCATATTTTGAGAAAACTGTAGAAAGACCTAGCCCATGTCTTGGTGAAGGATTCCCATGAAGATGGCGGTGGAAAGTTCGTTTGAAGTTTTAGAATCGAAATAAGGTATATTCCACATTTTTTTATTTTTTTCCCTTTCATGTTCGATCCAGGGTACGTAACTAAGGTCCCATTACGTGCTACAGCTATTTCTAAATATATCCAATATGAATGAAGCTTGAATTTTAATTCAGCATGAAATTTCGTGGAATTCAGAGAAATACTTGATAAGCAACTGAAGACTTGCAAGTTGGAAGTCCACAAGTCAAGTATAAATCTAATTTATGTTTAAAATAACGATAAAATATAATGGTTTAAATAACATATATGCATTAATTAAATCTCATCTAAATTAATTTAATTCGACTTAAATATATCAATAATTATCCTAAATTATTGATTTATGTTAGAATCTCACATTAACAATATTTGCTTAGTTGACGTGTATTGTTATATCACAAGTATTTTCTTTAAATTAATTTTTTAATTTAAAAAATTACAAAATATCAACAATTTTAAAATTTATTAATTTATTAACTAAATTAAATCATATGAGAATTTCTTGTATTTTATGTTATAATCAATGATTATAAAACTAAATCGATTTAACTAGTTTATTATAAAAATTTGAACGATCTAATTTTTCAGTTCAATTTTTAAATTTTTTATTCTATTCATTTTGATAATTTTTATTATTAAAAACAATGATCGATAAATCAGATCATATCATAATAAATACGAGCCAGATTCTCTTTCAATTTGTGTTTATAACCTGTACAAGAGAAAACCAACAGATTAAGTAAAAAGCCAGTCGGTCTATTGAAAAAACTGGTCAGCTTTTTCGAAAAGACCGGCTAGAGTTGTCCCATTTTAAAATGTGAGGCCCACGTTGTCCCTGAAACAAAGATTTTGTCAGGTCATTTGAATATGTGGACCTAAGAGATTGTCCTTCACACTGTCTGGCTTTTGACATGTGTTAACATATCATTCATGAAAGTTGATGTCTTAATATAAAAGTTGAAATTTTAACTGATATTTTTCAAAAATCTTTGAAATTTTTTAATTCTATTACACAATTTTATTAACAAAATTTATATTTTATTTATATCTCTATATTTCAATTCAAATTTTTGTTTTAAATTATTATTGTTAAAAATGAGTTCCTTACAAAATACTAAATTTATTTAATCTCACTAATAAATTATATTTGCCAAAATTTAGGTTCTGTATTTATAGTATACCGTCTCTCAAATTGTTGAGAAATTTAAAGAGTTAGATTAATGGGTCATATGAGTGTCTAACATATAAAACGAAATTAGTATAACCATGACATGATTTCATAAGTGTGTTCAAATGCATAATATGAGCATACACACATAAATTATGAATTAGACAAATAGTACTCAATTGACATATTCTAAGGTATGAAATTGAATGTGATATGAGATATTAATATGCTTTCTAATGTCTTATACTTTAGTTTACCAATGACAAGAATTGATGGATTATAATTAACAACTTGGAATTAATTGTCACAGTCAGGAGATTGATAAATTAATATGTACATTTAGTCTTGAAAAATATCAAGTGACAAGACTAATTTAGACATGGAAAAATTAGGGTGAACAAGCTTACAATTGAGTGACATTTAGCATAGTTAAATGAGTAATAATTGGACTAGTAATTAATTGATAAACGGACCAATTATGGAGTGACAAATAAACCAATAGTTAGGAGACAAATGGTAGCATTTGGGAAAATGGAAGACATGCCAAATGACAAGTGTCAATGAAGGATGAAGACATCTTGCATTGCATGAAGCTAAGGTGGCAAACTTTCTGCCAGAAAGCTTCTTCACCTTCTTCCTTGTTCTCTACCCGAAAATCACTTCTCGTTTTCTTCTCTACATTTTGGTCTAATCCTTGTTTAATTACAACATCAAAGCTAGACATCTATCCTTCACAAAATAGCTAAGAACCAGCTGATGGTTATCTTCCATCCTTGTTGAAAATCAACTCATGTGTAACATTCATTATGTCTTATTGAGATGAGAAATAATGTGAGTTTGATTATATGTGACTATGTGAGATATATGTGTATTTGGCATGAGTGAGCTCATTAATGATAGTTCACTCACTGAGTTTACAAAACTCATTAAAATTGTATCGTGGCTTTCAGGTTCAGAGGAGATATCCAGTTAGCCTAATTGGAATATAGCCACTGCATATGAACATGAGTTAGTAGTCAGGATCAGTTTGCATCTGCATACATCTTCTGTCAATTTGTATTAAGCATTGTATTTCGTAACTATTATATAATGTATAAATAAATTATGAAATGTAATAACATTTATGACTAGACATGTTTGTAATGAAATGGGCCAAAATGAAATATGAATCGCTTAAGATGTGTTTGATGTCTGAAAACTTTGTAATGTGATATTTCGATCGTCTTAACGTAGCATTCTCGTAGAGTATGTTCTCAAATACCATCGATATGTTTGGGAATATGCCCTATGGGAGTGGTGTGTTACACTATCTATCTTTCTATATTTTAATTTAAAAATTTTAAATTCTTATTGTTAAAAACTAATTATTATTTTACCATGAATTTGATTAATAAATTGAATTATTAGATAATATATATAAGTAATCTTGCTTAAGATAATTTAAGATTATGTTAAAAATAATTAAACTATAAAGAAACATGTTTAAAGGACATTAAAAAAGAAGTTAAAGTTCTTTCTATTGACTTTCTTTAAATATATTGGTTAAAAACTAAAAAGATTATTAATTGATCGGTCAATTTTTATAAATTAATAAGTTCTTATAAACTAAAATAGATCAATAAATTTTCATTTACAATATTTTTTAAATTTTAAATTTTTTGATAGGTAAGAACAAGTATATTTTAAATTCTTTTATTTTATTCAAATTTTAGCCAGTTTTGTGACGTAGAAGACTAATTGAATCTTTTAAACCTTAAAACTCTTACTTTACTCGTTTAACTTTTGATCTAGTTTTTAAAGCATTGATTATAACAAAGATAGTGATGTCATTCCAAATGATATGATGCCACTACTCTTCATCTAAATCATAGATGAGCTTAAATTAGTAATTATGTTTGAATGTTATAAAAATTATGATCAAATTTAAATTTTAATTGAAAATATAATGTAATGGAAATAATAAAAAATAAGCATAAGAATGTTTTAAGAATATTAAATTATATGAGAATTTTTAAAAGTAAATAAAATCAAATAGAAGGTATAATGTCTTACATTAATAAATTCTTATATAAAATTAAAATTTTAATTTAGAATTGAGGCCAAGGTTCATGGATTTTGATTGCGAAACTTTATCTTCGGTTTTGGTATTGTCGACAGTATTGCTAGACCGTTAAGAATTTATTGTGATAATTCCGCAACTATTTTCTTCTCTAAGAATGACAACTATTCAAAGGGTGCGAAACACATGGATTTGATGTACTTATCTATGAAAAAAGAAGTGCAAAAACATAAAGTGCAAGGTTTTAAAAACCGGATAGGACCAGTCGGTCTGACCGAAAAAAGTTTGAACCGGCCGGTGGCCCGGTTCGGTTTAAAGTAATAACTGTTCAATGAATTGGCTGGTTTTGTTCGAACCTATCCAATCAGTACAAAACTACAGAATTTGGTCTGAGGATGTTAACGTGCGCTAGCTGCTCACCCTTTTAAACTATTCTCTCTACTTTCATCAAAACTTGCAATTTTGCAGGTTTTGTTTCATCTCAAATATCTATTCTTTTTACCCTATTTTCTTCATCGACATGTAGATGGTGACCACATCAATTTTCCCATATATCCCAAACGTCATTGTTGACTTCAGATGCTGAAAAGTTATAAAACGTAAAATAACTTACCAACATAATTACCATATTTAAAGAGTTGATCTGATTCTAACAGGTTACTGCTGTGGGCTTGCGCCAATATTGGCTTTTATTCAAAGATATGTACCAGCTTTGATACGTTTGATCCTTAACTCATAAGATGTTTATTAACTTGCTGGTCTCCTTGTAGATATTGAATTTGCATATCAGGGGTCAATAAAAATTTTCTGTTGACAAATCCCTTTAACTTTGTTAAGTGACCATTTCACCACAATAGCTTAAGCTGTTGTGTGAGGCCAACTCAATTGGTTTTATATATTGTCTAATACATCCCCTCAAGTGAAATCCCTTTAGACTTGAAACTTGCATAAGCCTACTTTATCTTGTGCTTAATTTAATTAGATGAGAAATAGGTGAATGGTAGGATTCAAACTCATGACTACTTGGTTATAGAGGTTTTGATACCATGTTAAGCGACCATTTTATCACAGTAGTTTATATATTATCTAACAAACTTAAAGACTAGAAAGTTTGCGTCTCTTAGGGCGGCTTGAGGAAGTGAAAGATATGGAACATGCGAATGGATTCTAAAGAAAGCAGACAGGAATTGACATGCAAGAAAATCTAAAATCATGTACGGTAGATTATCAGACAACTTTTTAACTTTCATGATGGGGTGAATATCACTTAGTTCTGAAACCCATTGACAGTAAATTAACATACAGAATTTCATTCCACGAGTCCGGTATTCCAGGTAGGCACCAGTGGCCGCAGGCCTGAGGAGGACTTGGAGTCCCTAGCTCACGATGGAGTGAAGGGTGGACATCATATCTGAACTGAGTCATAGGTTTAATGTTTAAGAAGTGAAGTCTCCTTATCAGACGAAGAACTTATCATTCATTACTTGCAAAACAAAGCCACTTCTTGTTTGCTTCCAGCATCTATAATAACAAATATTGATCTTTACAAATATAACCCATGGGAGCTACCAAGTTCGTACTCTGAATACCTCATTTGTCTTATCCTTTTTGTCATCCCTCGTAAACCCTGTGGTTCTTATCATTAATTTATTAAAACTATGGCTACATAGAAAAGAGAAGACAAAATAACAAAAGAAAATACATATCCTTAGCTAAGCTCTACAAAATAAGGATATCCAAATTTTATCACTAAAATACCTAATACATTCATTGATTAGCTGTGTGACCTATCCTTACATGTGTGCTACTCCCGCTTTTCCTATCACATTGGTAATGAAGACCTTGTTTTAGAGTAGCTTATTGTCAACTTTAGTAATCTACTGCCTCTTTGATTCTCCATAAAGACACTATCAATTAACTACAACTTCTGACTTTTCAATTCATCATTGCCTACTCTTTAATTTAGGGCATAAGCTTAGCCCTTACCTATTTTACTGTTCTTTCTTTACCTTTAAAGCACCTGACTTTCATTTCTTCCTAAAGCTTGTAGAGATATGATCTAAAAGCTATCAGCACTAGCATTTATCACTAAAAGGGATTCTAGCATATAAAAGTCATGTAATGAATTCCTTATAGTTGCGCTTGGGACTCCTGAGATGATATAGTTTCATAATTTATTTCCATATGCCATAGGAAAAGTTATAGGTGAAGAAGATGTATTTTTCAATATTGTTTTTGCACAAAAAGTATATGTTTTCTAAGTTAGAGGAAATGTAAGTTGCTCAATGCAGCCATATTTTCTTTAGCTATCAACCATGTATGAAATGAAATCTTTGGTAATAAGTTCCTTTTCTAAATAATCTTGCTCAAACTCTTATACTTCCCTCCACTCTTTAGGCTTTCCATGTAAGACACATTTGAGAATTTACTAGTCATGTTATTTAAAATCACATATTTATCTTCTTTCTCACTTTATTTATTATTAGTTCATTATATGATAATTGATATTGGTGTATTATTTATTTCAATAAAATATTTTATTTTCACTTATTCTTATAAGTTTTACTTTTTATTTATTTTATACCGATTTTATAGCGGTTTACTATTGGTTGAACTTCTAAACCTTAAACCTTTCCTTTTATCGGTTCGATGTTCGGTTCGATTTTAAAAACATTAGTGTTCTTAAATAGACTGATAAACATAACGCATGATCTCATGGAACGCCATTTCTGACTATTTAAGCTGCCGATAGTTTCCATCATATTCGTGTTGAGTAATTGATAAGATGGTATTGGATTGAGTTAGGATTCTCTTAAATTATTTATTTAGATTATATATATATATATCATCACTGTAGATTTCACGTAAATGAAAAATGAAAAAAGTTTGTATTCGTTTGGCCTTTAATTTGTTAAAGGACAATACGTAGCCCTTTGGATGAATGGTGCGAGCGTGCCAGGAATTTTAGGTATTTCCGAACCAAAGAAAAATAGGAAAAAGAAATTATAGCGCCTCGTAAACTGACTCAAAATCAAAAACGACTGTGTATGCTCGAAAGGGACAAGAAACTAACAAAAAGGACTTTGCTTCATTGATAGAAAATTGGGCAAACACGCAATGGTAAAAGTTTGAAAGGAAATAGCTAACAACAATTTGAAAGGGAAAATGGCTAAGCTGGAAAAATAAAGATTTGCTGGAAAGTAAAGGAATAAGCTAAAGTGTAAAAATGTGGTGGGTTGCCAGGCTTTGATTTGTCAAGAGTTGGATCCTTTTTTCTTCTTCAAAGCTCCTATTTATAGCCACCGATGA
>JAOSBN010000005.1:41045263-41114897 GCA_027563595.1 Erythroxylum suave | reverse complement strand
CATTCCTTTATAAGCATACTTTTATGTACAATAACATCTTATAATTACATCTTTACCAAAATATCTTATACATACACTTTTACCTATGCCCCTTATCACCAATTAGTTGGTTCTCTCCTAATGAATCATCAATCCACTAGCTTTTTGTAAAAATTCCAAATTGCCCTTTAATGAATTAAAAAGACCAAATTGCCCTTTAATGCATTAATTCACCAACTAACTAAAGTAAATCCCGAAAATATTTCACAACTGTATTATCATCAAATTGACCATGAAATACTATAATTAGGGTTAATACTTGTTGATTGGATGCTTTTAAAAATTTTGAATGGGTTTAGAATCATCATACCTATTATTTTCCAAAAAACGCATTTTAACCCTAAACTTTTGGAGCCCCCTAAATTCATCTGATTGGGCTTATTTTCGATTCGTTTCAGTATCATTAGACTCTAATACCTATTTTGGGTATTTTTCAAGTTTTCGAAGTTGGGTCCCCAAAATCACTATTCAAGTGAAAATACTATTCACCTAGATTCAATATTCATCTAAAACTACTGTTCACCAAAATCATTCAGATTTCATTCAAAAGTGTCATTTATATCCTTAAAGCACATTTTAGGGCTTTTAAAGCTCGTTTGGACTCGTTTAATAGCTTTTGAAGTTTTCAAAAATTTTCTACGAAATTTCTGGTTAAGTTTAGAATCATCTCTAATCTATTCATGATCTCCATTATAATCTCAATAATAATTTTAAGCACTTAAATTACTTTATTATATCATAAATAGAGCATACTCTATAAAATGCATGTACAGCACATTATATAGTACAACAATCGAAGTAGGATATTACAGAAAAAATATAAAGTGTGCTAATCTTTTTACATTTTATTGGTGTCCAGTCTTAATAGAATAATAACTAGTAACAATTTAAGGATAATACATAATGTTATATAGATCTCATAATTATATTCTCATCATAATTTTATTTGCAATTTATAATTATCCTATGGACTTTATCATATACATTTAAATATGTACATGATAAAGAATGCCTTTAAACTGTAAACAATGAATAGGCTATAGGGCATAAACCAATATATAATTCAAGGGTCATTACCAATTATTTGGGTATGGGTTTGTGTGTTGGGGTATTATTTAAAGTTAGTTCTAGCTTCATTTTATTCTTGCTTTATTTTACAGGTTTTAAATAAAGTTTCTAGGCTTTACGTTATGAGTTTAATGCATGATATTAGGGATAACGGTGGGTTGAGTTGAGCTCGAGCCAACCTGATTTGGCCATATGGGTTGAAATAGAGTTTTATTTAATTAAACATTTAAAGTGATCAATTTAATTAATTGAAGTTATGAATTTCAATTTATTAATAAATATTGAGAGTTCATAATGAATGAATATATAAATCATAGATATATTGACCAAATAAATAAGATGAAATTAAATTCATTAATAAAGGAGGATAGAATTATACGAAATGAAAGAAATTTTTTTTACCAAATTCATTAGTGAAGGATGATAGGATTATAGCAAATGAAAGAAAAAGATTATAATTAAAGTGATCAATTCAGTTAATTGAACTTACTAATTTCAATTGATTAATAAAAATTGAGATTTTATAATAAATAAATTTATAAAATATACATATATTGATAAAATGAATAAGAAGAAACCAAATTCATTAATAAAGGAGGATAGGATTACAAGAAATGAAATAAAAAGATAATAATTAAAGTGATCAATTGAATTAATTGATAAAATTGAGATTTTATAATGAACGAATATATAAAATGTACATTTATTGATCGATTAATTTAATTAATTGAAGTTACGAATTTCAATTGATTAAAAAAAATTGAAATTTATAATGAATGAACATATAAAACATACTTATATTGATCAAATGAATAAGATGAAAAAAAAGCGATTAATGAAGGAAGATAGGATTATAGGAAAAGAAAGAAAAAGAATATAATTAAAGCGACAATTCAATTAATTAAAGTTATAAATTTCAATTAATTAAAATTGAGATTTTATAATGAATGAGTATATAAAACATACTTATATTGATCAAATAAATAAGATGAAACCAAATTCATTAATGAAGGAGGATGGGATTATACGAAATGAAAGAAAAAGATTATAATTAAAGTGACAATTCAATTAATTGAAGTTATCAATTTCAATTGATTAATAAAAATTGAGATTTTTTAATGAATGAATATGTAAAACATACACATATTGGTCAAACGAATAAGATAAAACCAAATTAATTAATGAAGGAGGATAGGATTATATAAATTGAAAGAAAAAGATTATAATTAAATTGAACAATTAAATTAACTAAAGTTACAAATAAAATTCATTGATTAATGACATAATTTACAAAAATGTTTGTCCAAATTTTTTTAAATGATGCAAAATAAAAAAATTCATGAAATAATGTTTTGCACTAGGAGTTTAGGACTATAAAGTGGAATGTAGATATTGGAGACTGGAGAGTTGAAAGAATAACTAATCATTTAGGATCGTCAATAGTTTGCATCACTTCTAATTTATGTAAAAACATTATAATTAGTATTGTTATATTAAAATTAAAGGAATATTAAGCACATGGTAATAAAAAATAAAAATTAAATTTAGCTTCATCATCGAATATTTTATCAAAATAGTATCCACTTGATTAATGAATATAAGTATGTGTATGACTAGTCACCTCTGCGTCACTCCCTGTGGCTATATTAATGTACAAATTGAAAAAAATATAAGGTAAGATAATATAAAAATTGACAAAATTGATATATCAAAAAGAAAAGAGGTCACCCTCAATATCTTCATCATTTAACCAACTTCAGGCATATATAAGAGCATACACAATACCATAATAAAGTTAAGCTCAATGAGAACTGATAATTTGATGAAAAGTGCTAAAAGCATACTCCAATGCAACAAAAGAAGATTTAATTACTAATTGGTCTCATGCAATTATTATTTGATTGAAAAATTATTTATATAACTCTTCTACAATAATAATACATCAAACTGCACGACTTTAATTTTTACCATAAAATCTTCCATCAAATATTTTTCTAACTACATCATATTGTACAGAGTCCTAATCTATTTCTTTCATGAATTTTGTAAGTGAAAGTAACAAACTACTTTTAGAACATAAGCTTGAACCTAAAACTAAAGCCGCAGTTGAATAATCTGAACTACTGTGATCTTGATCCTAAATTTTGTCCATTCTGAGTTGGTAATCATTAAATAAATCATACCAAAATTGGTTAATGAAATCTACATGCTATTGAGCTCAATCACCATACAATACATTATATATACAATTAACTGCCTCGATCTTGTATCCCTAGTTTAGCATAGATAAGAATGCAACAATATATTGCACCATATATCAATAAGAATTTAGCTTTTCCATCATCTGCTCTTCTATAACCTGAATATCCTCATTAGAATCAAACATCTAATCAAATAAAACTTTCTTTATCTCAGACATAATGATAAAGCAATAGTACAAAGTGGGATATTTTTCTCGAGAACAATTCAATTCCAGTTGTGCATAATGTCCTTAGCCAAGATCCATTGGTTTTTTGTAAGCATCAGGTATATTAAGAGTCTCACTATCTCAGTCTTGTAAACAAATCAACATATTAGATTGCTAACTCTAACATCTTGAGGATAAGTTCCATCTAATTGGACAATCCAAAAAAACTTCTTCATACTCAGAATGTATAATTATTGTGTTGTTTCTTCAAATTTCTCAACACCTTTCGGTGTTGCACTCCAATATACTACACTATTCTGGATTGAATCTATTGCTTCCTTTATCATATCCAATCCACCCTTCATAATCAAATTTAGAATATACACAAAACAACGCATATGGAATAACCTTCAACCAGCCAACAAGCTCTCAATCGGTATCTTATTCTTCAACTTTCAATTATAATATCATTCATGCTACAATTATCTACTATTATGGTGGAAAATTTTTTGCTGATATTAAAATATATCAAATAATCTCCCAACATGAATGAACTATCATGTACGAATATGATCATAATAAAGAATATAAATTACCTCAAAATTTCATTGAGTAAAGTTCAATCATTCTCAAAAAAATGTATCGTCACCACTATATAATCATTCTTTTGGTTATCGGCTATCCACATGTCTGTTGTAATGGTAATCCATCCTTTAATACTTGACAGTGTTCTTAAATTTTCTTTCTTATTATCCTATTTACCTTCATAATGTTCATGTTTATTGTATTTTGAGCTGGAACCCTGAAGGTCGGTTGCAGTGAATTGTATAACATCCTAAATCTTGTGGCATTAATTTTAGATAGATGATGTTGATCACCAAGTACCATAGAAGTAATCAAAAATCTTGATATGATGTTATTATAGGATGTTTTAGTCATTTCATTCTTCCTTCTTATAACGTTAGGGGTCAAAAATGTTTAACGTCATAATACCATCTTTTCTTTACAATAAAAATCCATGTCTCTTTAAGTGAGTGGCTCTACCTTTTGAAATCTTGATTAACATCTTCTAACAAAACTTACATTTTTCTTGATGAGATAATCGTATTGAAGTGATTCCAAATTTCACTTCACATTTGAATTGGAATTGGACTTTTATCTTCACTTAGTACTGGATTAAAAATTCCTAATTATATCTTTGGTACTAGATTATAACTCTCTAATGAAAGAATATGCTCATCCATCTAAAATAATCGACATATATATATATATGTTATTCATAATCATAATTAGTAATTCTTAAACATATTGATATATTTAAATTTTATAACTTAGCAGTTCTTAGTGACTTACCCAATCATATACACAGGAAACAAGCATGTATATGACCATATAGATCATTGGGTGTTTTTATGGACTTACACGGTCACATGCATGGGCATGTATATGACCATGTAAGTCCAAGAAACACCCATTAACTTATATGATCACATGCACACCTATCTTTTGTGTATATGATTATGTAAGTACAAAACTCACAGTCTTATAGTCACTTATGCGTTCTCATACAAAGTTGTGTATGTGACTATGTAAGTCAATATGAGTTACACGAGTTCCTTGATAGTAGCAATCCTAAAACTTCTTATGAGAAAGACGGATGGCAAGGCCGTGAGGCGAAGGGGCAGCTAGAGGGACAATGAGATAAAGGACTACCCAAGGTTGGAGGGCGAAGGGGTAGCAAATAGCGAATAGTACTATAAAGATGTGAGTGAGGGATGACGACGGTAAGAGATAAAAAGAGAGACTAGAGAGAGAATTAAGTGTGGGGATTGAAGAAAAGGAGGTTAACTTAGTGTAAAAAGACATCATTTTATTTTTGAAGAAATAAAAGCATAAAGTATGTCATTTTACTAAAAACAAAACGACGTTATTTTTTTCTAGTATGTCTTCGAGTGTCGAGCTAGCCTCAAACTTGTCTCTTACTTTATAAAATAGGCATTTAGTCCTTTGATGTCTATTAATCTTAGTTTCAAAACTTTGTCTATTTGCTAGTATTGTTACATAATAGGAAGGCTCGAAATTAACTAAAATGCATGTTAAGGAATGCTTGAATATGGTTAGAGAAAATTATGTTTATCTTTACTGGTCTATTGATCCTAGAATTAATTGATTATCACTATAATGGATTATGTACTAAACCATTATTTCTAGGTAAGTTTCAAATATCAGTATACTTATAAATTCTCGCATCCTTTGGAAGGGAGGATAGTGTTGGTGTATGACTAAATTCTCTCAATGTGTTCTTTAGATGATGTCATACTGGGTTGTTAGGATCATGAGCAAGTTTTTCCTTTCTATTGTATAACATATTTGGCTCTCCTTGTAGCTTTGTTTTTATCTGAAATCAAAAGAAATACAAAATGTAGTTGCCATAATATGTACTTTTATTATGTAATAGGAATTTTGTTATCCTTTCTATTTTTTATCCTTCTCATCATTGTACCTTTAGAATGTAGCTAGACATTGTTGTCATTCTTAGTTTTGCATATATACTCTTATAAGACTTATTTTAGGTGGGGGAAAATGGTATCAACCTTTATGAGATACTAAAGAAAGTTCTATAAGACTTTCTAAACACCTTATACACCTTTTCGAACATAGTGAATTTGATTCTTCACTTTATGGCTTTTTCTCCGAGATTCCCACATAATTTTTATAATATATAATTTCTCTTTTTCTTATTTGCAACTCCTTTTGATTGTCTTTTACATCTATTCTTTACAAATTGGTATCAAAGCCTAGTTAATCTAAATTAAGGAGTAGTTCACTATGTCAACTATCACTAAGTTCGACATTAAGAAATTTGTGGAAAGAATAGTTTGACAATTTGGAGTGTCCAGATGAAGGTTGTCCTTACATAATATGGATTGAAGAAAACCTTGAATGGAAAATATATGAAGCCAGATACTGTGAGTGATGAACAATGGGATGACCTCAATGATAAAGCCCTTTCGTCCATTTAGTTATGCATTTCCACAAAATTTTTGTGCCAATTGATCAAAGAAACTATGATGGATAGATTGTGGTTGAAATTGAAATCACTTTACATAATTAAGAGCCTCTCTAATAAGCTTCATTTTAAGGAATGTTTTTTCAACATTCAAACGCAAGAAGGTACATCTGTCAGAGCTCACCTAGATGAGTTCAATTATATCTAGATTGACCTTTAAAATCTAGATGTAAATATCAATTGCAAGAATAAAGTTGTTTTGCTTGTTTGTTCACTTCCCCCTTCATATAGTCATTTTAAAGAAATCATGTTGTATGGCAATCGTGATGCCTTATGCTTTAATGATGTTAAAACAAACTTGATTTCAAGAAAAATTTGACATTAAAATTATCAATGGCTCAAGGTGAAAGTTTGATTATTAAAGAAAGGGCCCATGAGAAGGACAATAATAGTAAGAATAAGAAAAAAAAAGGCAAGTCAAAATCTGGAGGCAAAAATTAAAGTAAAACATGTCGTCATTGTTAATAAACAAGGGCATGAGATTTTTGAGTGTTATATATTGAAAAATAAAAATGAGAGAGAAAAGAAGCCCAAAAGTAAGCAAGAAAAAGTATGTTGAGGCTATTGTTTAGATTTTAAGGGCGACGTTCTTTTAGCTGTTGACATTAAACAAAGGTCAAGAACAAGTGGATAATGGATTTGGTATGTACATATCATATGACTGCTTATAAGGACTAGTTTTCAACCTAAAAGCCATATGATGGTGGTTTTGTTTTCATAGGTAACAATTCTTAGTGTAGGATTATTGACAAAGGTGCATTCAAGATTAACATATATTATGGTGTCGTTCGTACCTTGATTGAAGTCAGACCTGTCCATAATTTAAAAGAAATCTCATCTTGCTTGGTATACTAGAATCTCTTATTGAAATTACTTCACTGAAGGTAGAGTTCTAAAGGTAATTAAAGGAGCTCTTATAATACTGAAAGGTTCTCATTATGGTAGTCTGTATGTTTTGCAAGGTTCTACCATTAAAGGCTCCATAATAGTTATATCCTCTACCCTCTACTCTGATGTAACCAAACTTTGGCACATAAATTTGGGTCACATTAGTAACAAAGGCAAGTCAATTCTAAGCAAGTGTGGTTTGTTGGATGGTTAAGACACTACTAACATTGATTTTTTTGAACATTGCATTTTTGGAAAACAAAAGAAAGTTAATTTTTTTATAGGTTTTTATAGGAACAAAAGCACACTTGATTACATTCATTCTAATCATTAGGGTCCCTCCAAGGTTTCCTCATTAGGAGACAAAAGCTATATCATGACCATAATTGATGATTTTTTGTGTAAAGTGGAAGATTTTGTTAGAAAATCAAACTGGAAAAAAGGTAAAAAGGTTTCACATTAATAATGATCTTGAATTTTGTGAACACAAGTTTGAATTTTTTTTGTAGGTAAGAGGTTGTCCCTTGATATAAGAGTTTAGCAAGCAAGCCTAGTAGAATGGCATTGTGGAAAGGATGAACCATACACTACTAGAAAAAGTTCGATGTATACTTTCCACTATTGGGTTATAGCATTGATGTTATCTAAGGTTTGAATTTATTTCTATTATAGCTTATTTAGCAAATCGTTTACCTCATAAATCATTTGATGGAAAAATTCCAAAGGAAGTGTGGCTTGATAATTCTATTAATTATTCTAGTTTAAAAATCTTTAGATGTCCTATTATGTTCATATCACTGAGGGGAAGTTATCTCCTCATACTAAAAAGTGCATTTTCTTGGGCTATGGATCTGGTTTTAAAGGTTATTGCATATGGTGTCCTGACCATGGTGTTCATAAAGTTACACTTAATAAAGAAGTAACCTTTAATGAAAATGATTTGTTATCTTATGAAAAAGATGCTTGTGTTTTGTCTTTTATTACAAGTGATCAAGAGGGTACTAAGGAAAAGGTGGAGTTTAAATTGGTGATACTCCATCATCTTCCATCTCTCAGTCTAGTAAAGATCAAGTGGGAGAGAAAATTCAAATGATTCCACTATAACAACCTCAACCTCAACCTCATTCTCAAGAAACCATAGCAAGAGATCGTGCTTACAGATAATCAATAATGCTACCAATTTTTTTAATTATAATTATGATTCCTACAAACCACAAACACAATATTTTTTTTAATACATGTCGAAGTGATGGAAATGAAAGAATCTCTTTTACATATCCACCTAGTTTATCAACTTTTTTAAAAATGATACAAAAAAATGTATCACACATGCAAAATCTGAGAAAATAGCACACAAATTTTCTACTATATCAGGTATTCAAGAATCAGTGAAAGTTTTGGCCACTAAAGCAAGTACAATGCGAGACAATCAATAATGTTACCAATTGTTTTAATTATAATTATGATTTAGGTATATGTGCTTGATAACTACATAGAAGACTAATGATTATAATGAACCTAAGAGTTATCTCAAAGCCATCTTTAATGCATATTCTAAAAAGTGGTTGGCTACTATGTAAAAAGAGGTTAAGAGTCTCAACCAGAATGATACATAGGATTTAGTTGAACTACCTAAGGGCAAGTGAGTCATTAGATTTAAGTGGATTAACAAGGTCAAGGAATGTATCCATAGGGTTAAAAATAAGACGTACAAGCCAAGATCCATAGTTCATGGCTTTGAGCAGAGAAAGGGCCTTGATTTTAATGAAGTTTTTTCTCTTTTCATCTATTTGAATTCTCTTATCTTTGGTTGCCTTGTATGACCTTGAGCTGGAAAAGTTAGATGTTAAAACTATGTTTCTCTATGGTAATCTTGATAATGAGATTTATATTCAGCAACTTGAGGGTGGCTCCATAGTTCCTAAAAAAATATAATGATGTTTTTCGATTGAAGAAGTCCATTTACTAATTGAAGCAATCACGTAGACAATGGTATCAATGCCTTGATACTTTTATGATTAGACAAGGCTACTATAGGAGCAATTATGACTATTGCGTTTACTTTCAGCAAATTCATGATGGGTCTTTTACCTATTGACTTCTATATGTTGATGATATGTTAAATGTTGCACCAAAAATTGATCTTATGAACAAGTTGAAGGCCCAGTTGATTAGCGAATTTGATATGAAGGAATTAGGTCCTGCAAGGAAGATTCTAGGAATGGAGATAAGTAGGGACCGTTAGGCAAGGAAGTTACCCTTATCACAAAAAGTTTATATTTTGAAGATGCTAAACATGAACAATATGAGCCATTGTAGACCTATCACCACTCCATTAGCTACTCACTTCCATTTATCATTTCATCAACGCCCTAGGACAGATGAAAGTAAATCTCTCATGTCTTTTATTCCTTATAGTACTGCAATTGGGAGTCTCAGGTATGCTATAGTATGTACCCGACCTAATTTGGCTTATACGGTAAGAGTTATGAGTGGCTTCGTGCACAATCCTAGTAAAGAACACTGAGAAGGTGTCAAGTGGATCTACAGATAATCAAAGGGGACCAGTAATGTTGGTTTAATTTTTGATAAGAGTAGAGCTAATCATGGTGATGTGATTAGGTATGTGTATGCTAACTTAGTAATGATCTTGATTGGAAGAGGTCTTTGTCAACTTACATTTTTACCTTCTGTGGTTCAGCCATTAGTTGATACTCTTTCTTACAACAAATTGTTGGCTTATCCACTACCAAAGTAGAATATGTTCCAGCAATTAAAGGTTTTAAGGAAGCAATTTGGCTTTATGGCCTGATTGTTGGACTCGACTTGAAGTAAGTGTTCTTATGGTTTTTTATGATAGAGTGTTGCATTTATCCACGACTAACAAGCACCACTTGCGAACCAAACATAAAGATATGAGGTGTGATTTGATTCAGGATAACATTGCTTTGGGTAAGGTTGTTGTGGAGAAAACTCATATTAAGGATATTCTCATCGATATGTTGACTAAACCACTCCCATTGGCTAAGTTCATTCATTGTTTGAACTTAGCCAACATTTTTCGTGTTTAAGTCCTTTAAGTTGTTTGAGTGGAGAGTCATTCATGTTTTTTTCTCAAGTTCTTGAGTCAACGTGGAGTTTTGTTAGAGTATGACTCAATTCTCTTACTATGTTCTTTGGTTGATGTCATACTGGGTTGTTAGGATCATGAGCAGGTTTTTCCCTCTTTGCTGTATAGCAGCTTTTGGTCTTCATACAACTTTTCTTTTTATCTGACATCTAGGAGCACAATATAGGACATAGCTAGCACAACATATCCTTTTGTTGTATAACAGGAATTTTGTTGTCTTTTATGTTTTTTGTCTTCTCATCTTTCTACCTTTAGAACGTAGTTGGATGTTGTTATCATTCTTATTGTAGAGCCTCAGATGGACAGAACTCACTTGAGTGTATGTGAGGGGGAGCATTGTTGGACTTGGAGTTGGGAGGCCTTATTTCCATAAAGGCATTTTGGTTAGGCTACTTTAGGCTTATAAATCCTTCTCTTCTTTTCATTTCCAATGTGGGATTTTATTTCCACTCTAACACTCCCCTTCAAGTCTAACTGGCCTGGCCCAGTTGTGACTTACATTCAATTTTTCTTCCTATTTTTTCTTCTTCTTCTTCTTCGTTGGACTTTTCTTTTTTATTTTTTCCTAGGCTTGTGTTCACTTGGAGTCTTAGAGGCCACATGTCTATGTCTGAGCTTGTACTCTTGTTGAACCTCAGAGGCCACAAGTCCATCTTTCTTCTTGCCTAGGTCTTCTTTACTGAGCCTTCTTCAATTTTTGGGCTTCAGGTCTTTAGGCTGCAAGTCTATTGTCTTTCATTATGCCTAGGTCTTCCTCACAGAGCCTTCTTCATTGTTGGGCTTTAGGTCTTGGGCCGCAGGACTTGTAATTTATCAAGCTTATTTTTCTAAGATTTCAGGGATCTTAATGGGTCGAAACAAAGTTATTGGGCTCTGATACCATGTCATAGAGCCTCAGATGGACCGAACTCAGTTGAGTGTATGTAAGGGAGAGCATTGTTGGACTTGGAATTAGGAGGCCCTATTTCTTAAGGCATTTTGGTTAGGCTCCTTTAAGCTTATAAATCCTTCTCTTCTTCTTTTCATTTCCAACGTGGGATTTTATTATCACTCTAACAATTCTTTGTTCTTTTTGGATACAACGTAAAAAATTATGTTGATAAAAAATTGTTTAATACACCCAAATGAGAATCATCTAGTGCCCCAATACAAAAGGAGGCTAGGTCTAGAATTTCCCCAATGTATACCTAAAAAGCCACAAAATACAAGAATTTACAGGAATGTCAAATGGGCCAAACAAAAGCCTAGGAGATGAATAAAAAAATACCAGCCAGCATTAAGGCCGGTATTAGGTGATTCAACCCAATGGTGAATAGTGCCGCTAACTGTGAAGATTGCCATCGCGGTACCTCCAGTGGTGAACCGAAACATGTGATCTATGGAATTCCAATAACAGCAGCAGTGAGTGGTTCTAGCTCAACAACGTCACAATAGAGAGAAGAACGGCAATAGACAAAGCAACATACTATCAGATTAATCCAAGTATTAGAAGTTAGCAGGAGGCAGCCTCATCAGATTCAACAGCACCATGTAGGAACCAACGTGAACAGTTTCATGCAGAAAGGGAGCATGTAGACAATGTGCATAACAAGCCGAGGAGATAAGCTTACATCCATGGTGGGGACGCGGTAATATGCAAAAATCTACATGAACAGTGCCATGTAGAAGTGCACGTATACAGGTATGTGTGTTCAACCCATATGGAGAGCTTACATCCCAGATGTTGACCTGCAAAAGGAAAAAACATGTTAGTTTAGCTGAGCTATGCCTGGCAGTCCAGTCTACCCCTAGCCCCAGATAATAGGGTCCTCTGTCATTTTACAGCCAATGGGGTGCAAACAAGAGGTAGATGCAACCCTCCAAATTATTGCAAGACTATATGAAGCTAAGCAACCTCCCCTCTCCATTGCCATGTAATTGTGAAGATCTTGCCTCCAAAATTCCAGCCGCCCATCAAGAGAATATCCAATAGGATTGCATCAACACCTGACATTACCACGTTGATGCCCCCACAAGGACCGCAGTAATTCACTACTTCAAAGCCACACGACTAGTGGACTTCAGCTAGTATTAGCCTTCCCTTCAAATTATGCACTCAAGTGCAGTACCACCAATACAAAGGAGGCAAGAAACATAAAACCACCACCCTAAGCACTACACAACAAACTCAAGCACAAGTAAGTATTCCAACCAAGAGACTGTGATCAGCCCACTAGAAACGAAATAGCACCAGCACCTAGTGAGGGCCAAGTACCAAGGGAGGAATACCCCAGACATCCCCCTTTTTTTAGTAAAATGCTATAGGAGCTGAGTAGCGTGGCAAGAACTATCCGCAACTGCAGGGACCTAAGGCTGCAGCTCCTCCCATCTAGTAAGGAGTGTCTAGACTAGCAGATTGTCCTCCTGTAAGAAATTAGAGAAAAATTGACTCCAAATGCCAATATTAACATCAACAGACCATCGGTTGCAGTCCACAGTTATAGGTGCCCATCCGAACTTCTTCAGCCATGATACATAATTAAGTTTCTACAAAGATCGGCAAGGAGCATGGAGAAAGTACTAGCCACCCCAAGAAACAAAGAGGGAACTGGTACTTAGTTCCCTTTAACAAACAAAAGAACGCCTCTGCTATACAACCAGCACAGAAGGCACAGCCAACCCCCTACAAGGAGAACACTTCCAGGTAGGTGAATACAGAAGGAGTCCAAAAAGCCAAATAACAAAAATAATCAAAATTTGATCATATCAAGAGGCTACAAGCGATACAAAATCTTGTACAATATAGTTTTAATCTTGTAGATAGCATCTTGGCTGGTAAAGGTCGCCTCATCCAACTGAGTTACATTTCGTATGTTCCACAGCATGTAGATGGTGCTTGGGAAGGCTAAGCGGTAAACTTTACTTCTTAATCGAGCTCCAAGATACAATCTTCTGATCCACTTAAGAGCACTGTGCAAGGTATTCATGGCTCTAGGGAGGTTGAGCCACTCTCGGATTCCTTTCCATATAGTACCGATGAAAGTGCATTGAAAAAACAGATGTTCAACTATTTCCGAGGTTGAGTGGTACAAACAGCAGGTTCGATCAATGTCCAAGAACAACATATTTTCTTTAGTAGGTAACCGATTGTGGAAACTTAGCCAAGCAATGATAGAGAACTTTGGTAGGATGTATTGTTTCCAGATAAAGGTCATCCATGATTTTTGTGGCTGGTGAATCCGCAGCAAGTCATAGAGTTTCTGCGGAGGTAGAACTCCTCCCATACAATAACATTGCAACACTTCAGCTAGTAGTCATTGGTGTCCCAATTTTTCAATTAGGAGGGTGCGAATAACAGCAAGTTTCTTCATGAATGGGGAGTCCTGATTATGGGGTTCCCACACCCATATAGAGAGTCCTTTTAAGTAATATGCATGAATCCACTTAACCCAAAGTGAATTGGCTTCAGAATGAAGATTCCATAAAGCCTTAGAAAGTAGAGCCATGTTCCAAATTTTGCTATTTTTTGCCCCAGGCTGCCTTCTTCTTTAGGAACACAAATATTATCCCATGCCACTTTGAAATGCTTGCCTCCTTAAAAAATAATTCAGCACATAGAGGTAATGAACTCCAAGATTGTAGTCGGTATTGGAAAAGCTTAGAGCCAGAAAGAAAGAACTTCTTGAATTATGGAATTAATAAGTTCAACTTGAACAGCATATGATAAGGACTTTCCATGCCAAGCATTTAAATACTCTTCCACAGATTCAATAAGAGGAGAATATTGGGCAATCGAGACTTTCATAGGGGCCAATGGGATCGCCAAGTACCTCACAGGAAACTCCCCTATGGGATTTTTCACCATCTGAAGAATAGGGTCTCTTAGCCAATTCGGGACGCCTGCTAGATATACATGGGATTTATTATGATTAACCTTCAGACCCGCAACATTTCTCAATTCCTCCAATGTAAGTAGCAAAGTACGGATAGAGTCATAATCTCCTCTGGAAAATAACATGAGGTTATCGGCAAAAGCGAAGTGAGTGATTCTCAACTTTTGACACTTGGGGTGGAACTTAAAGAGCATGTCAAAGGTGCGTAGGTTCAAAAGTCGTGATAGGTATTCCAAACACAAGAGGAATAATAAGGGGGACATGGGATCCCCTTATCGAAGGCCTCTATGACCCCGAAACATATTATTGAGGGTACCATTCACTGATATCGAATATGAGGCAGTAGAGACACATTCCATAACCCATCCAATAAACATACTCGAAAAACCCAATGCAGTCGTCATGTCAGTTCAAAAAGATCATTCCACTATATCATAGGCCTTTGTAAGATATATTTTAAGCATACACCTTGGAGAAATGCATTTCCTTGTATAGCCTCGCACTAACTCCTGTGCAACTAGTGTCCACTATAGGGCCCACAACTAGTGTCATTCGATTAGCAGGGATCTTGATGATCACTTTATAAATCACGTTGAGGCAAGCTATAGATCGAAAATCTGACACTTGAGGCTCATCCTTCTTATTCGATATTAAGGTAAGAATGGTATGATTGATTTGTTTTAGTAATCCCCCAGAATCAAAAAATTCCTTAACGGCTTTAAATAGATCTTGTCCCACCACTTTCCATTGTAATTTAAAGAATGTAGAAGAGTATCCATCTGGCCTAGGGGCTTTATCATCCCCGATATCAAACAAAGCCAATTTAATTTCCACATCTCGTATTGGAGCAATTAAAGGGGCTCTTGCTGCCTCATCAAAGGTGGAGCCAGAGTCACAACTGTAGGGTCGAGATGTCTCATAGGGGTAGAGGTGCCCAGTAAGGCCGTATAATTTTGCAAAACAGAAGTTTCCACTTCTCGAATAGAGCTTGTCTGGGTCCCATCTTCTTTAACAAGAAAAGTAATAGCATTTTGTAGCCCCCATTTGCGGGCCATGGCATGAAAGCATTAGGTACTTTTATCCACTTCAAGAAGATGAGTACATTTCACTTTCTGCTGGTAGAATTTTTGCTCGGCTTCCATAAAAAATTTGACCTAGTTTCTGTTGACTACAACTTCCTACTGTAATGCCCAGTCAGCTAGTCGAGAAAGGGAAGATTGGTAAGCTTGTTGAAAGGCTTCAGTTGCTTGTTTAGTACGATCTGAGATGTGTCCAAAACTGCATGATTCAAGGCTTTAAGAGGGAGCTTCAAGCTTTTCAGTTTCTTGCACAAACAGAATTGATTAGAGCCTAAAAAAGAAGACTCCCAGCTGCATGTAAGGATGTGCTGGAATTGAGGATGAAGGAGCCATATATTATAGAATTTAAACGACTTATTCCCCTGTGAAACCACCATATTATAGGTAACCAATACCGAACAATGACTAGACTCAGGCCTCATGTTAAGGAAGTGTGTAGAGCACTATAGCCCCGTAGGACCCAGTGTGAATTAAGCAAGACTCGATCCAAATTTGCTTGAAGAAGGTTTTTATGCCAAGTATAAAATTCCCCAGTGGAATTAGAATCTTCGAAACCCATTGCCATCCGAAAATCCAACAAATCCTGGAGAAGAGAGGCAAATGGGTTTGGCATCCCAATCGTTCCTTAACCACGCAAAAACAATTAAAGTCTCCCATAATGATCCAAGGGAGGGATGGAGTTGATCCCAACCTTATAAGATGCTGCCACAGTTCCCTCTGTGCAATGACACTGTACAAACTGTAAACAAAAGTGAGCAGGAAGTTCTGCTGAGTAATGCGGCAGGCCACTAGACAATGAATATGCTGAGCCCCAATATCAACCACTGAGGAGGTGAAAAACATCAGATTCCAACCCATACACATATGGCAACCCTCTACAATTTGGATTCAAGGAAGCATACTATATTACACTTGTGTTGTTTTATAAGCTGAACAACACTATGTTGTCACGAGGCTTTTGTTAAGGCCCCGGACATTCTAGTAGAAGATAGTCATATCTCAGGAGAGGAGGAGCGCTCACCTCCTTCGTGCGTAGATACTCTCAACACCCCTTTCCCTTTATCAAAAGTTGGCTGACTACTAGGAGTCTGGTCAGTAAATGTAAGAGGAATGGCTTTTCGGCCAGTAGATTTTGTAACATTTATCCCTCGCAACCCTGCACCAGCCCCCACAATCTTACCTCTTGTTTTGGACTGAATAGGCTTCAATCCTTTATCACTAATAGGATCCTCCCGAGGAATACTAGCAAGGACAGTAGACTGGGGTAAACTTCTTTTATCCTTTCCTGTGTCTATTTCAGATCCATCTGCATGACTAATAGAAGTCTCCCTGCCTCTAGTGGTGGGTGGCTAAACCTGGTCAAAAGCCCCACCTTTAAGATGCTTCTGGAAGCCTCCTGGTGCCCCTGAAAGTAGGACAGCCTCCTGACCTTTCTGCTGACCAACATGTGTTGAAGCCTGAATAACTGAATTAGAAGAGGAGCCTGGTACTTGGCCTGTAAGCATCTGCTGGCCCCCATCAGAATGTTTGGGCAAGATCACCTCCTTAGTACCTTTCTTAGAGTGAGAAGAGCTCACTATAGTTGTTTGACTTTGAGTGCGCATCCCCTCAACTATAGTGTTCTCAATTGGTAGTAAGGTAGTCGACTCCAGCCCTCCAATGGTATTGCCCTGTTTTGCACCTTCTTGGGAAACCATCTGGGACTTCACTCTAGGAGCCTGACTATTAAGCAGAGACTGACTCTTGGCCCCTGCCACTGGTTGCTCCGTCCCTACATTATTCCCATCCAACTCTGGGACATCCTCCTGCCTATGGTTCTTCTTCTACTGAGCTAGGACTTTCCAGTCAAAGGGGGTATGGCCGAATCATTTACAAGCAAAGCAGTAGCTGAGGTAGGTCTTAAACACAACTGATTGTGTATATCTATTGCCACCGGACATCTTGACACTAAAAGAAATAGTAGGGGCCTTGGATACATTGACTTTGCATACGGGTAAAGCCAAGCTGAGTACCATTTCCACTAATGCTATCCGTACAAATAGGCTTCCCAACTCTAGAATCCAGTTTAGACAATGCAGTTTCACTCCAGAGTTCTAAAGGAACATTCAGGAATTGGATCCAAAAGGGGACCTCCATGAAATCATCATAATTGAAGGTGAAGGCTGGGGGGAGCCTCTTAAGGACGAGGATTTTCCCAAATAGGAGATAAGGGCCGCCGGCTAAAGCACTAGTTCGGTCCTCCTCATTATCAAATCCTAGCCAATATTATGAGGCAGGATCTTGTGTGACACTTCCCATTTCAACACTAATCCCTCCAATGTTTTCATACCAGGAAATCGTCTAGTGAAGTAACCAACTAATTAGTAGCCCCATTTGGTCTCCACATTGACTTCATCTTCCTATTCCATAACCACTTCATCTTCAACAGCCCACAAACTCAACTTCTAACCTTTTCTGGGATCATGGTTGGCACTAAAAAGATTCACAAAGGATGGTTTCTGAGGCACGACTACAGGGGGGCACCCTTTGCTTGAGACCCCTTGTTGTCCAGCTGTGCAGCAGACTGGTCCTGGGTAGTCTCTTTGGATTCAAAGGAGGTCTCAAAGGAAGATACACCAGGTCCTTCCTCCCCTTGTTCATAGGCTTCCTCCACAGAAATAGTTGGGGGCCTTTCAATGAGCACCCCTTGATCTTCCTCCTCCACATTTGGCTGAGTGGCAGGAGTAACTTCTCATAGAATTTCAAGTACACAGTCCTTGGTGATATCCCTCCCTCTAAGAGGCATTTTCCTTCTTTTCCCCATGTCGTTCAGGCATGCAGTTGCCGACTCCTATGAAGCCAATCCAACCCAAATGTTGTTAGGATCTAGGCACTAACACTGCCCCTGATGCTAACTTCAGATAAGCCACCTAGAGAAATCCTGAAGAACCTGGCTGTGTCACCACAGGAGAATCCCACACACCAGTAAGTAAGGGACAATGCTTCTGTCGACAAACTCCCTTAATTCCTAGCTCCAGGCAGACCACCTACAAAGAAATGCACGGCTAAATGGCAACCAACAACCAAAATTTACCCCTCCCTTCCCACACACAACCACCAGGCTTCGGCAACTATCAAACCTCTGACCTAGAGAAGGCACAAATTACCCTGTATGTGTCGCTTGAAGAAGAGAACCCCCAACTCTGGCGGACGCAAACATTCACCTTGTACCATCGGTTCTCCACTAAGCAGCAAGGGTAACCTCCACCACAATAGAGTCAGGAAGGCTCCAATAACCCACCAAATAAAATAGCTTAGCAGATTTACAATGCGAGAGCGTCGAACTGTGGGGGAAGACAACAGGCACTCAATGGACGTCGAGTACCAATGCACTCCTTCAGCCCGCAGATTCACCTTACCAGCAAGCCCAATCGACGTCAAACGGATAAGGAGAATGCTAATACACTGTGCCCACGTCTTGGGTAACAGTGCATACCAGACTCTCTACGCAACCCCAACGAAATCTACCCAAATGCAACTGCTACCAAGGAGGAAAATTAAAGGTTAGTTACGGAAGTATCAAACCAACAGGCATTGAGGTTCAACGAACAAGATGTAAGCGGGACTTGGAGATATCTGTGAAGAATCGCCCAAGTTAAGAGAACAACTCAAAATGTATATTGAGAAGATGATTTGCCACTAACCTAACAATTCTTTGTTTCATACATATGTTCCTATCATACTTGTTTTCAGTAAGGGGAAATTTTCTTAGTCTTCATGAGAGACTAGAGAAAGTTCTGCAAAAGTTTCTATTTCACATAACTTTACAACACTCGGGATTCTCACGTATCCGTATTTTGTAAATTCTCATTTTCTTGTTTGTAACTCCCTTTGTCTGTGTTTTACATTTATTCTCTACAAAAAAATAAACAAGATTCTGGTTTTTGAACGTCTTTTAGCCAAACCATTATGACACGACAGCATAATATAGTATCTGAAGAATCTCGAAACAAAAACTAAAGCAATCAAATCGTTCCTTGTTTTATACACAGAGCAGTTTTTATTAAGCCTCATGAGAAATGAAACTAACCCTAAATTTTTTGTTATTTTCCCTATATTCTGTTTTTGGTTCTTCCTATGATTATTAAACTATCAGTTGTGGCTTCAAAAGGAGGTAAGGAAATGTTAAGACCCTCTTTACGGCGATTGTGCATGACAGGGTCTACTGCATATAGAGATGTTCTGAAAAGTTTCGTAGAAGGATATTAGGAAGGCGTCCTGTAGGTGACGGAGAAGAAACAAAATTGTGAAACTCAACTGGAAGATGATACTTCTTAGAAGTCAACTTGAAGATTCAACGACGCTAGTGAGGCAATACAATTGTTTATCACGCATATCAAGCACTTGGTGAGTTGTAGACTTTGCGTCACCCTGACCATTTAAAAATCGTTACTCTGGATAAAAGAGTATGAGACTATTAGTTTGCTTCTTCCTTTTTGAGGATAATCCATAATTTTTTGCACCAAATGGATTTCTATCTGTTATGCAAACAATAAATAATATAGCTTTTTTTGTTGAGGGGCTTATAATTGGAATGGTCTTGTTATCTTGATTTACTCTCATCACATCATATTTACTGCTCATTTCAAGATCTCAAGGCCTCTAATTCGTTGATTTTCTAATCAGATCGCATATCTTGAGCATTTCAGGCTGTTTATTTCAAATTTTCTATTTTTGATGCAGACCAAATCTAACTAACCAAAAGACTAGTCAGATAGATAGGTTTACCTAGCCTATATATAAGGTCATCTCAACCACTACTCTCAGGCGATGTGGGACTATAATGCTCAATGCATCACTTCCCTCCATCGCAGAAGAACACGCGTCCTGCGTGTGGTCTGGGCCACCTTCTATGAGAGGACCGTCCCAAACCAAACCCACAAACTGACGTGTGTCCACATGTGTGAGAGGCCAGCTCTGATACCAAATGATATAGACCAGACCTAACTAACTAAAGACTAGTCTGATAGATAAGTTTGCCTAGCCTACATATAAGGCCATCTCAACCACTACTATCAGGCGATGTGGAACTATGATGCTCAATGTATCAATTCCTCCATCACAGAAGAACACGTGTCCCACGTGTGATCCTTGTGTCCTTCTACGAAAGGACCGCCCCAAACCAACCCTATAGACCCGTGTACGTCCACATGTGTGAGAGCCCAGCTCTGATATCAAATGGTGCAGATCATACCTATCTAACCAAAAGACTAGTCTAATAGATAGGTTTGCCTAGCCTATATATAAGGCCATCTCAACCACTACTCTTAGGTGATGTGGGACTATTATGTTCATTGCATCAATTCCCTTCATCGTAGAAGAACACGCATCCCGCGTGTGGTCCGGGTCACCTTCTACGAGAGGACCGCCCCAAACCAACCCCACAAACCCGCGTGCACCCACATGCATAAAAGCCTAGCTCTGATCCCAAATGATGCAGACCAGACCTAACTAACCAAAAGACTAGTCTAATAGATAGGTTTACCTAACCTACATATAAGGCCATCTCAACCACTACTTTTAGGTGATGTGAGATTATGATGCCCACCGTATCAGTTGTTAGTTAGCAATAGCTATTCAATCTCTTCGTGATATTGTTGCTTTTGTTGGTTTGTAGTTTATGTGCTGCTTGTTTTGCATGAAATTCTTTATATTAGTGTGGACAAGTGATGAATCCTTTCGATCTGACAATTTTTATGAATCAGTCAATGTCGAGCATAACGCCAAAATTTGTATAGTAAAGGCTACATAGTTTAACAGTTGTATGTTGCTACAAGCCATCTTGACTGAAATTGGTGAACATGTATAAAATAATATAAATGGATTATAATCATTCATGGAACTAGTTTTCGATGCGATTGCAATCTTTAACCTTTATAAATATTGATCTTACTTTCGTGAGAATTTCATATGACTGTTTCTTACGTGCATCTAGTGAACAGTGAATATAAAATCCATTTATGATCTTCTTAAATGCTTATAACATGAGCGTTGTTGACTAGATTCATAACAATTGCAATATAAAAATGAGACTTTTGGTGGACTTGTTAGATTTGTCCTTAGCAGAAGCTGCAAAACAGTGGCTTTCTTTTAAGGTCTTGGGTTTTAATGATGGCGAAAGCTGTTATTTTTTCATAATATGGCCTCTAATGATATGGTAGACTAGCATTTATTAATCATGTCTACTATGACCTCATTCTGTTCGGGGCTGGAACATACCTTTTTAGTTAGCGCTACTAACGGACGGTCTCTTGGGCAGTTTCTATTGATAAAAGAAACTTTCACATGCAAATGTTGTTTGATGGCAAAGTTTTAGTTAAGGGTCTTTTCGAGCAAATGGTCCTTTGCTTTCGGAGATCAAATCTTTTATACCCATATAACCTTATTTTAGGATCATCTAGAATAAGGTTGGCACAAGGTTATGGTGCTAACCCTATTCCGGACAATCTCATCCACACAAATATGTGGAATCTAAAAAAAGTGTGGATTGAATCGTCTAAAGCAAAGTTGGCATAGGATTATGGGCACATAATATCTAGTTTCTTGCTTCCGGATCAAGTCCTTTATGCTCAAAATTCTATTGTAAACAAAATGTGACTGTAAACAACATGCGATTAGTACGCCAGGCCAATAATGATATCCATATACACATTAGTTGGTTGTTTATTCGCCAATTATGATAAAGCAAACACACGTAAGAGATACTTTTAATTCGAATAAATCGATAGGGGCCTATTGAAGTTTAAAACAACAATAGGAGCCTGGAAAGCAAAAGGAGTCTATTTAAGCAATAGAAGCCTATTAAGCGATAGCAGCCTGTTAAATGATAAGAGCCTATTAAAGGATAAATCCAGTTAAGACACTTTTAAAACAGAAGGTGCATACTAAAATAAAAGGAACCTTAGCAAGTTGAAAATAGAAGGAGCCTAATATAATATTGAAAAAGCCTCTTGTTGAAATGAACACACACACAATATAATACGAAAATATAAAAATTAAAAAGAGAGAGAAGAACGCAGTCAATTTAGATTAGTTCGGCTTACAATCCAAGCTTACATCCAATCCCTAAATATCCAACTTGTGTGTTTCACTGTGACATCCTGTTACCCACGTTGAGGCTAGAATAGTAAATACGAGAGATTATTAAGAAATAAGAAAACACATTTCATGCTAATGCATTATATGATATGCCCTTACTCTTGAATATTGAATTTTTGCATATGAAAATAATTGTACATGCATTCATTGACACTCTAGGTATAATTGATTTATAATTGAATTATGAATATGATTTTGTTGAAAATTTATTTGGAGAGTATATTTAGTAATTTAGAAATTTTGGAGAATTTTAGAAAAAAATCTTGAAATTTTGGGTAATTTTGGACCACGAAAAATACCAAGTGGCAAGACAATTGATAAAAAGCAATAGAATTAAGAGCCAAATGGCAGTAAAAAGATTATTAATGATTATCGGATTTAAGGACATATGTCATTTAAATTTGGATACAATTGGAGTTAGATAGACTAGTTATAAAAATGGTCCAAATAGGACCATAGGAGAGTGACTTGTGTCACTACCACTACCCACTTGACTTACACGAAAATAAACAAAAGAAAGACCAATTAATTGTGTCTTTCACTTGTTTTCTCTTTTTCTCTTCGTAACTTCCTTCTTCACTTTCACGTTTCACGATTTTGAATCTCCAAGCCTTCATTAACACTAAAGTTTGCTTTCATCTTTCACTCATCACTTCCATCTTGTTCTCTTCTTCATTTGTCACTAAAGAAGCTAACCCCAACCATCTTTAGAAGATGAAGATTGTATGATGCTTAGGAAGTTAGGGTTTTTTGTTGTGTTTGAAGATGTTGAAGAGAAATCAAGTAAGTGATGCTTGTGTTTGAAGACGTTGAAGAGAAATCAAGTAAGTCATGCTTTAATCTTCATGGGTTAGTGAAAGTGGGACATTATGATGAGTAATTTGAGGTTTTGTTTTGAATATGAAATTCCTTAAGTAATTTTGTGGGTGTTTGATTTATAAAGAGATTTTTTTCAAAACAATTGAATTTAGTGAGCTACTATTATTCATGACTTAATGATTTTGATGAGTGAATAAACGAATTTCTGCCTTGTTTGGTAGTGATAATGGGTTAAAGCTAGCATGATCAAAAAAATGGGGTTGGAAGAGTGATGGTTTGTTGATAATTGATAAGTTATTGTTGAGATGATTTTTTTCTTTTTGAGATAGAAAGGTCATTATGATGAATGTGTATATGATGTGTTTTGTTTTTAGTGTGTATGATCAAGCATGGATTTTGAATTATGTATAGAGGATATTGAAATGTAATTGGGGTATAAATGAGGAGGAGATGATGATGATATAAGTTAGAGGTGATAGACTAAGCAAAAGAGATGAATCAGGATGAAATTGATGATGAAGTGAGCTGGAAATGTGTTAGATGTAGTGTTTCTACAGAACATGCATCTGTATTTTAGACATATCTTGACCTACAGATATTCAAATAGGATGATTGTTAATTTATGTTAAACTAGATACCAATAGCTACAATTGTCATGAAGAAATCGAGTTTGAATTTTGTCCCTAAAAGTTTTGAAATTTGTTTTGAAGTTGAGTTTCAGATTGCCCCTGCTTCTGAATAGTATGTAGTAAATTGTGTCTAACTTTTAGAATACTGAACCAAACTATATGAACTTAGGTTCTTTAGAAACTTAAGACATGGGTGAAAAAAATTTTAACAGAAGACTTTGCCTAAAAACCTCATTTTCTAGGATTAAAATGAAAGTGAATTTCTGATAAAAATAAAGGAAAGAAGAAGGAGTTCAATGGTTCAAAAGTCGGTCCCGATTGCAACGCATCAGGGTCATAACTCTGTTGAGTGAATGGGGAAGTCGCGATCGCGACACCACTGGTGATATACGGCAATCGCGATCGCATCCCAAGGGATGTTATGTGGGTGATTTTTATTGAACATGTATTGGTATTTTATTGATATCTTATTGATAGATGTTCAAATGAGGTGATTCTTAATTTAGATTAAAGTAAAGACATAATTCTACAACTTTCATGAAGAAGTTTAAATTTCATTCTATCTCTAAGACTTTCAAAATCTTGTGTGAAATTGAGACTTAATTGAGGTTGTAGTACTGCCCAAGGTAGAAATTATGTCTTGATGTTATTATAAAAACTGAATGGATATAGGCTGAATCAGACAAAGCTATCTTCACAAAAGTTGTAGCCCGTTCTCTTATCTTTCAATTGGTATTAATTTTGTAACTTTTAGATATCTTAGTTGAAAGTTATGAGTTGTCAATTTGAGGGTGTGATCATGAACTAGCCAGAAGTTCAATTATACACAGTCTGTGGTTATGTGGGCATAACTCATAGGATACTCAACCAAATTGATTGATCTTAGTGTCATTAGAAACTTAAGAGATAGGTGAACGATTTTCTAGAAGAAAGTACCTTTAATTTCTTCATTTTCACTATTAGATTGATCATGGAAAATTAACCCAAAAATGTGTCTTAGGAAAAATCTGAATTGAAGAAATGAGTTGTGAATTTTGATTTTTATGGTGTTATTGTAGTATAAACCATAAGTATAAATGATGCTTACATAAGTATGGAAATATGTATGATTTTTTCATGAGAATAATAGAAAGATAGTTGGGATTGTCATGAACATGCATTGTACATATTTCATATACATACATGTGCATAAATGAATACTTATAATTGTGCTGAAGTGTGATGTGTGTATATTGCTAGTTTTAGAGGAGCAATTAGAACGTCAACATCTAGACGTTGCTGGAACTTTGAGGCAATAGCTTCAGAAGCAAGCAGTGAGTAACCTAGACAGTCTTACTCAATTATTGTTGTGTTAAATTCTGTTTTGACTTATGCTATGTATGTGAAATGTTGTGTACTGAAATCCGGACACGAAGGTCTAATGATTGTGATGTATGGATGAGATATTGAAGTGGTAATTATACGTGAATGAGAAGAGCTAATTGTTTCTTGAATTGATTGAGTGATTATGAGATGCATTACATACATGAATGCGTGATCAGATAATAAGAGTTGTGACCTGAGTAGCCACTGAAAACGATCTCAAAGCTCTGAATGTCATTAAGAGTCAAAGGCTCACTATGTAAAATGAGCCCTGTATCCTTAACGGATAAGGGATAGTATAAATGAGCTCAATGTCCATAATGGATATGGGATAGTTTAGGCATTTGGTCATGACCACGTCATAATTGGTAAAGAGTCACATATGAAGTTTATATACATTTTTATTAAGTATGTTTCATTGATTGAAATGCAATTGTCTAACTTTTATATGAGAATGTGATATGCGATATTATATGAAAAAAAATGTAATGATATGAATTATCTACTATGTGAAATGATATATTGCATGAATTGAGTGAAGCATTGTTGATGGTTACCTCATTTGAGTTCGCAAAACTCACCCAAAATTTCACGTTGACATTTCAGGACTAAGAGAAGATTCTAGCTACTGAGAGATCGTATAAGAAGCTTAATTCCTGTACTTTCGTGAAGAAAATATGGCTCAAAGGTCGGTCAGCTGGATTGAAGAATTTAGTTAGATCTTTTGTATTTCCTCTTTCATGTAGTATATTTTGTATTAAGATATCATGATGTACATATACAGATTTTTTTTGAAAACTACAATGTATGTACATTCAGATTTATGAGATGAAAAGAGGAAATTTGTTTTCAAAATTTGGTGACTGTCTTGTATGATAGTAGACGCCATGATTAATTGGGATAAATTTTCATGCTATAAAGTGAAAGTGTGATAGTTAACACGCCGTTGTTATAGGGTATGTACTAGAAGGTTATAAGGGTGTTCTAGTATGTACCTTATAGCAATAAGGGTGTTACATTGGGTGGTATCAGAGCATGGTTTGGCATCCATAGGGATATATAGGAATGTTAAGCATGAAATATCACGAGAAATACAGATAATGATTGGAGTTCTTGTTTATTAAACGTCATCCGCGATAGGTAAACAAATGAGACAGTCAATTGACCTAGGATCTGTAGGAGTCAATAGGGAGTCTTCAATGGCTCGACCAGAGGAGATACCTCTTAGAGTTCCCAAGAGAAGGGAGAGGAGGTATGATAGGCTGCAGAAGCAAGGGGCTAGGGATTTCTATGGCAACACAGACCCTGTTAAGGCCAAGGAATGGTTAGAAAGGATGGAAAGAGTTTTTGATCAGATGGACTGCAAGTCAGACAAGAGGTTCGACTATGCAATGTCTTTAATACAGGGCCCAGCTTACCAATGGTGGAAGACTATTCCAGGCAGTACCACTAGGCCTTGCAACATGAACTAGGAAGACTTTCTAAAGGTCCTTAAGGAGAACTACATGCCAAAGATCTACCTGGACAGGAAGAGGAAGGAGTTCCTGGATTTGAAGCAGGGTAGGATGTCAGTGGAAAAGTATGAAATCAGGTTTAATAAGCTGATGGGATATGCTACTGCTTTAATTCCTACTGAAGAAGATAAGTGTAGGAGGTTTCAGGATGGGTTGAACATGGAGATTAGAACAAGGTTAGCAATCCCTAACCTGAGTAGTTTTACTGAGTGAAGAGCTACTTCTATCAAAATTCAGCAGCTACTGAGAGAGGGATAAGCAGAGTCTGGGTAAGGGTCCAGATTGAAGAGGTCTTGTTAGATTCAGAGTGGTTCTGGAAAAAGATTCAGTAAGCGCTAGAACAGAGCTTTCAGACGACCAATTGGATCAAGGCAGTCAGGATTCAGGCAGGGGGGTGGTTTAGCACAAACTGGTAATGGAAGAGGTACAGTGCAGAGTCGGTTACTCTACCGTGAGCACTATAGGAAGAGGCACGGTGGTGAATGCTGGAGATTGACTAGAGCTTGCCTTAGATGTGGCTCCTCTGACCATCAGATTAGAGATTATCCTATTGTTATGAGAATTCAGTTTAGTATGAGTGGCAAATTGAGGAGTGAAGCTACTATTCAGCAGAGTAGAGGTATGGGACAAGACAGAGCAGTTATGTTCGTGGTAGAGTGAACACAGGGAGTCCTTCTATCAGGATTGAGGTACAGAGCAGCCGACCTCAATCTTAGGCCAGAGTCTATGCCATGACTAGGCAGGAAGCACAAGACTCTCCAGATCTTGTTGTTAGTGCGCTCCTTGTTTATGATTTTGAAGCATATGCATTGCTAAATCCTCAATCTACACATTCATTCATCGCACCGCACCCTGTCATCTAGGCTGCATTGTTATAGAGAGCAGTTAGAGTATAGATTAGAGGTGAGTATACCAATAGGTAGTACTACAGTGATAGGAGAAGTTTGTAAGAGGTTTTTGATTCGGATTGACCAAGCAGAGTTGGAGGAAGACTTGATTATACTATAGTTGAGGGAGATAGACATAATTTTAGGCATGTATTGGCTCACTGCTCATAAGGTTGTTATGAATTGCTATACCAAGGAAATAGTACTAGAATCTCTCGGTTAGCCGAGAGCAGTTTTTAGAGGAATTAGTCAAGCAGTGCTAGCTAGGTTGATATCCCTCATGAGAGCATTAAGGTTGATGCAAGGTGGCTGTGAAGCCTATCTGGCCCATATCATTGATACTAGAGCTAAGCAGAGTGTCAAGACATTCCCGTGGTTAGGTAATTCCAAGATGTGTTTCTCGCCGAGCTATCTAGGTTACATCCAGATCGGGAGATGGAGTTTACAATTGATTTAGTTCCAGGTGTTGCTCCTATATATATTCCTCTATATAGGATGGCACCTATAGAACTAAAAGAGTTGAAGGCTCGGTTACAGGAGTTGTTGAAAAAAGGGTTTCATTAGACCCAGTGTTTCACCTTACAGAGCTCTAGTGTTATTTGTAAAGAATAAAGATGGGACTTTGAGGTTATACATCGATTATAGGAAACTGAATTGGGTAACAATTAAGAGCAAGTACCTGTTACCTAAAATTGATAATTTGCTTGATCAGTTGCAGGGAACTCAGGTGTTCATTAAACTAGATTTGAGATTAGGGTACTATTAGCTAAAAATAGCAAAGGTTGATGTGCCAAAGAGTGCATTCAGAAGCAAGTATGGGCACTTCGAGTTTCTAGTAATGTCGTTTGGGTTAACTAATGCCCCAGCAGCATTTATGGCTTTGATGAGTAAGGTGTTCCAGCCCTACCTAGATCGCTTTGTGATAGTGTTCATTGATGATATTTTGGTGTATTCAAAGAATAGAGAAGAGTATGCCAAGCATCTGAGAGTGGTTCTGCAGATTATGAGGGAGAAGCAATTGTATGCCAAATTAAGTAAGTGTGAATTTTGGTTGGATCAAGTAGTATTTTTGGGATATATAGTGACTAGAGAAGGCATATAAGTGGATCCAAAGAAGATAAAGGAAGTGATGAATTAGGAAGCTCCGAGAAATGTGGCTAAAATTCAAAGCTTCCCAGGATTGGCCAGATATTACCGGAGGTTTGTCGAGGGGTTTTTCTTGATCTCAGCCCCTCTGGCAAAACTTCTGAGGAAGAATGTAGTGATCAAATGGGATGAAAAATGTCAGGAAAGCTTTGAGGAGTTGAAGCATCGATTGACTACGACACTAGTGTCAACCATTCTGTCAGGAATTGGAGGATATGTTGTGTATATTGGTGCTTCGGATCAAGGATTAGGATGTGTGTTAATGCAGTATGGCAAGGTGATCACCTACACATCGAGACAATTAAGGTCTCATGAGGTTAACTATCCAGTACATGATTTAGAGGTAGTTGTAGTTGTCTTTGCTTTAAAGATTTGGAGACATTATCTTTATGGAGAGACATTCCAGATTGATACAAATCATAAAATCTTGAGATATTTGCTAAGTTAAAAGGATTTGAATATGAGACAGAGGAGATGGATTGAGTTGTTGAAAGATTATGACTGCACGATTGAGTACCACCCAGGGAAGGCTAATGTGGTGGCTAATGCTTTGAGTAGTAAGTCTTATACAAGTATAGCTTAGATTCAGACATTGAGGTTATCTAACTTAATTCATTTGAGAGCTCTAACTGTGAAGTTAAATCTGGAGAAAGATGAGGCCTTGATTGCTACGTTGAAATTGAGGCCGATGTTACATGATAGAATCAGAAAGGTAAAGAGTAAAGATCCTAATATATAGAGAAAATGAAGATGAGTCTGAATTCCAAGTTTGAATTGAGAGATAAGACACTATGGTTGAAACAGAGGCTATGTGTGCCTAATATGGATGATTAAAGGAAAGAAATTCTAGAGGAAGCTCATATGGCCACCTATGCTATGCATCCTGCTACTACCAACATATATAACACGCTGAAGCAACATTTTTGGTGACCCAAAATGAAGAAGCAAGTGATGGAGTATGTTTCTAAGTGTATGACATGCCAGCAGATTAAGGCTAAGCATCAGACTCTAGTTAGGAAGTTACATTTGTTGCCTATTCTAGAGTAGAAATGGGAACGAATCACTATAGACTTCATTATGAGGCAGAATGATGCAATATGGGTTATAGTGGACCGATTGACTAAGTCAGCCCATTTCTTACAAGTGAAAGAGAATAACTCACTAGATCAGTTGGCCCGGAGTGATGTAAATGAAGTGGTGAGACTTTATAGGGTTCCAGTGTCCATTGTATTGGATAAGAAACCCAAATTTACTTCAAGATTTTGTAAAAGTTTGCAGTTTGCTATAGGTACTCAGTTGAACCTCAGTACAGCATTTCATCCTCGAACAAATGGATAGAGAGAGAGGAAAATCAAGACTATTGAGGATCTGCTTAGAGCTTGTGTAGCGGAGTTCCAAGGAGCATGGGACCAATATGTGGCACTTATAGAATTTGCATATAATAATCATTATCACAGTAGTATTGGTTTGGCTCCATATGAAGCCTTATATGACAGGAAATGTCGATCACCACTATATTGGTATGAAGAGGCCTTGAGAATGGTTGAAGGCCTAGAATTGCTACAACACATGATAGACAAAGTGAAATTGACTCGAAGTTGAATTAAAGCGGCTCAAGATAGACAAAAGAGTTATGTAGATCAACATCGAAGGGACATGGAATACAGTGTAGGAGACAGAGTGTTTCTGAGAGTATAACCTTGGAGAGGAGTATTGAGATTCGGTAAGAAGGGCAAGTTAAGTTCTAGGTACATTAATCCTTATAAGATCATTGAGAGGATAGGACCTTTAGCATATAAGTTGGCTTTATTGAATGAAATGTCTAAATTGCATAATGTGTTTCATGTGAGTATGCTCCAAAGATACCGATCTGACCTGACACATGTGATACCGGCTCAGGAGATTAAGGTTTCTAGTAACTTAAGCTATCTTGAGGAGTCGATCCAGAGAGTGGGGTCTTAGATGAAGTAATTGAGGAACCGAGTCATTCCATTGATGAAAGTCCTTTGAAGGAATCACTCAACTGAGGAGGCAACGTGGGAAACAAATGAACATATGAGGAGACAATACCCCCACCAATTCGAAGAATTTCGAGGACAAAATTTCTTTAACAAGAGGGAGAGTTGTAACATCTTGTTACCCATGTTGAGGCTAGAATAGTAAATATCAGAGATTATTAAGAAATTAGAAAATACATTTCATGCTCATACATTATATCATATGCCTATACTCTTGAATATTGAATTTTTGCATATGAAAATAATTGTACATGCATTCATTGATATTTCGGGTATAATTGATTTATAATTGAATTATAAATGTGATTTTGTTGAAAGTTAATTTAAAGAGTGTATTTAGTAATTTAGAATTTTTGGAGAATTGTAGAAAAATCCTGAAATTTTGGGTAATTTTGGACTAGAAAAAATACTAAGTGGCAAGACAATTGATAAATAGCAAGAGTCAAATGGCAGTAAAAAAAAATTATTAATGACTTTGGGATTTAAGGACATATGTCATTTAAATTTGGAGAGAGCTGGAGTAGAAATTGGAGTTAAATAGACTAGTTATTAAAAGGGTCCAAATGGGACCATAGGAGAGAAACAAGTGGCAGTGACTTGTGTCACTACCACTTCCCACTTGACTTACAAGAAAATTAACAAAAGAAAGACCAATAAATTGTCTTTTACTTGTTTTCTCTTTTTCTCTTCATAACTTCCTTCTTCACTTTCACGTTTCATGATTTTGAATCTCCAAGCCTTCATTAACTCTAAAGCTTGCTTTCATCTTTCACTCATCACTACCATCTTGTTCTCTTCTTCATTTTTCACTAAAGAACCTAACCGTACTACCTTTAGAAGATGAAGATCATATGATGCTTGGGAAGTTAGGGTTTCTTGTTATGTTTGAAGACATTGAAGAGAAATCAAGTAAGTGATGCTTTAATCTACAAGGGTTAGTGAAAATGGGACATTATGATAAGTAATTTGAGGTTTTGTTTTGAATATGAAATTCCTTAGGTAATTTCGTGGGTGTTTGATTTATAAAGAGATTTTTGTCAAAACAATTGAATTTAGTAAGCTAACATTATTCATGACCTAATAATTGTGATGAGTGAATGAACGAATTTCTTCCTTGTTTGGTACTGATAATGGGTCATAGCTAGCATGATCAAAAAAATGGCGTAGGAAGAGTGATGATTTGTTGATAATTGATAAGTTGTTCTTGAGATGATCTTTTTTTTTTCAGATAGAAAGGTCATTACGATGAATGTGTATATGATGTGTTTTGTTTTTGGTATGTATGATCAAGCATGGATTTTGAATTGTGTATGGAGGATATTGAAATGTAATTAGGGTATAAATGAAGAGGAGATGATGATGATATAATTTAGAGCTGATAGACTAAGCAAAAGAGATGAATTAGGATGAAATTGATGATGAAGTGTGATAGAAATGTGTTAGATGTAGTGTTTCTACAGAACATGCATCTGTATTTTAGACATATCTTTATCTACAGTTATCCAAATAGGATGATTGTTAATTTATATTAAACTAGAGACGAATGGCTACAATTTGCATGAAGAAATCAAGTTTGAATTCAGTATCTAAGAGTTTTGAAATTTATCTTGAAGTTGAGTTTCAGATTATGTCTCTGTTTCTCAATAATATGTAGTAAATTGTGTATAATCTTCAGAATCCTGGACCAAATTATGTGAAGTTAGGTTCTTTAGAAACTTAAGACAAGGATGAACAATTGTTTAGAGGAAGACTTTGCCTAAAAACCTCAGTTTCTAGGCTTAAAATGGAAATGAAATTCGGATAAAAACAAAAGAAAGAAGAAGGAGAGTAGTGGTTCAGAAGTAGGTCGCGATCACAACGCGTCACGGTTGTAACTCTGCTGGGCGACTGCGACACCGCTGGTGATTTACGGCAGTCGCGATCCCGACCCGAGGGTTATTATGCAGGTGATTTTTATTGAACATTTGTTGGTATTTTTTTGATATCTTAAACTGTAGATGTTCAAATGAGGTGATTCTCAATTCAGATTAAATTAGAGACATAATTCTACAACTTTCTTTTAGAAGTCTAAATTTAATTCTATCTCTAATACTTCCAAAATCTAGTGTGAAATTGAGTCTTAATTGAGGTTGTAGTACTACTCAAGACAGAAATTTTGTCTTAATATTATCATAAAAAGTGAATGGATATAGGTTGAATCAGACAAAGGTATATTCACAAAAGTTGTAGTCCATTCTCTTATCGTTCAATTGCTATTAATTTTGTAATTTTAAGATAGCTCAGTTGAAAGTTATGAGTTGTACAATTTGAGGGTATGATCATGAACTAGCCAAAAGTTCGATTATATATAGTTTGTGGTATTGTGAGCATAACTCATAGGATACTGAACCAAATTGAATGATCTTAACGTCATTAGAAACTTAAGAGATAAAAAACAATTTTCTAAGAAAGTACCCTTGAATTTCTTCATTTTCATTATTAGATTGATCATGGAAAGTTGACCCAAAAGTGTGTCTTAGGAAAAATCTGAATTGATATTAAAGCATAAACCATAAGTATAAATGATACTTACATGACTATGGAAATATGTATGATTATATGATAATGGAAAGATAGCTGGGATTGTCATAAACATGCATTGTACATAATTCATATACAAACATGTGCATAAATGAATACTTATAATGGTGTTAAAGTGTGATATGTGTGTACTGCTAGTTTTAGAGGAACAATTGAAACGTCAACATCCAGACGTTGTCGAAACTTTAAGGCAATAGCTTCAAAAGCAAGCGGTGAGTAACCTAGATGGTCTCACTCAATTATTGTTGTGTTAAATTCTGTTTTGACTTATCCTATGAATGTGAAATGTTGTGTACTGAAATCTGGACACGAAGGTCCGATGATTGTGATGTATGGATGAGATATTGGAGTTGTACTTGTATGTGAATGAGAAGAATTAATTGCTTTTTGAATTGATTGAGTGATTATGAGATGCATTACATACAAGAATGCATGATCAGATATTGAGAATTGTGACTTGAGTAACCAACGAAAACGAGCTCAAAGCTTTGAATATGATTAACAGCCAAAGGCCCACTACATAAAATAAGCCCTGCATCCCCAACGGATAAGGGACAGTATAAATGAACTCGGTATCTATAATGGATATGGGACAGTTTAGGCACTAGGTCACAACCACGTCATAATTGGTAAAGAGTCACATGTGCATTTCACATACATTTTTATTAAGTATGTTTGATTGATTGAAATGCAATTGTCTAACTTTTATATGAGAATGTGATATGTGATATTATATGGGAAAAAATGCAATGATATGAATTATCTATTATATGAAATCATATGTTGCATGAATTGAGTGAAGCATCGATGATGGTTACCTCATTTGAGTTCGCAAAACTCACCCAAACTTACACATTGACATTTCAGGACTAAGAGAGGATTCTAGCTACTGAGAGACTGTACAAGAAGCTTAATTCTTGTACTTTAATGAAGAAGATATGGCTCAAAGGCTGGTCAGCTGGACTGAAGAATTTAGTTAGATCTTTCGTATTTCCTCTTTAATGTAGTATATTTTGTATTAGGATATGATGATGTACATATACAGTTTTTCTGGAAAGCTACAATATTCAGATTTATGAAATGAAAAGAGGAAATTTGTTTTTAAAATTTGGTGACTGCCTTGTATGATAGTAGATGCCATGATTAAGTGGGGTAAATTGCCATGCTGTAAAGTGAAAGTGTGATAGTTAACACACCGTCGTTATAGGGTATGTACTAGAAGGTCATAAGGGTGTTCCAACATGTACCTTATAGTAATGGGGGTGTTACATTGGGTGATATCAGAGCATGGTTTGGCATCCATATGGATATATAGGAATGTTAGGCATGAAATATCACGAGAAATACGAATAATGATTGGAGTTCTTGTTTATTATAGGTCATTCGCCATAGGTGAACAAGTTGGATAGCCAGCCGACCTAGGATCTGTAGGAGCCAGTAGGGAGTCTTCGGTAGCTTGACTAGAGGGGATGTCTCCTAGAGTTCCCGAGAGAAGGGAGACGAGGTATGATAGGCTGCGGAAGCAAGGGGCTGTGGATTTCTATAGTAGCACATACCCTGCTGAGGCCAAGGGATGGTTAGAATGGATGAAAAGAATTTTTAATCAGATGGACTATGAGCCAGATGAGAGGTTCGACTATACAATGTCCTTACTATAGGGCCCAACTTACCAATGGTGGAAGACTGTTCCAGGCATTACCACGAGGCCTTGCAACCTGAACTGGGAGAACTTTCTTAGGGTTTTCAAGGAGAACTACATGCCTAAGATCTACCTGGATAGGAAGAGTAAGGAGTTCCTGGATTTGAAGCAGTGTAGGATGTCAGTGGCAGAGTATGAGATCAAGTTTAATGAGCTGATGGGATATGCTAATACTTTGATTCCTACTGAATAAGATAAGTGTAGGAGGTTTGAGGATGGGTCGAACATGGAGATTAGAACAAAGTTAGCAATCATTAACCTGAGTAGTTTTACTGAGTTAAGAGTTGCTTCTATCAGAATTGAGCAGCTACTGAGAGAGAAACAAGCAGAGTCTGGCTAAGGGTCCAGATTGAAGAGGACTAGTGAGATTCGGAGTGGTTTTGGCAGAAGATTCAGTAAGTGTTAGAATAGAGCTTTTAGACCACCAGCTGGATCATGGCAGTCAAGATTCAGACAGAGGGGTGGTTTTGCATAGATTGGTAGTGGAAGAGGTACAGTGCAGAGTCAGTTACTCCAATGTGAGCACTATAGGAAGAGGCACGGTGGTGAGTGCTGGAGATTGACTAGATATTGCCTTAGATGTGGCTCCTCTAACCACCAAATTAGAGATTATCCTGTTGTTATGGGAATTCAATTTAGTATGAGTGGCAGATTGAGGAGTAAAGCTACTATTCAGCAGAGTAAAGGTAGTGAGACAAGACAGAGGGGTCATGGTAGAGGTAGAGTAACCACAAGGAGTCCTTCTATCTAGACTGAGGTACGAAGCAACCAACCTCAATATCAGGCTAGAGTCTATGCCATGACTAGGCAGGAGGCACAAGACTCTCCAGATCTTGTTGTAGGTGCGCTACTTGTTTATGATTTTGAAGAATATGCATTGCTAGATCCTTGATCTACCCATTCATTCATCACACCGCACCTATCATCTAAGCTGCATTGTTATAGAGAGCAGTTAGAGTATGGATTAGAGGTGAGTACACCAATAGGTAGTAATACAGTGATAGGAGAAGTTTGCAAGAGGTTTTTGATTCAGATTGACTAGGTAGAGTTGGAGGCAGACTTGATTATACTACAATTGAGGGAGATAGACATAATTTTAGGCATGTATTGGCTCACTGCTCATAGGGTTGTCATGAGTTGCTATACCAAGGAAATAGTACTAGAATCACCTTGTCAGCTGAGAGCAATTTTTAGAGGAATTAGTCAAGCAGTGCTAGCCAGGTTGATATCCCTCACGAGAGCATTAAGGTTGATGCAAGGTGGTTGTGAAGCCTATCTGGCCTATATCATTGATACTAGAGCTGAGCAGAGTATCCAAGACATTCCCGTGGTTAGGCAATTCTAGGATGTGTTTCCACTGAGCTATCTGGTTTACATCCAGATTGGGAGATGGAGTTTACAATTGATTTAGTTCCAAAAGTTGCTCCTATATCTATTCCTTTATGTCGGATGGCACCTATAGAACTAAAGGAGTTGAAGGCTCAGTTACAGGAGTTTTATTAGACCCAGTGTTTCACCTTAGTGAGCTCCAGTGTTATTTCTAAAGAAGAAAGATGGAACTTTGAGGTTATACATTGATTATAGGCAATTGAATTGGGTAACAGTTAAGAACTAGTGCCCGTTACCTAGAACTGATGATTTGCTTGATCAGTTGCAAGGAGCTTAGGTGTTCACTAAACTAGATTTGAGATCGAGGTACTATTAGTTCAAGATAGCAAAGGCTGATGTGCCAAAGTGTGCATTCAGAAGCAAGTATGGGCACTTCGAGTTTCTAGTAATGTCGTTTGGGTTAACTAATGCCCCAGTAGCATTTATGGTTTTGATGAATAAGGTGTTTTAGCCCTACCTAGATCACTTTGTGATAGTGTTCATTGATGATATTTTGGTGTATTCAAAGAATAGAGAAGAGCATGCCAAGCATTTGAGAGTGGTTTTGCAGATTATGAGGGAGAAGCAATTGTACGCCAAATTCAGTAAGTGTAAATTTTGGCTGGATCAAGCAGTATTTTTGGTACATATGGTGACTGGAGAAGGCATACAAGTGGATCCAAAGAAGATAAAGGAGGTGATGAATTTGGAAGCTCCGAGGAATGTGGCTAAAATCCGAAGCTTCTTAGGATTGGCCGAATATTACCAGAGGTTTGTCGAGAAAACATTGATCTGAGCCCCTCTGACAAAACTTCTGAGGAAGAATGTAGTGCTCAGATGGGATGAAAAATGTCAGGAGAGCTTTGAGGAGCTGAAGCCTCAGTTGACTATGACACCGGTGTTAACCATTCCGTCAGGAACTGGAGGATATGTGGTGTCTATTGACACTTCACATCAAGGATTAAGATGTGTATTGATGCAGTGTGGCAAGGTGATCACCTACGTATCGAGACAATTACGGTCTCATGAGATTAACTATCCGGTACATGATTTAGAGCTAGCTGCAGTTGTCTTTGCTTTAAAGATTTAGAGACATTATCTTTATGGAGAGATATTCCAAATTTATACAGATCATAAAAGCTTGAGGTATTTGCTAAGTCAGAAGGAGTTGAATATGAGACAGAGGAGATGGATTGAGCTATTGAAAGATTATGATTGCACGATTGAGTACCACTCGAGAAAGCTAATGTGGTGGCTGATGCTTTGAACAGGAAGTCCAATACTAGTATAGCTCTGATTTAGACATCGAGGTTATCTAACTTTTCAAGCAATTAATACCAATTGATAAAAAAAAATATGCAAGAGATAATTTTAATTCGAATAAAACGATAAGGGCCTTTCAAAGTTTAAAACGATAATAGGACTCCACAAACCAAGAGGAGTTTGCTATGTAATAAGACCCAGTTTAAGAAATATTTGCCTATTAAGCGATCGAAGCCTATTAAATGACAGGAGCCTGCTAAAGGGTAAATCCAGTTAATACGATTTAAAACAGAAAGCACCTATTAAAATGAAGGGAACCTTTAAAATAGAATGAGCCTACTATAACAGTGAAAGAGCCTCTTGCTAAAATGAATACATACACAATATAATGGGAAAAATAAAAGTTAAGAAAAGAGAGAAGAGCACAGTCGAATTATACTGATTCAGCTTACAACTCAAGCCTACGTGCAGTCCCCAAGTATCTATCTTGAGTGTTTCACTATGAACATTCAAGAAGATGACGGGCCTCTTCAAGCTCACAAGTACATATTTTTCATAGTTCTCCAGCCTTCCACACTAATAGTATCCATCGAGTTTCTACAAGCTCACAAGTAATATTTTTCAAGGTTCTCCATCCTTCCACACTAGTAGTACATTATTAACCTCTACAAGCTCTCAACAAATGAAGAGGTAATTTTCTCCATATGATCTTTAATGATCTCTTACAAAAAGAATTGTCATTTTCTAAGGCACAAGAGATTTTGATTAAGATATGACTTTTGGGAATATTGATGCTTCTAAAGTGTTTCAAAGATTTTGGCTTCTATCCCCCCGTTTGCAAAATGTAGTGGCAACTTCTTTAAATAGGCATTTTCTTCAACTAGTCGTTGCTTCATTTCTATTTTAAGTTGACTTTGAATTTTCAATAGTATCTCTGTTAGAATCTTGCAATAATCAATCACCAAGAGAACCCTAGAGCTAATTGAAAAAATATATGATTAGTAGGATCCTTCCGAATTTTGAAAAATAAATAAGGTAAATTCATAAAAAAAAGTTCCTACAAGAAAGGAAGCACTTATTTTATGATTTTATTTCCTCTTAAGAATTATATCATTATCTTTAAAAGTAAATAAATCAATTTTAAATTTTGAAATATTATATGGTTCTCTTCAAAACCATTAATGAACCTAACAATCTCCTCCTTTTTTATAATGACAAACAATAACAGATAGATTTTCAAAATTCAACTAATAATGAAGGGTTCTGAAAAGTACTTATATAATTTATAAGCTCTTGCAGATTAGAAGGAGCTTTTCCTTTCTACCATATAGACTTCATAGCAAAATATGTCACAAATTATATCATCAATTATTAGGAAAGTATATCAAATACCATATACCAAAAATAATTCTCCACTTTTATCCTTATAGAAAAATAAGGAAAAGAACAAATTAAGCAAAAAAATATCAACAAAGTTATCGAAGAGATATATAACTTGTCGTGCCAAAAATCATGCAAGAAGAAAATATATCTTCAACTGATTATTATGTCTCCCCTTGCATTAGAGCTGGGAATTCATCATAGAGAGATGGAACAGTAGTACGAAACTAAGATAAATGGTCATTTTCTCTTTCCAGTATAAGTGGTTGTTTTTATTGCAATGAAGAGGCTTTGCAATGGATTGTGCTTCAAATTGTTTGTGATGATCTATTACATGCTATAAAACACAATAAATGTGAAACCTCACACTAATACCAAATGATAAAGCAAATACATACAAGAGATGCTTTTAATTTGAATGAAACAATAAGGGCCTTTCGAAGTTTAAAACAATAATTGGAGCCTGCAAAGCAAGAGGAGGCTTTTATGCAATAGGACCCTATTTAAGCAATAGGATCCTATTAAGTGATAGAAGTCTATTAAATGACAAGAGCTTGCTAAAGGATGAATCTAGCTAAGACAATTTAAAACAGAAGGCGCCTGTTAAAATGAAAGGAACCTTTAATACGTTGAAAGCAGAAGGAGCCTACTATAACAGTAAGGGAGTCTCTTACTAAAATGAACACACACACAATATAATTTAGAAATATAAAATTTAAGAAGAGAGAGAATAACAAAGTCGATTTATAATAGTTCGGCTTACAACCTAAGCCGACGTCTAGTTCCTAAGTATCCAACTTGAGTGTTTCACTCTGAAGATCTAAGTTGTAATTTGACAGGCCTCTTCAAGCTCACAAATACATATTTTTTATGGTTCTCTAGCCTTCCACATTAGTAGTATCCATCGAGCCTCTACAAGCTCACAAGTACATATTTTTAAAGGTTCTCTATCATTCCACACTAGTAGTACTTTACTAACCTCTATATGCTCTCAACAATTGAAGACGTAATTTTCTCCATATGAGCTTTAATGATCTCTCACAAAAAGAATTGTCACTTTCTAAGACAAAAGAGATTTTGATTAAGATATGACTTTTGGGAATATTGATGCTTCTGAAGTATTTCAAACATTTTGGCTTCTATCCCTCAATTTGTAAAATGTAGTGGCTCTTCTTTTAATAGGCATTTTCTTCAACTAGTCGTCGCTTCATTTCTATTTTGAGTTGACTTTGAATCTTAAACATTATCTCTATTTGAATCTTGCAACAATCAACTGTCAAGACAAACCTAGAGTTGATTGAAAAATATATGATTAATAGGATCCCTCCAAATTTTGTAAAACAAATAAGGTAAGTTCATAAGAAAAGTTCCTGTAAGAAAGGAAGCATATTTTATTTCCTCCTAAGAATTATATCGTTATCATCAAAAGGAAATAAATCAATTTTAAATTTTGAAATATTATATGGTCATCATCAAAACCATTAATGAGCCTAACAATCTCCCCCTTTTTTTATGATTAACAAACAATAATAGACAGATTTTCAAAATTCAACTAATAATGAAGGGTTTCGAAAAGTACCTGTATAATTTATAAGTTCTTTCTAATTAGAAGGTTCACAGAAAAATATATCATAAATTATGTTATCAATTCTCAAGAAAGTATATCAACTATCATATGTAAAAATTAATTCTCCCCTTTTTCCATTATAGAAAAACAGAAGGAAAAGAACGAATCAGGTAAAAAATAGCAACAAAGTTATTGAAGAGATATATATCATATCATGCCCAAAATCATGCAAAGTGAAAATATATCATCAACTGACTCCTACCTCCTGCATTAGAGCTTGGAATTCTTCACAGAGAGATGGAATAGTAGCACCAAACTAAAATAACTGATCATTCTTGCTTTCTAGTATGAGTGGTTGTTTTCATTGAAATAAGGAGGCTTTGAGACAGATTGTACTTTAATTTTTTTGCAATTACTTATCACGTGCTATAAAACGCAATAAATGTGAAAACTTACTCGGATAGCAAATGATAAAGCAAACACGTGTATGAGGTACTTCTAATTTAAATAAAATGACCTGGGCCTATCGAACTTTAAAACAAAAATAGGAGCCTACGAAGTAAAAGGAGGTTGTTATACGATAGGACACTGTTTAATCAATAAGAGCCTGTTAAGTGGTAGAAGTCCGTTAATTGATAGGAGCATGCTAAAGGATGAATCCAGTTAAGACAATTTAAAAAAGAAGGCGTCTGTTAAATCTTTAGCAAATTGAAACCAAAAAGAGCCTCCTATAATAGTGAAGAGGCCTTTTATTGAAATGAACACGCACACAATATATTGCAGAACTACAAAAGTTAAAAAGAGAAAGAAACACGTAGTTGATCTATACTAATTTAACTTACAACCCAAGCTTACGTCAAGTTCCTATGTATCTAACTTAAGTGTTTCACTATGAAAATCCTAACAATAATTTAACAAGTCTCTTCAAGCTCACAAGTACATATTTTTCAAGGTTCTCCAGCCTTCCACACTAGTACTATTCATTGAGCCTCTACAGGCTCACTAGTACATATTTTTAGGTGCTTCAACCTTTCACACTAATAGTATTTTGCTAGCTTCTACAAGCTCTCAAAAAATGAAGAAGTAATTTTCTCCATATGAGCTTTAATGAACTCTCACAAAAAGAGTTGTCACTTTCTAAGAAAGAAGAGATTTTGATCAAGATATGACTTTTAGGAATATTGATGCTTCTGAAGTATTTTAGAGCTTTTGGCTTCTATACCACCATTTGTAAAGTGCAATGACTCTTCTTTAAATAGACAGTTTCTTCAACTAGTCATTGCTTCATTTCTATTTTGAGTTGACTTTAAATCTTTAATATTATCTCTATTAGAATCTTACAATAATCATTCGTTAAGAAAAATATAGAGCTGATTGAGAAAATAGTTGATTAGTAGGACCCTTTAGAATTTTGTAAAATAGAGAAGGTAAGTTCATAAAGAAAGTTTCTGTAAGAAAGGAAGCATTTATCTTATGATTTTTGATAGCGCGTCGTAATGTTAGCCAAAATAAAAATAGACTACTACTATAGTAGTGGTGAGTCTAGGTCAATCTCACAGAGGGTGTGTGCAAAGTTTATGAAATGAAATTAATCAGTGTTTAGGTTTAGGGGCTTTTGGATTTTTGGAATAAGAAAATAAAATGAAACTAGACTAATAAAAACAAATTAAAGAAAACATGCAAAAACTGATAAAAATTGGGAGTTCAGTAGGGACTCAGTTATTTGGTTCATTCTCAATCTACACCCTAATTAAGCATATTTTCTTGATTTGTTGTTCTTAAACCTCTCCTAGCAACTATTAATTGTGGGTTAATAATTAACCAGAGTTTCCCTTAGGTTTGTTTAATCAAGATACAATCGTTAATTAAACCTAGCTACCGAGATAACCTAGGATATGATCTCTATATTTAATTAGGCGGTAGGTTTATGAATTAGGAAAACTGATTAATCAAGGAAACAATATCATATGATGCGTCATTTAACCTAGGTCATATTATCCCTAATGATTACAAATCATTAGTCCCTACACATGAATTTAATAAAATAATTACAGATTATATTGAAATTCTAGCAATAGGTTTGTAATTAAACGATTTAATGAACACATTAAAATTATCTTTTCACAATACCCAATAAGTATAGACAAACAACCGAACAATAACAAAAATCCGATTATCCATACACAAAACCCAAATCAATTAACATAGGATAACACAATCAATTTCTAATGAGAGAAATAAACAACTAAAACAAAGAAATATACTTAACCTAGGACTTCAGTGTCAATATCACCTTCGAACCGATGTGGGGACATCTAGCCCTCTATAGGTCTATCCTAAGAAAATGCTTCAGTCCCCATTCAATGTCCCAACTGAAACCCCCTAAATTATTTCTTCACTACCTACCTCCCTACTCTTTATCGCAAGCTCTCTATCCTCTCTATTCACTGATGTGACAAATCAATGTTTTTTTCACTCTTTTTCTTTTTCTTTTTCTTTTTCTTTTTCTTTTATTTTATTTTCTTGTGCTTTTCTCTTTTCTTTCTTTCTTACCCCTTTTTTACATTAAAAGAAACTACATTAATATGGGAATTTTAATGATAAGATATAAAATAACATCTCAATATTATAACCAACCCTCACATATGTACAACCCCACACTTAGAATTTTGTACATCCATAAACTCAACAATCACAAATGTTCCACTAACTTTATGGCTTGGGTGGGACATTTAGTTAAGTTTAAAAACATAAAATGTGGTTTATACAAAAAAGAAAGGTATATAGCTCAAAAGGGGTTAATAAAGGAAAAACCATGTCAATAGGGTAAGCTATTTGGCTAATGTAGTTTGGAAAAATAAAGAATGCCCAATCATTTCCATGTTAATACATATGATAAAAATATGGTCTCGAATAGAAATTCAAAGCAAAATCAGGATGTAAATATCATGAATGTTACACATTATCGAAAGACGATGAGACTAAAATGAAGGTGTCAGTTAAATAAGACTTAATATCTCACCTACTTTGTCTACCACTAGTGACTACTCTTCTAATGATAATGCATATCGACAGATCATAAGAGTTAAAATACATGCTAAAGTTGCGATGAAATTCTCTAGTCAATTCACACTCTAATCATGACTATATAGTCTTAGAAGCGATAGAAAATGAGAAAATGTTTATTTCATTTATTTTATTCTTTCTCTCATTTTGATTGAAAACTTAAAAACAATTAAGAAACAAACTAACATACACGCATGCAAATAAAAAGTAATGTGGAAATATAAAGAAAAGAAATTTACTTCTCTTGGGTTGCCTACCAAAAAGTGCCTTTGTTTAGGGTCGTTGGCTCGACTCATTCTTCCCCTCACATGACAAAATTGTGATCTTCAGGTATTATAGTTAGCGTTGTTCCAGATAAGGCCTTAGTTAATCATCATCCTCATTTACCGTCTTCCTTATTCTCAGATTCTCAATCTCGACTAGTTCATACATTTTAGAAAGATCTTAAATGTCTCTTTGCCTTTTTCTTCCTCATTTAATTCCTCCAATCTGCTATGCAAAGGTAAAGAGTTATTCTCAAAAATAAAATGAACTCAGTACTTACCTTCGAGCTAAAAGATATGTCTTTCCCTGCTTCTAACTCCTTCTTCTACACGAGCAATTTGTTAAGGGTTGACTCAAAATTCTCAAGTTCCTCATCACTTTGTAAAGTTCCACACAAACGTCCATTGGATACACCTCAGGTTGATACAGCTGCTCCTCTTCGCTTTACGGTTGCCAATGATTGATATGTCCCCATCAAAGCAATGCATCTTGCTGGAATTGTAGCGCATCCTATCAAATTTACGGTACACCTTGCTGAAACAATTATTGCATATTATGTTGGAACTATTACATATCTTGTTCAATTTGAAGATTTTTAGCAGCCATAATATTAAGCAATTCTTCTAGAGATGTACCTGAGTTGTGTTGGCCCTCCGAATCTTAGGTGCTGGATAATGTATTTTGTGGAAATTGCCCTCCACCTTGCTGGAATTGTAAATTATTCTGTTGCAATTGCAAAGTATTAGCATTCACAATATTAATCAACTCTTCCAGAGATAGGCCAGAGTTATGATAGGAAGCTTCTAGCCTTTACAAGAATTGTTGTGCGTATTGCAAACTATTATAGAAGTAATTCTGATAATTATCCCATCCATAACCAAAGTTAGGTTGATCGGTCCAATCTTGGTTATATGATTGAGATTAAGAGTTAAAAAAAATACTGATAGTTTTGCATTAGTGTGTGTTTTTCTAAGTATGTGGCGTGTTTTTCTTGCATAACAAGTTGTTATTGTTGTGTTTTAGGACTTATTTTTTGTGCTTTTGTTTAGTTTGGTCTTTATAGATGTCTTTTATGTTTGATGTTGGTTTAGGGTAAGAATTGATCATTTTAGAGTAGGCCACCTTTATGATTAAGACAGGGACTAAGAGAGGAGAAGAGAAGTGGAGGAGCTGTAGAACAAGAACTACGATCATAGGATTCATGCTAATTCCCACGATCGTGGGAACTGGAGTTAAAAAAAAAACAATCAAGTTTCACTTATTTTTAGAGTTTTGTGACTTGTCTTGTTGTATGTAAGGGCACAAATTCCTAGGGTCATGAGTATGATGGGAGAACCTACCTCCTTGATCTAGAAAACATATTTAGAGCCTAAAGAGAGGTTGAGAATTAAGATTTCCATTCCAAATTAGGCAAAGAGCATACTAACTCCAGATTTTCCAAATTTGGGCAAAGATGGGTAAGAGCTTGCTTCATCTAGTTTTTTATTCCTTTTTTTTGTTCTAGCATCTTTATGATGGATTTTTTGGTTGTTAAGGATGTTAATGACACTATAAGTGGATGAGTTATCTATAGAGATTACTTTTGAAATATTTGTTGAAATCCTACTTTGTTGACTTGAACGAATGATGCTTTTGATGAATATTGAGCTTATACCTTGCAATATATTGAGAAATCGAGTTGGGTAAATTGTGTAGGTTTTTACAACGAGAATTGGCACTCCATAGACCTACATTCATCAAGTTAATTGATTAGTTAGGGAGACATCTTGGCTAATTACTTGATTACCTATAGGATAACTTCATATCTAGTTGAATTGGTGGACTGATTTTGTATATTGAGATATGCTTAATCATTTCCATTTAATTTAGCTAGGGACAATTAATTACACCTTGAGAGAGGGTAGTTAATACATTAGGACATCTCAAGTGAGGCATAATTCAATTACTAAGGTTGGAGGGAAATAAGAAAGGGGAAAAGTGATCTCTAATTGCTAAATACAGTACTCCAAGTTTATGCACTTTTGCTTTATCATTTGTTCAATATTAGTTGTTTGATTTGATTTGATTTGTCAGTTTTAAATTTGTCAGTTTATATTCATTAAAATTGGTTTCAAATGAAACAGCCTGAATTAAGTAGCATCTAAACACAATCTCTGAGGGATTGATATTTGTTCTTTACTACAAGTTACACCTCATATACTTGCAGTTTTGAGCATAAAACTAGTGAATTAATTTTGCAATCAAAAATTAGTTCCATCCATGATTTTTTTATTTATAAAACATAAACACGAAACAAAATAAAGAAAGGATCACTAAATAACTGAAAAGAAACCAATTATGAACAAATATATACAGAACTTCAATTAAAATCACAAACAAAAACTAAAACATTGCACTTCCCAACAATGACACCAAAATTGACAATGCATCGTAACGCTAGTCAAAATAACTAAACTATTACTATAGCAATGGTGAGTCTAGGTCGATCCCAGTTGAAATGAAATTAATTAGTGTTTAGGTTTAACAGGGTGTTTTGGATAAAATAAAACTAAACTAATGAAAAAAAAATTAAAGAAAACATGTGAAAAATGATAAAAATGGGAATTCCGTGGGAACTCGGTTCTTTGGTTCAATCTTGGCCTACACCCTAACTAGGCATATTTTATTGATTTATTGGTCACAAACCTCTATTAGCAACTATTGATCTTGGGTTAATAATTAACCTGAATTTTCCCTTAGTTTTGTTTAATCAAGATACGATCGTTAATTAAACTTAACTACTGAATAACCTAGGATACGATCTCTAGATTTAGTTAGGCATTAGCATTATAAATTAGGAAAGTTGATTAATCATGGCAACAACCACATATGATACGTCATTTAACCTAGGCCATGTTATCCCTAATGATTACGAATCATTAGTCGCTACACATGAATTTCAGCATAACAATTACAGATTACATCAAAATTCTACCAATGGGTTTACAATTAAACTATTCAATGAATGCATTAAAATCATTCTTTTACAATAACCAATGAGTTCATACACAAATAATTGAACAATAACTAAAATCCAATTATCCATACACAAAAACCAAATCAAATAATGTAAGATAACACAATCAATTTATAATGATAGAAAGAAACAACAAAAGCAGTAAAATACACTTAACCCGAGTTGTCAAAGTTGATGTCACCTCTGAACTGGCATCAAAACATCTAACCTTTCATGGATCTTTCCCAAGAAAATGCTTCAATCCCTATAAAAATAACCTATCTGAAGACCTTTGTTGTAGCACCTCCACAATTCTCACAACTCTTATATTCTCTATTCTATTTTCTATTCTATCTCATGCTATCGTAGCTTTGTGAGGCTTCACTCTTGAACGCTACGTTTAACGCAGGCATCTGCATTTTAGGTAGATGCTGCGTCTGTGCTTCCCATCTTCTATGCTACCATTTCATGTTGTTGCTTGCCATCTGTGCTACGTTGTTTTGGTCAAAAAGTACTTCCTTCCAACTGCCTTCATCTACTTCCAACGGTTATTTGCATTTTTTTCTTCTTTTAATTTTCTTCTTCTTGCTCTATGAAGATAGTAAAAATTAATATTCGAAAAATGGCCAAAATATAGAGCTTCAACTCACTTTAACTTCTTTGCTTCCGAATTGTACCTAAAATCACGTATGAGTCAAATTGAGTATCTTAAGCAATTTCATGTCAATAATCACTAAGTGTTATAGAATATTTTCATAATCAATTAAATCCCTATCAATTTTATTTCCTTTTGAAAATTATATCGTTACTTTCAAAATGAAATAAATTAAATTTGAATTCTGAAATATTATATGGTCATCATCAAAACCATTAATAAGCCTAACAATCATCCCCTTTTTGATGATGAGAAATAATATCAAATAGATTTTCAAAATTCAATTAATAATGAAGGGTTTCGAAAAGTACCTGTATAATTTATAAGTTCTTACTAATTAGAAGAACCTTTTCCTTTCTACCATATAAACTTTGCAGTAAAATATATCACAAATTATATCATCAATTCTCAGGAAAGTATATCAAATATCATATATCAAAAATAATTCTCCCCTTTGTCATTATCAAATAAAAGAAGAATAAAAACAAATCAGGCAAAAAATAGCAACAAAGCTATCAAAGAGATATATACTATGTTATGCTAAAAATCATGCAAGATAAAAAAAATATCATCAACTAATTCTTATCTCTCCCTTTGCATTAAAGTAGGGAATTATTAGTAGAGAGATGAAACAGTAGCATCAAACTATAATAAATGGTCATTCTCTCTTTCTAATATGAGTAGTTGTTTTCATTAAAATAAGGAGGCTTTGAGACGGACTGTACTTCAAGTTGTTTGCAATGATCTATCACGTGCTGTAAAACACAATAAATGTGAAACCTTGCTTTGATACCAAATGATAAGCAAACACATGCAAGAGATACTTTTAATTCGATTAAAACGACAAGGACTGTTTAAGTTTAAAACAAGAATAGGAGCTTGCAAACCAAGAGGAGGTTATTATGCGATAAGACCTTGTTTAAACAATAAGAGCCTGTTAAGTGATAGAAACCTGTTAAACGACACGAGCATGCCAAAGGATAAATCCAGTTAAGACTATTTAAAACACAAGGAGCCTGTTAAAATGAAAGGAACCTTTAACAAGTTGAAAATAGAAGGAGACTACTATAATAGTGGAGGAGCTTCTTGTTGAAAGGAACACACGCACACAATATAATGCAAAAATATAAAAATTAAGAAGAGAGAGAAGAATGTAGTCGATTTATACAAGTTCAACATACAATCCAAGCCTACATCCAACTCCTAAGTATCCAACTTGAGTGTTTCACTATGAAAATCCAAGTAGTAATTTGATGGGCCTCTTCAAGCTCACAAGTACATATTTTATAAGGTTCTCCAGCCTTCCACACTAATAGTATTCACTGAGCCCCTATAAGCTCACGAGTATATATTTTTTCAAGGTTCTCCATCCTTCCAAACAAGTAGCATATTGGTAGCCTCTACAATCTCTCAAAAAATGAAAAAGTAATTTGCTTCATATGAGCTTCAATGACCTCTCATAAAAAGAATTGTCACTTTCTAAGGCACAAGAGGTTTTGATCAAGATAGGACTTTTGGGAATATTGATGCTTCTGAAGTATTTCAAAAATTTTGGCTCTTTTTTCAATAAGCATTTTCTTTAACTAGTCATTGCTTCATTTTTATTTTGAGTTGACTTTAAATCTTGGATATTACCTCTGCTGGAGTCTTGCAATAATCAATCGTTAAGGGAAATCTGGAGCTAATTGACAAAATATATGATTAGCAAGATCCTTCCAGATTTTGTAAAGTTAATAAGGTAAGTTCATTAAAAAAATTCCTATAAGAAAGGAAGCATTTATCTTATGATTTTATTTCCATTTAAAAATTATATCGTTATCTTCAAAAGGAAATAAATGAAATTTGAATTTTAAAATATTATATAGAGATCATCAAAACCATTAATGAGCCTGACAATCTCCCCTTTTTTATGATGATAAATAGTAATAGATAGATTTTCAGAATTCAGCTAATAATGAAGGGTTTCGAAAAGTACCTGCATAATTTATAAGTTCTTACTGATTAGAAGGACCTTTTCCTTTCTGCCATATAGACTTCATAGTCAAATATATCACAGATTATATCATCAATTCTCAGGAAAGTATATCAAATATCATATATCAAAAATAATTATCCCCTTTTTCATTATCAAAAAAAGGAAAAGAAAAAATCAGGCAAAATGTAACAACAAAGTTATTGAAGAGATATATAACATATCATGTTGAAAGTCGTGCAAGATGAAAATATATCGTCTACTAATTCTTATCTCTCCCCTTGCATTAGAGCTGGGAATTCTTTACAGAGAGATGAAACAACAGCACCAAACTATAATAAATTGCCATTCTTTCTTTCTAGTATGAGTAGTTTTTTTCATTGAAATAAGGAGGCTTTGAGATGGATTGTACTTCGAGTTGTTTGCGATGATCTATCACGTGCTATAAAACCCATTAAATGTGAAACCTTACTCTGAAACAAAATGATAAAACAAACACATGCTAGAGATACTTTTAATTCCAATAAAACGACAAGGGCCTGTCGAAGTTTAAAACAATAATAGGAGCCTGCAAAGCAAGATGAGGTTGTTATGTGATAGGACCATGTTTAAGTAATAGAAGCGTGTTAAGTGATAGAAACCTGTTAAACGAGAGGAATATGCTAAAGGATAAATCCAGTTAAAACAATTTAAAACACAAGGTACCTATTAAAATGAAAGGAACCTCTAACAAGATGAAAACAGAAGGAGCTTACTATAATAGTGAAGGAGCCTCTTGCTGAAAGGAACACAGACACAATATAATGCAGAGATATAAAAATTAAAAAGAGAGAGAAGAATTTAGTCGATTTATACTGGTTCAGCTTACAACCCAAGCCTACATCCAGTTCCTAAGTATCTAACTTGAGTTTCTCACTATGAAAATCCAAGTAGTAATTTGACAGGCCTCTTCAAGCTCACAAGTATATATTTGCAGGGTTCTCCAACCTTCCACACTAATAGTATTCGTTGAGCCTCTACAAGCTCACAAGTACATATTTTTCAAGGTTCTCCATCCTTTCATGCTAGTAGTATATTGCTATCCTTTACAAGCTCTCAAAAAATGAAGAAGTAATTTGCTCCTTATGAGCTTCAATGATCTCTCACAAAAAGAATTGTCACTTTCCAAGGCACAAGAGATTTTGACCAAGGTATGACTTTTGGGAATATTGATGCTTCTGAAGTATTTCAAAGATTTTGGCTTCTATCCCCCCGTTTTTAAAATACAGTGGCTCTTCTTTAAATAGGCCTTTTCTTCAACAAGTAGTCACTTCATTTCTATTTTGAGTTGACTTTGAATTTTAAATATCATCTCTACTAGAATCTTGCAATAATCAACCGTTAAGAGAAATTTGGAGCTGATTGACAAAATATATAATTAGCAGGATCCTTCCAGATTTTGTAAAATAAATGGGATAAGTTTATAAAAAAATTCCTGCAAGAAAGGAAGCATTTATTCTATAATTTTATTTCCTCTTAAGAATTATATCGTTATCTTCAAAAGGAAATAAATCAAAATTGAATTTTGAAATATTATATTGTCATGATCAAAACCATTAATAAGCCTAACAATTTACCCCCTTTTATGATGATAAACAATAACAGATAGATTTTCAAAATTCATCTAATAATGAAGGGTTTCGAAAAGTACCTATATAATTTATAAGTTCTTACTAATTAGAAGGAGTTTTTCCTTTCTACCATATAAACTTCATAGCAAAATACATCACAGGTTATATCATCAATTCTCAAGAAAGTATATCAAATATCATATATCAAAATTAATTCTCTCCTTTTGTCATTATAAAAAATAGAAGGAAAAGAAAAAAAATCATGTAAAAAACAGTTATCGAAGAGATATATAACATGTCATGCCTGAAATCATGCAGGCCGAAAATATATCATCAACTAACTCTTCACTTTCTCCTACATTCAAGCTGGGAATTATTCACAGAGAGATGGAATAGTAGCACCAAACTAAGATAAATGGTCATTCTCGCTTTCCAATAAGAGTAGTTATTTTCATTTAAATAAGGAGGATTTGAGACAGATCGTACTTCAATTTATTTTCTTGATTTATCACGTGCTGTAAAGCATAGTAAATTTAAAATCTTACTTTGATACCAAATGATAAGGCAAACACATACAAGAGATACTTTTAGTTTGAATAAAACGACAGAGGCCTGTAGTTTAAAACAACAATAGGAGCCTGTAAAGCAAGAGGAGCTTGTTATGAAATAGGACCCTGTTTAAGCAACAAAACCCTGTTAGGTGATAGAGGTTTGTTAAATGACAAGAGTTTGTTAAAGGATGAATCCATTTAAGACAATTTAAAATAGAAGGCGCCTATTAAAATGAAAGGAATCTTTAACAAATTGAAAATAGAAGGAGCTTACTATAACAGTGAAGGAGCCTCTTGCTAAAATGAACAGACATATAATATAATGCAGAAATATAAAAGTTAAGAAGAGAAAAAAGGACACAATTGATCTATACTTGTTCGACTTACAACCGAAGCTTATATCCAGTTCCCAAATATCTAACTTAAGTGTTTCACTATGAAAATCTTAGTAATAATTTGACGAGTCTCTTCAAACTCACAAGTACATATTTTTCAATGTTCTCCAACCTTCGACACTAGTACTATTCATCAAGTCTCTACAAGCTCACAAGTACATATTTTTTAAAGTTTTCCAACCTTCCAAACTAGTAATATTTTGCTAGCCTCTGCAAGCTATCAAAAAATGAAGAGGTAATTCACTCTATATGAGCTCTCACAAAAAGAATTGTTACTTTCTAAGACAGAAGAGATTTTTATCAAGATATGACTTTTGGGAATATTGATGCTTTTGAAGTATTTCAAAGATTTTAGCTTCTATCCCCCGTTTACAAAATGCAATGACTTTTCTTTAAATAGACATTTTCTTTAATTAGTTATTGCTTCATTTCTATTTTGAGTTAACTTTGAATCTTCAATATTATCTCCGCTATAATCTTACAATAATTAACCATTAAGAAAAATCTGGAGTTGATTGACAAAATATATGATTAGCAGGATCCTTTCGAATTTTATGAAATCAGTAAGGCAAGTTCATAAAGAAAGTTTATGTAAAAAAGGAAGTATTTATTTTATGATTTTATTTCCTTTTAAGAATTATATCGTTACTTTCAAAAGAAAATAAATCAATTTTGAAATTTGAAATATTATACGGTAATCTTCAAAAATCATTAATAATCCTAACAAATTAGAAATTGGTTCGTCTCCTGCCTATCAGATTATTCATATCTTTTGATGTGCCTCAAATGCTTGTTTCTAAGATTGGGTCAGGTAGTAATAATATTCATAAACATGTTCTTTCATATTCCCGAGACTATAAATTTTGAAAATTTTGCGTTTTGTGAATGACGTGCTTCGTATAAAATGGTGTGTATCAACATCATTACTCGTTTACATTCCTCAGGAGTTGTTGTTGTCTTTTGTGAAGGTATTGCCTTTTGTCCTTTGGTGAGACGAGATTGACCCAATGGCTCCAAAAGCCGAAAGCCTGATGATAGGAAAACTTGGGAAGTGGACTAAAAAGAAAATTGCTCAAATTGCGATTCCATATCTGTACTGTACTTAGTCATATGCAAGACTGGTGAATGTTTCTTACAGGACAAATCCAATATATTGCAGGATGAGTCGCCTTATTCCTTTGATTGGCCACCCCATTATGCCAATCATAACAACACAATTCCAGGACCCATCACCCACTTGTGAGAGCACTAATTGTCGGATACCGTCGCTTGCGGAGGCCAATTGTCTCTGTATATCTTTCTGGGACCCTGATGATCCAACGCACACTATTTGTGGTCATTCATTCAGGTGATTCGTCTCTCCAAAACTTCTTTCTCATCAGTTTCTTAGTTTGATTTTGTAGGTTGTACCGAGTATGTGGTTGGAAGTTTAAAGCCTGGAGGTATGATCATTTACGTGTAAGGATGTGAATCCATTGAATACTGGCTGTTTTGTAATGACCGGTAATCACTCATTGGTCACGTCCTGAACTAACCACAGGCCCACACCGGTGATTTCTGACAATTTGCACGTCAGTTGCCTATTGAAGCCGGAAAATTGCTAAAAACGCCGAGTTGAGCTTTAGTTGTCAGTACAGATGTCAAAAAGTGCCTAACTTGATTTAATTTTAGTTCGAGCTGATAGAAGTATAGACCGATCAGGCCACAGGTTAAGGTGAGCTATAGACTGGTCCAATCTAACATGTAATTTGATCAATATTTTTAAAATAATGTCATTTTAAAAAAATTTTTACAAAAAACTCAGCTCGCCTGTAGCCGGTCGGACCATAGGCCGAGTCATGATGGGCTGCTCTGTCTGCTTCTATCCCTCTAAACAGATGTAGAGCATATAAGTACAGCTTCGCGGAAGATTGATTTAAAAGAGTTAAGAAGACAGAAGAAAGGGAGGAGTGGGCGTCTACTACTACATATTTGAATATTTCTACTACTAGTATTAGCACTGGAGTATCATCAATCTATTCAAAAGTCCCACCCACCAACAGCCACCACCATGCCCTTCTTATTATCATATTATCAGTTGATTTTTGAGCCATTAACAGTTGCTGTGCTCTGGCACTGGCTCACCTGCTTTGAAAGGAAAAAAGAGAAGAAAAATCTTCAGACAGAATCTCAACGGTGTCCAAATAGATTCCTTGATGATCTTTCATTCCCAAAAACATTACCGCCACCTCCAAAAATTCTCCATTTTGTAATTGATGACATCATCATGGGACCTTTGTTTACATTGGACCCCCACAACCAGCTCCACCTCCACACCACCACCCTCTTAAAATCCTTGACTTTGATTCTTGCACCTGAAATTGAGGGATTTTTTCGGGGAAATATAAAAATCAAGTGTTTTTTTTTTTTTTTTGACCTTTGAAGTTGAGAAGGTGGGGTTTCAATTGAGTCAAATCCAGCGGACGTCACATCCACAGATCTTATCCTCGGCGATTTCTCATCAGCTGGTTGACATCTTGGGAGAAAGTGATATCCTGTTACAATCACACAAGCATTCATGTAGAGTTGAAGAAAAACAATTCATATACTATTCTCCAACCGACAAGTAATTATCAACTATCCATCCATCAATTTTCTCAACTAGGTGTTATCTAGTACTTAATTTACATGTCTTAAGTGTCATCAAAACCCCAGTTGACCATCCAATCTCTCATATGTTTCAACAAGTGACACCAGGGTTTTGTCCCATTCAATTATATTATACTATTAATTGTTTGATTCGAAAACTTGCAATACTTGAAAGATTCCAAGAAGAAGCTTAATTAATCTAGGAGCTCATACACTTATTGAAAGTCATCAAATTCAATTTCTGTCCTTGCGCTAGTCCAATATTAATGACACTTAACATACCTGAGTTAATTAACATCCTATAACTCAAGTATAGAAATAAAACTTATATATCTGAAGTAAACGGGACTTCATTCCAAGTCAAACATATTATCTTTTTATTTATTTATTGATACACACATCAGTTAGCGACTTTTATTGAGCATGTTCAAAATAGTAGCAGAAGAAAACATATTTTAAGATCAAAGGGAAATGGACGGCGGGAGGAGTATGAAGAATAAGAGAAACGAAGATACCAAGGTCTATACACATATCCTGTAGGTCACAGGATTGATTGAACCAAAAAACAAAAAAAGAGAATAGGATTGAATCAAAAAAGACTGGGATGTGTAAACTTTTCAACTTTAGAAAGTCAGTCACAGACCAAATTCAAAAGAAAGCTACCATTGATCCGTATGTTAAAGTTGCGTGCCTTACTTCACCTCTTTCCGACTATCATTTTCACTATTTTTCTTTCTTCCAGGTCGTAGTATATAATATTCTCGTATCGCAGTAAAATGAGGGTACCTTTCACGAATTGCAGTAAAATGAGGGTCCATGCAGAGGATATTACAAAATAAGTAAGGGTCCCACCAAAAAGTGCGAAAGATGTGAAAGAGAATAGGGGAAAAAGAAAAGGTAAATGACCAGTTAGTTTCTGAACCTAAGCTACCAAACTAATTAATGATGTTTGAAATTAGACTTGAGTTTGATTAGTTAATACAACGAGGGTGCGGGTGTGGGTGGGGGTGTGGGTGTGGGTGTGGCCACCCACCTTTATGCCTTTTATTACAGAACGTGTCTCATTATGAGGAACAGAAAAAAGTAGAAGAAAACAAGATAGTAGTTTAGTATCATCAAAATCTCTATCAGTCTGGTTAATTAATTATGATATTAAAGCTACGTTGGTTGGCGTACCATGTGACTCCGAGTGTCTGAAGAATAAGGAGATTGGGACTGGAGGTGTTGCTGAGCTAGACCGTGGCTGGACAAAGACGAGCCGTCGGGTGTAGATGGCTCAGATTCTTCGAGCTCGCACTCCAAGTTCACACCAAATAGTCTTAGCCGTCTCTTGGAGTTACCTAATGTTGTTGATCGGTTGTGAGCCCCTGAGCCTACAATGATAATGCAAGAACTTGGGACGATAAGCTCAACGACACCATATTATACCAACTATATTGTAAATGAGCAAAAACCAAAAAAGGGTCGCAATCTGCAATGCCATTTATGCCGCCCGTCAATATCTTTGATACGTGTCTGTTTATTTTGTAAAGCCCTTTAATTTCTACTGATTTTTCCTGTGTTGTCTAGATTGTGTATCATTGAAAACCAAAGTATATACGTGTATATTGTCAGTTTAGTGTTGATATATATGCCCTTGGATTCTTATCAACAAAAGGGTAGAAATAGACAAATTAGGATATAACGCACCTGAAAGAGGACCTAATTGTTTTTGAGATTTTCTTTTCCATTTTCATAGTAAAAAGAATATAATCTCAACAAAGAGTCAATGTATCACGCGCCAAATGGTAACTGCCACAGATATGCGAAAGTTGCCTGAAACCACCCACCCTCGTATCCTTCCACAGGACCAGAGTTCCAAACTAATAGGGGCGTGTCCCTCACGCAGTTTAATGCAAGTATCCAATAATTTAAATGCTAAAGATCACCAAATTTTCTTAATCCAAACGAAAAAAAGAAAAAGAAATATGGAGATAGACAGACAGTAGACACACTATACCTGCATGAAGACAGTCAGTTTGGTATGGCACACAACTATTAGTAGAAGAAACATTAGCCCCATGACCATGTTGCACGCAAAAGCTACTAGAAGGATAAGGCTGGTAATGACCAGGTGGTGATGATGAGGAAGGCAATAATCCTCTACTCCAGACCCCACTGTTACTACCCTGCACAACAACTGCACTCCCGCTATCGCCTCTCCTCCTCCATCCTATAAACAATCTACCACCGTCCCTACGGTGTCGTTCAAACAACACAATATCACCTGCGTCCAGTTGCTTCTCCTTCACGTACTTGCTCCATCCCTTAGTCAACACATAGCTTTGACTGCTGTTCCAATACGAGTAACGAAACCTCCAACACTTGCCCGACTCGTCCTCGAAATTCAGCAGCAGCCCTTTGTCGCCTGAGTTAGCGCCGCCCAGTGGGAAGTACTTTTCAGCGTGTTGTTTCGGGATCACTAAACGGTTTAGCTTCCCCACGTCGCTTGGTGTCAAGGGTTTTTCGAACATGGGCTCTTTTTCTACTTCTTCCCAGAGACTCTGTTGTTGTTGTTGTTTTTGTTCTTGCTCCTCATCGATGTCGAGGTCATGCTTGAGATTGAAATTCAAAGGTGAGTTTTGGTTTGGGAACATGGAGTATGGCTCTTGTGGATAATTATTGTTGGTGTTAATGTTAAGCCAAGTTTGGTGGTGGCGGTGATAGAGATGTGGAGACCAAGAGGAGTTGGAGTGAGGGAAGTGAGTCGTGTGTGGTTTAGAGGAAGAAGTAGTAGTATTGGTACTTTGTTTCTGTTCCATGGCGTGCTTTACTGCTTTCGCTGTTGTTGTGCCCACCAAAGAGTTTCTGGAAGGTCAGTGGAAATTTGGTTTATTGACATTTGATAAGGAAAAAGAGAGGGAGAGTGAGAGAGAATTGCGGTGATGAATAGAGAAGAGAAAGAGAATTAGAGGAAGACGTTAAGTGGTGGTCGTAGGGTAGAGACGATAGAGGCGTCCTAATTATGAGGTTGGATGTGGGAGCTGCGTCTGTGTATGTTTTAGAACTATTTGATATGTAAGCCTTGCTCTGCAGGATATGACAATGAGAGAGAGAGAGAGAGATGGGAGTGGGGGTTTTCTGGTTCCAAGTACAAGACACTTTAAGGTTTTGCGTAGTGAAAAAAAAATCAATCATTATTTTCAGTGTAATTTGATACAGATGTCTCTCCCACAAAAAATAAAACAGCCTTTTCCATCTTTATCGTCATGCTGTGTTTCTTGGAACTTAAAGCATTGTTTCTGTTGTAGTAATGTAAAAAATTGATAATGGTGAGACGGATAGATAAATATACAGCCGACGAAGCCAAAACCAGAAGGAAAGAACAGAGATTGGAACTGGACGGAGGTGAAGAAAAATTCAAGTTGAATTTTACTTGTTAATAAGACTTCTTTTTATGCCGTTCTGTGGGATTAGAAACATCCCATGTTACAACATTGGCAAACAAATCAAGTCGTGGGACCATTCCCTGACGTAGTGATTAATCTGGGATTCCATCCAACGGCCGGCCTAGCACTCTGTATTTGCTTATCGTCATTCAATGACCACATGCAAAAATGTACTCTATCCCCTAAACTTTCCCATATCCTTTTTCCTATGATATCTCAGTGAGGTCTCACAAGCCAACCTAAACTTGTTGCTAATTTGAAGCCACATAAAAGTTCGAAAAAAACAATAAAAAGTTTATTATAATTTAAATCCTGGTAAAGATTATAGGTGGAGAGAATAGCATTTTTATCACGTGCATGACAATATTATTGATGTTTGGCCATTCCGTGTTATATAAAGGGTGAAGACTGTGAGCTAAAGGTCATAAACAAGAGTATAAATCCAATGAGCAAAGAAGAGATGGATAGATGGGATAAGATTTGTCCAATTGGGAGTCCCCTCTTTTTGGTCTTTGAAGCCTCTCCTCTCACACTCAAATCTTTGTCCCTATCACAAAAACAAATGCATTAGTCATAAACAAGCACTTGCGTTTTGGTATTTCATACTTGTATTTGGTCATTATTTTAGAATTATATGTTTCTTTTCTATGAGTTTCAGACAAAACTCACCTCAATTTCCAGGTAGATTCAGACACCCTTTTCACCCCTACAAAAAGGTCGACTAGCTGCTAATGCTGGGGACACATAATAGAGGTTGTTGGCATGTGTGACAAATTTTCTAATACAAACAACTAGTTTGTGTCATCTTTTCTATCCATTTATGAATGCTAAACATTACATCAATATTTGTGGCCGTGTGTACATGTTGCTCTTCATCAACAGTGCTAATTGTTTGAACCGTGCGATTCGCCTCAATCATGGGCTGATTGAACAAAGTCAAATGTTATGCAAAGTTAATGACACTTAGATCAGTTACACATGGGTTGTTAAATACTAACAATGTAGGCTGACTGTTATAATTAAATGGGGAATTAATCCAGCAGCATTTTATGATGTATAATGTATTTGAAATGCCCCAAAGTGCAAATTTTGTACAAATTGCTCTAAGATGCGTGTTTGGGTCAAGTATTGACCACCAAGAAATAACAGGTTGGGTAGGGTTGGGGAATCTGCTGCTGTGTAATCTGTGGATGTTTCTGCTATAATGAGGTATCCGTATAATTTATAACATGGAGTGGGAAGAAGACAGAATATATGAATGAGATATTTTAGGAAAGATAATGATGCAACAAATAGGACATTAAAAAATTTTCCACATTTGGGTGTTTTCAATTCCCAAGCAAAACACCACCTGGTGGTGGTGTAAGGCCATCCCTGAGATTTCTTCACTGAAGTCCATGACTCTCTTTTTGCCTTGAAATTATACTTCTGTACCAACAAAAATATTATAATCAATATCTAAGCAGGAAGCTGATGGAGGTCTCTAGATAGCAACCACAATTATAATCACTAGTTTAGTACTATGGTTTTGGTTATTACTATGACTATGATTAGAGGCATTTGCAAATCCGAATTAATGTTTATGAATTATAGGGTAGCTTCAACAATACTACTTGAAATTTTGCTACTAAGAAATTTTTTTGTAAATTATAATCAAATATTATACGATCACCACCCATGGAAATCCTGAAATAGAGATTAATTTAAATTGAATCTGCCTTCTGATTGGAACAGTTCAATGTAGCTATATAACACTTGCATAAACTAAGAAGGATGCACCATAATCTAAAGTTGGATACGCATCTTTATATCATGGCATCATTTGTATTTATAAAACCATATCTGAAGCAAATAATGAAGTGGCAGAAGTACAATAATTGTTCCATCTCTTGATTTCTAGCATCTGGAGTATTCTCTTTTTATCATTTGATAATTAGCAGGCAAAGACAACCTTGAGCATGAAGAAGCCTTGGAAATTATCAATTTCTCTAAGGGAATAAAGTTACTAGAAATTAGCAATACATGAGTTTGAAAAAAGGATTGTTCTAAATGAAACTGATCAAACCAACTTGAGATCTGAAGCCTAGTGATCAATGCCCTTCAAGAATTTTCTTTTAGTTCGTCTCGGGCTTAAATGTCACAACTAAACTGTACTGAATCTTGTTTCTTGCCCTTTGAATTCTGTGAGCTTAATCTTGAAACCGAATGAGGAATTTAAAAAAGGAACGTAATCTATCAAGCAAAGAGTTGCTTATTAATTTTGTAATTCTAATGGCTCCTTGATTTTTGATTAACTTCATTACTTTGAGAAATGGCAACAAATCTATTTAAGATTGGTTCAGTTTGCTCAATTTGTTTTACTGAGTGAATAAATTTTACATTGAACATTTTTTAAGCAAAACACCCAATATAGATATCGGTGCAGATATTTCCTTGCCCTTGCTGATAAATTGATGATTTTTTGTGCCTTTTCTTGGAACTTGGAGGCCGTACTTCTGGGACAAGATTTGATCTAAAGGCATATTTTCAGGGTTCAATTTTGGCAGGCCCTTTCTCTGTTTCATCCATTTCCTCTCTTCTCAGGGTCGGAGTTGAAATTTAATAAAATCCAGGATTCCCAAGAAGTCTGAAGGTGTAAAGTGGCCATCATCAGAATATAGAATTGAGAGACACTACGTGGACATTAAATAAGCCAAGTTCAATCCTTTATTTTTTTTGTTTTTTGACAATCACGGAAGGGGAAATACGATATATTTAAAAGGTAAGATTCTGATGTTGGATTCAAGAAAAGAAGCAGGAAACATTACTATATAGTATACATACTCCCTGTCCTAACATGGAGAACTCACAACTTTGTTTGAAGGGGTGATTAATCAGTTGAATCAAGTAGATGCTATTTTACAAGGCTAATTACCTAACTTCGGAAAGGACTATCCTAATATGGAATGTTACTTTCTTTTAGAAAAAATCAGAGAGCATTGAAACTTTGCCTTGATTTGCCTTTAACCATGCAGTTGAGTCAATTGCTCAAGATGTAATATTATACAAAGGAAGTGAACAATCCAAAACTTAATCGAGTTCCTTTGAGTAATTTAATAATTTTAACCGCTACCAACATGATAGTTTCACTGCGATTATTTGGTTGAAAGATTGAAGTGTGAAGTATCATTCAGACAAGTTTGGTGCTGAAATACAATCTGCATGCTAATTTCATAGTCTATAATCTAGAAATTCTGGACTTCCATGATCATCTATCTCAAGTCCTGACGAAAATATTCAAAACTAATTCCAACAGAAACGAAAATTTAGGAGCTAAAAACAAATCAATGACATATGAGATATAGAAGATTTTTGTAACAAGCATATATTAACTACAGAATTTATTACTATAGGGAACAAAAAAGCCAATTTCTTAATTTCTGTGTCTCTAGCTACATGGACTATTATTCTAAACAGTACAAGCACAAGCAGGTTAAGGCCCTGTTTGGCAATCAGCTGATTGTATTTAGCTATTAACTGATAGCTGATTCTATCAGTTGATTTGACCAGCGGATTGCATTAGCTGTTTGTTAGAGATATTTGGTAAAATTGGCTGTATAATATTAGCTATTTATGTGTAAAATAACTTATAAAGGTATAACTTTTTAAAAAAATTAGAATGACATGATTATTATATTTTAATATTTCTTTGAATATTTTCATAAAAATTTAAATTTTAGATATTTAATTTTATAAAAATTAAGTTTATAAATCTATTTAAAAATATAACATATAATAATAATAATAATGAATTAGTGTGATTTATTACTTGTAATCTCCTACTTGTACTAAATCAGTGTGATTTATAACAAAATAAGTGTGTACTCACCACATAACTTGGCCAACTAATGAAGATTGACTATAAAAAGTTGTCAAATTAGTGGTCAAAAAACTTATAGACTAATGGGTAGAGGTCATGTTGAGAGATGGAAGGAGGTAGATACCACAAAAAAGCACAATATATAAGTTAGTCCTATAGTAATTGACGTTTGGGATTGAGGGGCATCTTTTATCATTTATTCAATCAGCTGAAGTAAAAAGTTACTCCTCTTGAGCTTTTTGAAAATCAGCTTATTGGGTTCAATCAACTAACCCAATCAGCTGATTACCAAATATTAGAACAACTGGTCAATAAAGTCAATAAGCTAAATTTGTTCAATCAACTATTTTTTCAGCTGATCAGCTAACAACCAAACACGTCCTAACTCTGGATGCAACCTGAATAAACTAAGTGAATTGACAAAAATAAGAGATGACGGAAAAATTTCCCAGAGCAATCAGCGTCAAACATCTCATTCAGATCCACAAGCTTGGATTTTTATAACATTAAAAAATCCGAATGTGTATACAAGGCCATTTCCCTTCTTTTCTCTGCCTGGTTTTGCCTGCCTGTAAATGGTTTGATGAATTCAATCTCTCAACAAAGTGACAGGGCAAAAGGCATGCCTGGGCTCATCTTCTCTCAGAGCAAAGGGGCCACCAGATCCAAATTTTTCGTTTTTGAGAAAGTAGGCCCACAGGATCAGAAACTCTGCAGATCTTCCCTTGATGCCTTTGCCTTATCTTGGACAAGAAAAGCAGATCAAAGGGCAGATGGTGATGTAAGTGTGTGGGTGATTGACATGTGGCGATTGTGGTGTAGGACTATGGCATTGGCATAGGCCATAGGGGAGTGGGGGGGGGGGGGTGATGGTAGTCAATGGGACGGGGAGATGGTGGTGGTGCTCATAGATGTGGGACCAATAACAATAGTATGGTCCCAAAGGCCCAAATAGTTCATGACCTCAAATTGCTATGGTATTTAGTTGTCGTGATCTGTCTTGCAAAAGAAAGTATTTACTTGCCAAATCGTCCTAGGCGTGCATTAAGGCTGCACAAACTCCAAATTTTGTTCCACAACGTACGAGACATTATTAGTTCAATTTAAGATTGCATCTTCATCAATTGTATTTATAAATCGTTTAAGGAATTATTTTGCATTATGAACTCATTCTTTAAAATTAAATTAAGGGCGTTTTGTTGTTTGCCCGTGCTTTTTGACATGATCTAAATGGGATTGCAATGAGAATAGGTCATTCTTAATTAACCGTAATAAAAGGCAAAAGACTCTAATAAACATTTCCAATTTAACACAAATTACAATAATCTCTTAACTTTCTTATAATTATAATTAAATATTATATGCTACTTATATTGAATAATTTAATTATTATTTACCAAAAAGGAAATGAAGGAGAAGAAGAATCACAACGTAAGTAACTTTGTGAACGTTGTGGAAATTGGAATGGGGCCCATGGGCCATGTTTTCTTCTCACAGCACAAATTATGGCAGTGTTAAAGCCCTTTATAGGCATGAATTAGAACCACCGCCAGTGGCTGCCCCTTACCATGCATCAAATGAAATTTATCTACTACTTCCAAATCCTATGGATGTTATTCATAAGATTAAAGGTCGTACGCCGGCATGCGACATTTTCTAAGCAATTATAAATTTAACAAATCACATATTACAAATAACCATATAAGATAATACATTAAATATATTAAAATAAATATCTATGGCATCAAACAGGCCCGACCCTGGGCAAGGGCGAGCTGGGCCTGTGCCTAGGGTCTCCTGATTTGCTCTGTTTTTCCGAGTCTTTAGTTCCCTGTAGAAACTAACTGTTTTCCTACACATAGAAATAAAATCAGGGGGCCCACATCTTATCCTTCGTCCCGAGCCTACAAAACCTCAAGATCGACTTTGACATCAAATTATGATTGAATTTTCGATTAGAAATAAAAAAGAAATTATGAAATATAAAAGATGAGGTTACATTTTGGAAAATTTTATATATGAAAGAAGTATAAGATAAATAAAATGTAAAAGATGTATACCTTGCCAACATAAAATCTTTTTTGTATAAACATTTTAAATTTAAAAGTAAGAAAGATTGTAATAGAAACCAATGAGAATTAATACACTTTATTATTTTATTAAAATTTTGAAATCAGAATTTGTACAACATTAATTTGACTAGTTAAAAAGTATTAGATATAATAGAAGGATTGTTTAATTAATACATTAGATAAGAATTTTAAAATTTTTTGTAATAAATTAATACATTAAATAATCCAATTTAATAGCTAATTCAAATATACTTAAATAGTTAATTATATTTTGAAGTGTTATATTCTCTAAACTAAAATTAAGTAATTTTATAATATATTAACTCTTAACCGTGAGTGACTCTAAAAATAAGAACGAAATCTAGTATAGTACCTGACAAGAAAAGATATGTAGATATGTATATCCAGTCGCTGAGTTGGAAAGTACAAGCAGATTCGTTCTCGAGTGATACATAAGCAACGGTGCGAATATCGCAGCGGATTTGCTACTAGAATAAGTTTTGGTATGATACTATATTGATATCGGTCAATATCAGATATCGTTTCGAATAATTTTTAAAATTTATAAAATAGCTCTTAAATTTTTTTAAAAATTGTAAAATAGTCTATTGTCATATTGTACAGTTGTACTATATATTTTTAACTTTGTCTCTAAAAATTAAAATAATAAATAATAATCACAATTAATATGAAATAACAATAATTTTCAGATATTTCGCATATGAATAATAATCTCAATTTATATGAAAAAAGATAATCATTATCAAAAAAATATAAAATTAAGCACAATATGAAGTATTTAAAATATTACAATTTTAATTTTTATTATATAATAAATAATAATTACATCAAAATATCCAATAAAAGAATAATAAATATCATTATCTCTCAAATTATTATAATTTACAACAAGAATTCGTGATAAGGAATCAATCAATTAGAATTAAAACATGAAATAAAACTTATATAATTTAATTTATTATCAATTAAATATATTATATATTTGATTAATTAAAATTAATTATTACTAAAATTATAAATATGTTAATTTAATTTAATTTATATTATTAATTTAATAATTATTAATAAATATAATTATATTTAAAAACATTATTTATATATTTTAAAAATTTTGATTTAATAATTCAAAATATGTAAAATAAATATTAGTTTATAAATAATAATTTTAAATTTAAATAAAAAATTATTTTTAATTTTTATTTAATGTATTATGTGTAATTATTATTAGTAATAAAATATTTAGTTTATTTTAAAAATAAAATTTTAAAAATTATAATAAAAGTTAAACTTAAAAAATTAAAAATATTTGAAAAAACAGTATTTATATCTAGTACTAAACTTAATATTTCGGTATCGTTTTTCGGCCGATATGATACATACCATCCGATACTAACTAATACGGTACAGAATTCAAAACAGTATACATAAGTGTAAAATCCAACACTATTGAATGGCCAAATCAGAGTAGTACTGTGCCAGCCATCTCTTTATTGTCTTAGCCTCTCTTCTCCTCACGTCTTGAAGCATCTTCAGTTGTCGCAATTCTCAAATCCACATAGTGAGCCCCTGTTTTTCCTACACAGCTGGCAATGGATCGCAAATGGTTTAAAAGCAAGATGCCTTTGAACACGAGCGAAACGAATTAATCAAAAGAAAATATATTTGGCTAGAGTATGCGTCCATGCAGTAAAGCTTAAGCAAGCTGACCTTCTTTGGCCAGGGTTGCTATTATGCTCTTTGATATATATTATGTAGAACCATGTGGTTAGAACAATTAATGCATGACAAAAATGAGGAAGGCACTTCTCGGAAAAGCAGGTTGGGATCTAATTCCGGTTATAGCGGATATAACTTTTCGTAACTTTTGATTTTTTGAAAACTAAGATTTTTTTACTACTATAAAATGATTAACGCAAATCATAATGAAGCGGAATCTTAATTCATACCTTATTCTGAAGCTTGATTATTTTCTTGTCATATTTTTCGAATCGTTTCTAAAACTGATTTGTCTCAACCACGGTAGCTATACAATCGCTCGAACTTTAATAGTTTTCACAAAATAAGATAAAAGAACTTTGTAATTCTTACATAGAAGGTTAAGCAAGAAGTGCTAGCTCAATTAGAGCTTAAGCCTACATATAATAGGTTATGAATGTTTTAGCAATTTAATTGAAATTAAATTATAATTTCAATTCAAATTTAATTATAATTACAAATAATTCTAATTAAATACTAATTATGCCCAAATAAGATCCAATATCTCATATTAATCTTTATTTATTAAATATCTCATGTTTAATCATAAAGTTTCTTAAACTTTACAATCAAGTCTAACTTGATTAAATATTTTTGCTCTCTTCATTCTATTCTATACGTGAGATCCATTAAGTTCTCAAATACGTTAGTAATAATTATAAATTTTAATTCTTATTTATAATTAGAATTAAATAAATTAAAACTCCTTTTAATTTATCCTTAATTCTCCAATTAAATAATTTATATTTATAAATCAAGATTAGCATTTAGCAAAATGTTATGACCACCCAAATATTTAGAAATGTCAAAGTAGTTTTGAATAACCTTTATGTGTATGCTTTTTACATATAATTCAATCCTTTTATCATATAATGTTCCGATTAGATAAAACATGAAATTAATGTCTACTCTTTTTGAGTTCAATCATATTATTTCTCCTCCATTAGCTATTGATTCAATTAATGACATTTGTAAACTATTTACAAAGTGTCATTCCACCTTGGCCAATGATTTCCTGAATCAATACTAATTGAGAACAACGGAATATTCTCCCTAATTACTTTAGGATGATGAATCTTATCTTGATCACACAACTACCTTCATATAGTTTATGCTACATCCAATGACTATTGATTGACCGACCCATGATTAAATAGGTCATAAGTAGTATCAAAACATAACAATCCTTATACAAGATAACTTTGATGACCTTAAGCTAAAAAATCATTTATACAATCATCACAATGAGAATTCCCTAGACATATAAGTAATGTTCTAAATGGATTTCTTATATCGAGTCTATTTAATGAACTTATTTTCTAAGAAGTACCACGTTTATTTAGGTATCTCTGTACTTTAGCTTATGAGATCGATTATTATATTTATAAGGAAAAACATAACATATGCCAGTTCTTTTGCGTTCTATTAATGTCTAATCTTAATAGAATAATGACTAGGAATAATTTAGGAATAATGCATAAATGCAATATGAATCTTATCATTAATCTCATTATAATTTCATTTGCAATGTATAATTATCTCATGGATTGTATCACATACATTTAAACATGTATAAGATAAAGAATATCTTTAAATATTTTGTCACTAAAGTACAACCAAAGTGATTGGCTATAGGGCTTAAACTAATAACACATGCCATAATTCATTGCATGTTCCAATATATAGTGAGATCAAAGGAATAATACAAACTGATGAAGATAATAAATACCATCCACCACTCTAAGGGTCTCTCAATCCATGGAAGAAAATAATATTACCTCCAGATCTCTTCAAAACATGCTTAATATTCTGTTAAATAAAATTAACTAAGTAGTTTTGACTTGAACAATAAAGTGTCATAGAGCATCACCATGTAACGAATAAGCAAGTTCTTCTTCACCATGTTTAATGAATATTAATGTAACCCATAATGATTAAAAATGAAAATATTAAAGGGTTAACACATGGTAAGGGTTAACTAACTAAATAATTAGTTTTAGTTATTTTCGCGGTGGTTAGACCTAAGCCCAATTCATATTAATAGGTTTTACACTTTACCCATTTTAAAATTCTAATATGGTATTAGAGTAGGTATGATCTAGGTCCGGTTATTGTTGTTTTATTTCAAGTGATAACTGAATGTCCAGTCCCAGTTGAGCTTGAGGGGGAGTGTTATAGTATCCCATATTGTTTAAAAATGAAAATGTTAAAGGGTTAATAAATGGTAAGTTACAACTAATCAGATGGCTAGTTTTATTCATTTTTAAAATGGTTAGACCCAAGCCTAATTCTTGTTGCTGGGCTCTACACTTTAGCCATATCAAAAATTCCAATGTTTTCTCGAAAGGAATTATATGCAAGGAGGGAAGTACAGAAATTACAGGAGATTGAGCAAAATAAGATCGAGGACGTGGTAGAACTAGTACAGTCAAAGCTTAAATTACAAGAGTCCATCATATAGAAGGGTAAGGAGCGATCACTAGAAGATAACCCCAACATAGCAAAGAAGGATGATCCATGAGACTTTTTCATCCCCTGTATTATCAATAAGATCATTATAGACAAGGCATTCACGAATTTGGGAGTGCGCATAAATACGATTCCCTACACTTTCAGTCTTAAATTGGGGTTACAAGAGTTAGTGCCCACTAAGTTTTTGGATAAGATGACCAATAGAACTTCGCATAGATCGATGGGAGTCATACAAGATGTACAAGTAAAGGTTGGTAAATTTATCTTTCCCACGGATATCTATATTTTGGACATCAACAAAGATTAGGACACCCTAATAATTCTTAGACGACCGTTTTTGGCCATTGCACACTAAATTATTGATGTGGATGGGGGCAAATTAATTCTGCGAGTAGGAAAGGAAAAATTGACTTTCAAGCTGACCATTAGAGAGTGCAAAGCTCCTTCACCTCCAATGGATCCTAAAGAACCTGAACTTCAAGGAGAATGGGAGGACATCAAGGATCCTGCAAATGTTTCCCAAAGAAGCACTTACGAAGGAGAAGGCGAGGCAAAGAGAATTACAAGGATGGTGGTAATTGCAATATGGTAGCTAGGGTACAGACTCTGCGACTAACGGCAACGCTACCATCAAACCAATCATTCCAACCACCTGAATGTAAAAGGAACATCGAGCTATCAACATTAAAGGAAGCCTTGCATGGAAAATTAGTTTCATGTTTAACTTTTGTCAGAATTTGAAAATTGTAGTTAGGTTTAATTTTGTTTTGTTTGAATAAAATTGAGAAAGAATAGGTTTTCAGAATTTTTGTGGAGGATTATGCAAGTAAGGAAGAGAGGTGAAAGAGGATAACAAAAGAAATAAAAGTGAAGGAGAAAAAACTGGAAAAAGAACAAAGGACATAATTTTAGAAGTGGTGACATGCCGCTGGCCACGATCGTGGCCTGCGACTATACAGAAATTTGAGC
>JAOSBN010000005.1:41004088-41045163 GCA_027563595.1 Erythroxylum suave | reverse complement strand
GGGGGGGGGATTGCAAAAATTTTAAACCATTTTTACCTTTTTACCACCTATATATTCAGTTCTAACTTCATTTCCACTTTCACTTTCACTTTATCTCTCTAGAATTTTATCATTCAAATACTCTTACCTCTCACTACGAATTTTAATCCTCCAATCTATTTCCAAATTCTACTCAATCATGCCACGTATCAAGCAAACAGCTCGACGAGAGCCATATGGATGATAACAAGTAGTGGGAGGGGGGAGAAGGAACTGAACAACGAATTTCGAGGCTCCATTTCCTATCTACACCAAGAAGGAAGGTACTCATTTTCAATCCCTTCATTCTAGGCAAATTGTGGTTCCTAGGTACTTCGATGTTGACATATTAGATAGGTTAGAATTGCGAGAGTGGGTAGAAAACCTAGTCGAGAGAATCCAATCGGGCCAGTTCATACAGTTCCAGTTCCCTGTTTATAAAGAACTTACCCTAAAGTTTTTCGTGCCCTTGGCCTTTAACCCTAAGAACATAAAAGAGTTGTGGTTTAGATTGGGCCAACGAGTATATGAATTAAATGTAAAAATCATGTGCGAGATGTGTGGGTTCCCCAAATCCACCATCGTTGATCAGCATGACGATTTTTTTCCTTCCTAATACTGGCACGAGCTTACTAGGACTAAACGTTTCTATGCTAAAAATGCACACAACAATATTATCCGGTCCTATGAACACTTGCTGCTGCACAAATTTATGTGTCTGCTAGGTTTTGACAAGTCAGAAACCAACACATGTTCTACTAAGGAGCTTTTCATATTATGGTGCATCGATCATAATATCCCAGTATGCACATCCACATATGTGTTAAATGCCATTGTTGCGACTCCACATAAGTGGAGCAACCATCTTGAAATGAGATACATAGCGTTTGTCGTTGCAGAACATTTTGGTGTGGAATGGAGGGGGTTAACTGTTCACCTCCATGACTTCCTCAACCATCATCTCTTATTTCGGGCAAAGATCATCCATTCTACAAACATGAGTTTGCGGGATATCAACGAAAAGACACATGTGCGAACCAGGACAGGTCCCACGAGTTCGAGCTCTGCACCACCTCGGCAGGCATAGGAGGAATCAACTAGCGAAGCATCGGAGAAAGAGAAAGAATTAGGTTGGAAGAAGGTTTTGGATGCAATTTTCGATAGAACACTAGCAGAGATGGAGTGCACACAATGACGTCAGAGTTGGGATATCCGACAGATCCATTAGTATTTCAAGTCTTAGGGCATTCAATTACTGCCTCAGACACCATCATCACCTCTATCTCTATATGATTTCTTTCTAATCCAAATTTTTTAATTTTTATTTTCCAAATTAGCCTTCAGTTCTAGGTAGTTTCTGTTTATTTCTATTTTTTTCATTCTCAATTTGATTTGTTCCTTGTTTACTTTAATTTCTGTTTTTTCTTTTCTTTTATATGCTTGCGTGTGTTTCTTTTTACATTGAGGACAATATGTTTTTCAAGTGTGGGGAGGGATTCTATGTTTTGCTTTTGTATGTGATTTTGCATATGATATGATAGTTAATAGGATTATATTGTGCGAAGTGTGAGAATGTGTCAATGGCTTAGATTTAGTGAAATTCATTTAATTTTGGACATAGTCTACTAGGTTTTGAAGAATCATTAGCCTGCGAAATTAGTGAATTAGGGGGTCTTTGGATAAATATATAGTTTAATTAGGACTTAGTATAAATTTATCTTGCTTTAGGTTGTCATATTCATTCATAATTTGAGGTCTTTTAACTTAAGTAGCTTAACTAGTATTTTTCATGAAAATGAATAGCTAAAAGCAACAAGGTAGGCAATAATTGTGTTTTTTTTAATAAAAATGTTTTGTTAAATAAATCACTATTTCGTTGACCTTCAGGTTATAAATAGAGCTAGCAACTAGTTGACAACATGATAGTAGTTGAGTAACCGAATCGATATGCATCACAAATGTGTGTCATCGCGTAAAAAGGCTATAATGACATTTTAACCTAACTGTTAATAAATAACTTAGTCCATAAACTGGATTGACATTTGTCACCAATGTTTGCCTTAGAGTAAAAGACTGAGTTTGGGTTTAAATAAATAAATACATAAAAGGGCATTTTTTAGATAAAAATCTATCAAACTTGTAATAGGCTTGAATTTTCATGAAAACATACTTAAGAACAATTACAGAGTCTGAGGTACCAAAAAATTAATAATGTGTGTGTACAATTGGAAAGGGTAAATAGGTTAACATTTAGATCTTGATTAAGTTGTATATTTAGTTCAAAGCCTCTAGACACATATTTTATTTGTTAATGATTTGACATAATTTGAATGATTGTGTCCAAGATTAAATTTATTTCATGAAATTAGATTCATTGCCTCATATTGCATTTTGTGTTATGTGTTTGTTGTTTTATTTGCTTGAGGACAAGCAAACATTTAAGTGTGGGGATGTTAATTGTTGTGAATTACATGATGTTTTAGGGTTTAATTTATTACGCATTTAGTGTGAATTTGAGTGTTGAGGGTGCATTTAGGGTTTAATTATGTTAGTTTGTATGTTTGCGTGTTTCTTGTGGGTTAGTTTAAGTCTTTGAGCTTAATTGTTATATTTTTTAGGTACCTTGATGTGTATCTTAGTGTTGCAGGATAAACGGGGAAGACGGTGAAGATTTCAGGAGTTTTGGGCCAAAGAAATAGGCCACGATCGTGACAGAGAAGGAAGAGTCAGCAGCACCCAAGGCATAATCATGCACTAGGAGCGCAATCGTGACAGAGAGCATTCAGTCAGACCACGATTGTGCACACTTAGGCCACGATCATGACAGAAAGGTTAAGGTGCTGGCAATGATTGTGTCCTACATCGTGCTGATACAAAAACTCGAGTTTTGAATGATTTTTCAGACAGTTTCGACCCAACTTTGACCTAGAGCTTCCATAAAATAAATAGAGCATGAAGTGATAGATCAACAATCTTTAGAGAGCCTAGAGATTCATGCAAGAGAGCTTCATCTGAATTCGAGAGAAACCTAGAAAGAAAGAGATCAAGAGATTGAGGAAGGAGACAAAGGAAGAGAGACAAGGTAGACGTGACGTATTTCCTAGAACAGGTGATTTCCCACTGTCACTGCTTCCGAAATTCCATTCACAACAATATTTTCCATTTATTTCAGTTTTATTCATGTATAAAATTGAAATAGGTGTTGAGAATAGTTGCGTTGAATGTTGATTTATGTTTATACTCACCTTTGGATCTTGATTGTTGAGATTAATAAAAATTAATTGATTTTGTTTTAATTGATTTGATTGAAATTTCAATTCTATGCTTAATAACTTAACAACAAACTGAGAAGGTGAGCTAAGTAAAAATCATCAATTTGGACTAACGAGAGTTAGGTGAATTGATAGGTAGAGAATTGAATCAAACCAATAGAGTCATGCAACGAGAGATCGAACATAGATTCCCGATAGGTTGGTAGACAATTTTGGAACTAATTTAGGTTTTGGACCAATTGCGAATCTAGAGATCGCAATTCCATAATTTGAATTAGGGATTATAGATTAGGGTTAAGAATTATAACTCGAGAGAGAGTAATTCTCCCTAGGACCATTTACACTCGTTAATTCAGTGATTGCATAATTGGTTAGGTTTTCATTAGTTTCGAATTAAAATCCCCTTTCTCTCACTTGGTGATTTTTAGGTTTATTTTAGGTTGGTTTGTGTGATTGCTATTTTGTTGCACTTCGGCACTTTATATTCTCATATTTGATTGTTGATTGAGTTAATTTCTGCATTAGTTATTTGTTTAGAATTATTGTATTTTAGGAAGACTTTAGATTTTAGGACTAGATTAGACTTCCTCGTGGGATCGACACTTTAGTTACTACGTGAATGACCCGTGCACTTACGGAATTTACCAAGGTTAATAATTAGTAAAACTTCGGCTGTGTAACCTTTCGAACAACAACTTCCTTGCATTCTCTTTAGACATTCCCATAGATTTTTGCTTTAAAAGGAGAAATTAAAACTATAAACAATAAATGAAAATACTTTAACCTTCTTCTAGATGAATTCAACAATAACATATATGACTTAGTCATTAGTTTCCAACGCTTTAACTTCAACAAATATGGAGTTATAAGCTATAATTATCCTTCTAAAAGAATGATATTAGTGATTAGAGATGAAATTCCATTAGGGTCCCAAACTTCCAATCTTATTTATAATTTCTTCTTTTATCTTAGTTACCAAAAGTCCCTAGATTAAAGGTTTCTTTATAGATACAAAATCCCTTAAACTTGAAGCTTACGAGTGTAGTTTAAACCGTATACATTCCAAATAATGATATCTATATAAGTTAATTTTTACTTTTGAAGCTCTTTCTTAAACTACTCTTTAGTGACTTCCTCCTCTTAACATTTTAAAACTCTTCTTCATTAGTTACTTTTATATCCTTCTTATCCAGACTCGATGAGATATCCAAAGGTGGAGGAGAACTAAGGAGGTTACTCAAGTTTTCCTCCTTCTTCTGCTGGTCACTAAATGTTTTCTCCTTATCTAAGATCCAATGTTGAGCTTCACTAGTAGTAAGAGAGTTTACTTCTCTTACCACCTCTTTTATGCCTGCGACTCTTATAGTAAGGGTTCCCTCCTCGGCTAAATTTAACTCCTTAGCCTTTCCTTCTCTTACCCATAAGCTCATTATATTCGTCTATCTTTAAGGTTTTATTCGTTGCTTTGCATTTTTTTTTAACCTTAGGGCTTAAGGAAGGGTTTCCACTAGTATGCAACCATTCCAGAGTTTTCATAAAGTTTGTTTTTATCCTTAGTTGCATAATAGGAATGTCATCTGAAAGATCTTTAGATAAATCCATACTCATATAAGGCCTTATAAACTCAATTCTCCTTCTCCTTGCCATTTTTCCATCCATGCATACAGGTCACCTAAAGTAGCTTACAAACATACTCAAGCCCTTCATTGTCCAATATTCCAAGAGGACGTTGTGAAGGTTAACCATAATGGTTTACTCTACTATTTAACTTTCTCAAGGTTAATACCAGTTTGTTAGGTTTAAAGAGATTCTTAAATTCCTTTAAGGCTTCTTCTTGAAAAATAAAGATGAACAATATGAGATTATCCTCATATAGTAATTCCTCCTATAGGCCCTGTATTGTTTTGTGAGTATGACTTAAAAAGTTGGATGTCATTACATGAAAACTCCAACTAAGGTAGCTTCCTAACTACTTACACCAACTTTAAGCACCTTAAGGTCTGGAGCAACAATGTTGCACCCTTCCTCTTCTTTAGGGTACAGTAATGTGGTAAGAGGTTTATTTAATCCCCCAACACCTACTTTCAATTCCTAAATTGCAAAAGCACACTAATAATCGCGACAAGCTAAGTAGTAGCCTAAGAATTCTTCAAGCTCTCTAAAGATGAAGGGGATAAAGGATGAAGGGTAAGGGTGGAAAATCACCAAGCAAAGGAGGTTATGTTAGGGTAGGGTTGAAGGGGTTCATTCTTAAAGAAGCAAAGAGCCAACCTTTATTAGAGATTAATGTTAAAAACTATTTTTAAAAATGGTATGCAAAGTCTTAGGTAGGAGGAAAAAAGACACTGAAAGATGAAAATATCCCTAAGACTTAGACTAGCAGGACAATCTTGGGAAGGATAAAGAAGGAAACTAAGAAAAACATAAGCAAAGAGATAAACTATATAGGAAGCTATAAAGAATGTGAAACAAAGAAGAAGTTAACGCAAAAAAAGAAGTCATTAATCAGGAAGACAATGGTAGAGAATCACTCTAAAAAGTTAGCTTCTTACCTAACCTGACCAGAACATGGGTAAAATTTAAATTTTTTTTATATAACCAAATATGATACAAGATATTTTTAACCATTTTTCAGTCAATATAGAATTAAATTCACTAATCTTATCTTAACAATTATACACTTATTCTTCTTAATTTTAAATAGACAAAAGAGTAACCAAATTTATGACTAACTTTTTTATAAATTGGAATTTACTTCATTAGTTTTTTAACTCAAATTTTGATTGGCTATTCTTGATAGTTAAATTTTATTCTATTTATTTAAAAAGGTTTATGTATTTACTCAATCTATGACTGTCCTCATATGGAATTGAAACCTAATGGAACCAAGACCAACACTTTTAATAAAAAGTATTTATTAATATTAACATTTTGACCAAAATACTAATTAGATGTTAACATTTAAAGCATAAAATAATTTCTAATGTTTGTAATAATATTCATTTTATAATTGAAAGAAGAAAAAAAATGGACAATGTCTACTAACATGACGTAAGCTTATTACTTTCTATTAGTCATATGAATTCCACTATGCCATATGGCTCAACAAGATCCAAATATTTTAATTAAACTTAAATTAACTTTATAAGTAATTTTTAATTATGATTATATCTAATAAACCCTAATAAATATAAGTTAAATCTAATTATCCTAATTTTAACCAATAAAATGCTAATTATTATCAAATTCTCAGTTTCTTTATCGAAATGCTCATGTTGTCACTAACCTCCATTGATATTCCTTTACCAACCGCACCACTGTCACTACCCTCTACTATCACATACACCACTTTCCTACTAGAACCCTAACTCTACCTCTTCCCGGCTTATATCCTCCTCTTACTTTTAGGATTAAGTTATAAAGTGGGAACGAGACACGATATATGAAATTTGACGTCATGGGTAAGAGATAAACAATGTGGAACTTGTGAAAAGACATCATAGATTAAGAAGGTATTTGATTGAAGTTGTTAAGCATGTCCTCTTGAGGACTTTAATTGCCTCCTTATTCTCTTCAATTATAGGTATGAAATCCTTTTTGACATTTTTATATATATAAAGAGAAGAACAGACAAAGCAAACTAGCAGAGAGAGAGAGCAAGCCTAAATCAAGCCAACATTATCCTGACGAAGAATAACCATAAGACCAACAGGAGGATGGGATAGCCAACGAAGAGTGCCAACATCATTGTGACCCATCTTAGTAAGGCAATTAGGAGCCACATTAGCAATTCTAGGAATGTAAAAAAAACAAACTTATCGTTCCCTACTAACTATAAGATTAATTTGATCAATTAACTTATATCTCGTAGCATCCGCTTGAACACGATGTAAAATAGCTTCAATCGCTTCAATAGAATCATATTGAACAATAACTTTCTTTTTCCTTTTATTCCAAGCCATATTCAAACTATGATTAATAGCTTGCAACTCAGCATGAAGAACACCTCCATTTTGAATATCCATGCGAAAACCTCTAAGCCAGGGCCCAAAATTATCCCTCATTAGCCCTCCAATAACACTAACATTATTGCCTTCACAAACCGCCCCATCAATATTTATATAAGTCCATTCCACATCTGGGGGATGCCATCAACCATCAATAATGGAACTGCCAATATTCAGATTTCTCCCCATCACTAAGAGCGAGTGAGCAATGGCTTTCAATGCACTAATAATCATGGAGACTTTGTTTGAAATAACATAATTCCTATCGCTAAAAATGAAATCATTTCTCTATTTCCTAATCTTCCAGCAATCAACCCCGAAGACAATATTCCAGTCCACACAAATCTACCATTACACTTATGATCAAAATTATTCCTCAGCTAAGAGGTAAAATTGTTATTAAAAAATCGGCTCTCCTCATCATTGCCCAGCAACTCATTCTAAATGCTTTTAGCTTTAAAATAGTCCCTAAGCACATGAACGATAGTTTCATCCTGTTATGAGCACAAAGCCAGAGAATATATCTAATGCTTTGTGCTCATAGCCGATTGTTAACTAATGTGGAGAGGATTAAGAGCCATATTAGTTAACAACCGGCTATGAGCACAAAGCCAGAGAATAGATCTAATGCATTAAGGACCTTTCTAGTCCTACACTCTGGACGTCAGAATTAGAATTCAGTTAATTAACCAAAACATGATGAGCCGAGTCAACTGAAAATACTCCTGACAGAGTGAGCCTCCAAAATTTGACATCCTCACCAAGAGTCAGAATGGGTTTATAGCATTTATAATAATATTAATATTTGAATCCTCCACCAAAGGGTAAATCACCTCCATTCTCTAGTTGCCACTATCATCAATAGCATCCGTAATATTCCATCCCCTCATTTCTGAAGGAATTTTAGGAGCAATAAAATTGCAAAGGGGTTCATGGCTACACCAATTATCAAACCAAAAAGGACAAATTTTTCCATTGATAATAGAGACACTTGAATTAGGGTGGACAATAGGTCAAACATTAGAAATGGCTTTCCAAAGCGGCGTACCTCTATGGTCAAGAAGAATATACGAACAAAGTTGAGAACTCAAGCCATATTTGCCACATAGAACCTTAACCCAAAAAAAATATTTATCCTTCATCAACTGCCACTCAAGTTTTATGATAAATGCCACATTAAACTCATGCATTTGTCTAATGCCAACTCCTCAATCTTTCTTATCTTTACAAAACAGTTCTCTAATGCAGAAGATGGAAAAAATTTTATCAGGAGAACTACCCCATAGAAAATTTATACAATGAGTCTCAATCTTCTTGCAAATAGAAATTGGAATCACAGAGTATTGCATCGCAAAAACTAGAAGCGCCATAAGAACTGATTGAACAAGAGTTAGCTGTCTCGTTATAGACAAGTTATTAGCCTTCCAATTGCTTAATCTATTCTTAACTTTATTAAGTAAAAATTGGAAATGGCTTTCCTTGACTCTTTCATGAAAGAAAAGCATGCCAAAGTAATTACCAAGATCATTAGAATGGTTCAAACCAGAAAGAATCTTTAAACGCCCAATCAAATGCACATCCACATTTTTAGAAGTAAAGAAAGTATTCTTGTTTCTGTTCACTTTCTGACCTGAGCAAATACAAAAGTCATCAAGCACACCATTAATAATCTTCATTTGTTCCTCACTAGCCTCAGCAACAAGAACATGATCAATAGCAAAGAAAAGATGTGAGAGTCTCTCTCCTTGCCAACCTAACTTTATCGGCTTCCACAAATCATCGTTAACTGCCTTGTTAATAGCATGAGCAATCTTTCCATACAGAGAATAGAGAGTATCATAAATAAAATTCCACGAAAGACGATCATATGCTTTTTCAAGATTAATCTTAATAAGCATCCATTTATGTCGTTCCATATATATTCTTCATAGAATCCACAACTTCCTAGGTAATAATAATATTATCTACAATCTACCTACTAGGAACAAAACTAGATTGGGTATTAATGATAAGCCTAGTTAGGCAAGGCTTGATCCTGTTTGTAACCACTTTCATCAAAACTTTAACTATGACCGAAAGTAAACTAATAGGTCTGAAATTGGCAATGGAGATCAATCTATCCTTCTTAAGGTTCAAAGTGACTATGGACTGAGAGAGATGTTGATCAATAGGAATCCCCTTCATGCAACCATCAACAAAATTCATAATAGAAGATTTCACCACCTCCTATTGCTATTAAAAAAAGCTTGCATAAAAACCACAAATACCAGAAGCCTTGAACTGTTTTATGCAAAAAAGAGCATCAACAACTTAAACAAGAAATTCACAATTTATTTCTTTTCATCTTATATCCAAGATGAAAAGAATTAGTGTTACGATCCCCCTTAGCAATCCATTTAGCATTGGATTTCTGCTTCTATAACATCTCTTCCTAATTCAAGGCATTCTCATATTCTAATTGAAGCTCAACTGCAAGCCTCTTAAGCCCTTCATAATCTCTACTTTCTAAAGCTTTTCCAACCCCTGACAATCTCCTCATAAGCCCATTTTTCCTTTGAAAAATATTTCTAAAGACCTCTTTATTCCAAATGGACATTTTACCCACAACCTGCTTAAGATCTGCCCCTATATTAGACCCAACATTCCAATTAGCTCTAGTAATATCTGAAAAATTTATGTGAAGCAACCAAGGAGCCAAAAACATAAACTAAAAAGTATTACGAACAATAGCTTCATTATTCAGATCCAACATAATCGGACAATGATCAGATTGGATCATAAGAAGCTATTGGATATTATCATTCTCAAATGTACATCACCAAATAACGTTGCTCAAGCCTCTATCTAACCTCTCCATTAATAGTTTTCTTTTCCATGTGAATTTGGGACCTTGAAAACCTAAGTCCACGAGATTGCTATTATTAACACAATTAAGAAAAAAAGGACATAGTTTGCTACCTCTAACTGACCCCCTTTTTTTGTAATCTCGCAGGAATGAATTAAAATCCCTTATAATACATCAAGGCATGTTAATAATTCTCGACATATCATTGATATCTCTCCATAACTGACGACATAACATTGTATCAGGATCCACATAAACGACATAAAGTAGATAATCGAAAAAAGCATTTCCTGTACCTCTGGCAGTAACCATTTGATAAGAATAAGAAAACACCTCAACTTTAATAGAATCTTTCCACAACAACCAAATCCCTCCAACAAAACCATTAGCTTTAATTCGAAATGAATCAGGAGCAATTAATATTTTAATAGAGTTCTCAGCTGTAATTTCATTGATCTTTGTTTCAACCAGAGCAAACAAATCAATATTGTAACGCCAACAAAAATCCTTAGCCACAACAAGAAAAGAATTCAAACTAGCACCTTGCACATTACCCATAAAAACAATTTAGAAATCGAACTTGAGGTTGTTGGCATATCGCCACCACCATCCTTCTTAAAAGCTAAGAAAAAACCCAAACTCTCATTGTGTCTTACAGCATCATTAATGTTCTTCTCCACTGTCGATAACTATTCACTCAATATTACATGCGCTAAGTTTTACTATTTAACCTTAGTAATTACTAGAAGCATACGAGTCGTTCACGTAATACCTAAGATGTTGATCCCACGGGGAAAGGAAACTAGTCCTAAAATTTAAGGTCGTCCTAACTACAATAATTTTAAACAAATAATAATGCAGAAATTAAAACAATCAACAATCGAATATGAGAATTTAAAGTACCAAAAGAGTAAACAAAATAGCAAACTACAAAACCAAACCGAAGTTAACCTAGAAATTACCAAGGGAGAGAAAGGGGGATTTAATTCGAAACTAAAGAAAATCTAACCAATTATGTAATTTCCGACTTAATGGGTCTAGACAGTCCTAGGGTCAATTACTCTCTCTTGATTTATAATTCTTAACCCTAGTTGATAATCTCTAATTCAAATTATGGGAATTGCAATCTCTCGATTCGCAATTGATCTAAAACCTAAATTAGTTCTAAATTGTCTACTAACCTACTGGGAATCTATGCTTAGTCTCTCGTTACACAACTTTACCTATTTGATTCTACTCTTTATCTATCAATTCACCTAACTCTTATTAGCCCAAACTGTTGATTTTTACCCAGCTCACCCTCTCAGTTTATTGCCAAGTTATGAAGAATCGAAATTGAAACACAATTAAATCAAAAGAAGACATTATTGAATAAACTTTCTTAATCTCAATAACTAAAAACTTGAAAGTGAGTATAGACAACAAATCAACACTCAACAAAAGTAATCCCAATCAATATCCAAACTTCATAGATCAATGAAATCAAAATACAAATAGGAAATATGTCAGAAAGGATCTAGGAGGTGGCGACTGCGGGAAACCATCTGTTCCGGGAAATACTTCGTGTCAAACTTGTCTTTGTGTCTCTCTTCCTTCGTCTCCTTCCTCAATTGCTTGATCTCTTTCTAGGTTTTCTCTCGAAATTGACGGAATCTCACTTTTTCCACGACTCTTTAGGCTCTCTAAAGACTACTAGTGGCTGCCATGTAATGTTCTATTTATTTTATGGGAGTGCTAGGTCAAACTTGGGGTCTAAACAGTTCAAAAATTACTCAAAATTTGAGTTTTCGTGTCAGCACGACATAAGGCATGATCGTGGCCCTGTGTGTCATGATCGTAGCTAGCGCTTTAACCTTTCTGTCACGATCATGGCCTAATGTGCACGATCGTGGCCTAGTTGCTACTGGCTCTTCCTTTTCTATCACGATCGTGGCCAATGTGCACGGTCATGACCGATGTCCTTTGGCGGAAAACTCTTTAAATCTTCACTATTCTTCCATGTTTGCCCTGCAACACTAACACAACATATCAAAATACCTAAAAAATATAGCAATTAAGCTCAAAGATTCAAACTAACCCGAAAAAACCCTTAAACACAAACTAACATAATTAAACCCTAAATGCACAGTCAACACTCAAATTCACACGAATTACATAACAAATCACAACTTAAAACACCATGCAAAACACAAATATCAACATCCAACCTTAAACGTTTGCTTGTCCTCAAACAAACAAAACACAAACACATAACAACATAAAACATGCAATGCAATAATGAGTTAACAACTCTAATCTTCATGAAATAAATTTAGTCTTGGACACAATCATTCAATTTATGTCAAATCATTAACATGCAAAATATGTGTCTAGGGCTTTGAACTAAATATACAACTAAATCAAGATCTAAGTGTTAACTTGTTTACACTTTTCAATTGTACACACACATTAATAACTTTTTAATGCCTCAGACTTTGTAATTGTTCCTAAGTATATTCCGTGAAAATTCAAGCTCATCACAAGTTCGGTAGGTTTTTATTTAAACACACACAATTTTTTTATTTTTTTATTCAAACAAGGACTTAGTCTTTTAGTCGGAGGAAAAAAACTGTGATGATTGTCGATCTGGTAACTCAACTAAGTCATTTATTAAACAACTTGGTAGAAACATCATTATAGCCTTTTTACGCAAAGGCACACATTTGTGATGTGAGTCGATTTGGTTACTCAACCATTATCATTTTTCCAACTGACTACTAGCTCTATTCATAACTCAAAGGTCAACAGAATAGCAATTTGTTTAACCAACATTTTTTTCAAATTTATTGCCTACGTTGTTCCTCTTAGCTATTCGTTTCCATGAAAATACTAGTTAAGCTATTTAAGCTAAAATACCTTAAATTATGAATGAATGTGACAATCTATAAGGTGCTAAATTTACCCTAAGTCTTAATTTTACTGTATATTTATCCAAAGGCCCCCTAATTCACTAATTTTGCAAGCTAATGATTGTTCACAACCTAATAGATTATGTCCAATCACACACTTCACACAATGCAATCTAACTCTATCATATGATATGCAAAAATCATATACAAAATAAAAAATATAGAATCCTACCCCACACTTGAAATACATAAACAAAAAGGAAAGACAGAATTAAAGTAATAAGAAACAATTAAAATTGAAAATGAAAATAAAAATAAAAATAAAAATAAAAATAAACATAAACATAAACATCCTAGAACTGAAGGCTAATTTGGGAAGAAAATTAAAACAAAACAACTGGGTTAGAACTAAATCCTAAGGAGACTGAGGTGGTGATACAGATAGTGTTGAGACCAAATCTGCTTGGCATCGAGAGTGTTTCCCTATCTTATAAGTGATTCAAAAGAACAAAAGATTTAGCAATCCAAACCATTCCAAATCATTCAAAACTTATTTAAGCATTATTCTAAATCATTCAAAACTACAGAATAATTTAAACCTGACTAATAAAAATGCTAATTTATGGTCATTAGCTTGACCTTGTATTATTAGACACTCAACCAGGATCAATTATGAGTGGTTTGCTTCTACCCGCTTTGTTCAATATCAGTTTTATAGCCTGTAAGTAAGTTACAAATTGAAAAATGATCAGAAGGACAATATTAATAAAATTATGAAAACTAATTAAGTTTAGTAATGTCCTTTTTTCTAACGAACTATACACAAAACAGGGAATAACAAAACTCCTCGAATCTTCCATTGAACCCAACAGCTTGTCTTGTATGAAAGCGAGTTGCTCTCTTTCTTCCTTAATCACCTTTGTCTCTTCTATTTCTTCCGCTTCACAAATAAGGACTTTTATAGCTTCTTCAGACTCGATGATTGCCATCATCTGTTCTTCATCCTCTTATTCTTCAGAAGATTCAAACACATCAATTATCCTGAATGAGCTACTAACCTTCGAATTCATAAATGCATCATTCATGTTGAATGTCTCTTCATCATCATCAATCCAAAGGATAAGGTACTTTGCATGGACATCTACCCAAGATTTTTCGATGGTCAAATATGGTATATTAAGCACTGGTGAATAACAGGGCGTCTCTTGGTCATCATTAAGTTGGGGTTCAACATGGTCTTTCACTGGTTCTTCTATCTCTACCCCATTCCTAAGTATGATACCCTGGCATGACTCTATTGAATTTACTTTTATGTTACGCAGACAGTTTTCCACACTTTGCTCACAAAATTTCCTAGAAAGTTGGCCTATTCGAACCTTTAGGTTATGAATAGAAGATGCATAATCTTCTATTATTTACTCAAACTTCTTTTCCATTCTCTTCTAGTTCTTTTCCATATCCCTGAGTTTATCCATGATTTTTTCTATCTTGGACTCCCATGAACTAGATTCTTCGTATTGAACTTCATCTAGGTCTTGATGTCCTAAAGGAGTCTCTACATCGTTGGACCAATAAAATATGTGCTGGTTCTGCCACCCCGAAATGTATGGATTCTAATAAGGGTCGTTATTTCCTCCACCATACTGTTACTCCTTGTAATTCTTAAAATGTCCTTGCTCCCTATAATATCTCTCTTCTATAATTGTTCTTTTTTTCTCATCTTAACATTCAACTCTTCAGATGTCTCACTCTCACTCTAAAACTTTCTTGATGTGTCCCTACTTTATTCCCTAAACTCCTTCGCTATTTTTCTTAAAACAAAACGATGATGAAAAGCCTTTGACTAAAGAACTAAATTATCACCTCCCCAGTAACGAAGTCAAAAACTTGTTCGCTTAAGGTTACATGCGCTAAGTTTTACTATTTATAACCTTGGTAATTACCGCAAGCACACAGGTCGTTCACGTAGTACCTAAGGTGTCGATCCCACGAGGAAGAGAAACTAGTCCTAAAATATAAGGTCGTCCTAACTACAATAATTCTAAACAAATACTAATGCAGAAATTAAAACAATCAACAATCGAATGTGAGAATTTAAAGTACAAAAAGAGTAAACAAAATAGCAAACTCCAAAACCAAACTGTAAACAAAATAGCAAACTCCAAAACTAAACTAAAATTAACCTAGAAATTACCAAAGGAGAGAAAGGGGGATTTAATTCGAAACTAAAAAAATTCTAACCAATTATGTAATTTCCAATTTAACAGGTCTAGATGTTCCTAGGGTCATTTACTATCTGTTGAGTTATAATTCTTAACCCTAATTAATAACCCCTAATTCAAATTAAGGGAATTGCGATCTCTCAATCCGCAATTGCTCCAAATTCTAAATTATTTCTAAATTGTCGACTAACCTACTGGGGATCTATGCTCCATCTCTCGTTACTTGACTCTACCGGTTTGATTCAACTCTCTACCTATCGATTCACCTAACTCTTGTTAGCCCAAATCGATGATTTTTACCCAGTTCACCCTCTCAGTTTATTACCAAGTTATGAAGAATCGAAATTGAATCACAGTTAAATCAAAAGAAAACATATTTGAATAAACTCTCTACCTATCGATTCACCTAACTCTCGTTAGCCCAAATCGATGATTTTTACCCAACTCACCCTCTCAATTTATTACCAAGTTATAAAGAATCAAAATTGAATCACAATTAAATCAAAAGAAAACATAATCGAATAAACTTTGTTAATCTTAAGAACTAAAAACCTGAAGGTGAGTACAGATAGCAAATTAACACTCAACAATAGTAATCCCAATCAATATCCAAACTTCATACATCAATGAAATCAAAATACAAATAGGAATACTATCAGAATGGATCCTGGGGGTAGCGACTGCGAGAAACCGCCTGTTCTAGGAATTATTTTGAGTCAAACTTGTCTTCGTTTCTCTCTTCCTTCGTCTCCTTCCTCAATCGCTTGATCTCTCTCTAAGTTTTCTCTCAGAATTAACGGAATTTCACTTTTTGCATGAATCTCTAGGCTCTCCAAAGACTACCGATGGCTGCCATGTAATGTTCTGTTTATTATGTAGGAGCAATAGGTCAAACTCAGGGTCAAAATGGTCCAAAAATCAATTAAAATGTGAGTTTTCATGTCAGCCTGATGCAGGGCACGATTGTGGCCCTGCGTGTCACGATCATGGCTGAAGCTTTAAACTTTGTGTAACGATCGTGGCTAAACTTGATGCTTTCTGTCATGATCGTGGCCCAATGTGCACATTATGGCCTGGCTATTATTGGCCTTCCTTTTCTATCACGATTGTGGCCAATGCGCACGATTGTGGCTAATGTCCTTTGGATCGAAACTCTTTAAATCTTCACTGTTCTTCCCTATTTGTCTTGCAACATTAGAACACACATCAAGGTACCTAAAAAATATAACAATTAAGGTCAAAGATTCAAACTAACCCGTAAAAATACTTAATCACACAAACTAACATAATTAAACCCTAAATGCACACTCAACACTCAGCACTCAACACTTAAATTCACACTAATTACATAACAAATCACACCTTAAACATCATGCAAAACATAACTATCAATAACAATAATGCAGAAGCTTGTTTTTGCTTCACTTTCTTTTTGATACCTTTAGGAGGATAAATCCCACTAAACTTTCTATTAGTTGATATCAAACTTTTTCCTACCCCTTTATTAACACTATATTGAAATCTATAAGATAGAGGAGTAGGTGTCGGTTTGTCAACCACAACAGCCTTATGTTTAGCACTTTTTAAAATGGCATCGATTGGCATGCTTCGCTCTACCTTGTTATTATCTTCAACAAGTGAGTTATTAATAGCTTCAATCTCCATATCTTCCTTCTGAATCACCTCAAACGAATTATCACTTTATTTGGGCTTAGCAACATCATTTATACCGACCATTATCTCATCAGCATTGCTATCCATTTGTTGGCCATGAACCATCTCCAACTCCTTACCCTTCATAATGGACACAACATGAATGCTTTGACTAGTAGCACGAACTGTAGTAATGGCAGTAGTATAATCTTTCAGACTGTCTGTCTCACTCGACCTTACCCCTTGAACATTTGCCTCAAAGAGATCATTTAAGTTTAGCACATCAAATCTTGGTCCAGTCGTTTGCTTCGTCTAAAAATTCTCCTTGTTTATGCCCTTTAGATGAGCCTGCTTGTTGCTCCTTCCTCTAGTAACCATCATCCATGGTTCATAATCCAACCCATTCTTCACATTCAGGATGCCAAGGCTATGTAACTAGATAATGCCACAAAATAATCTATGGTCCTTCTAAAAGCACATAAAGGAAATCCTCCTTATTATTCAGATGAACAAGAAAATGATTATTTTCCATGTCCATTACCTTGTAACTCCCACTAACCTTCCATAGCCTTTCAATCCTCTCACAAAAATGATTATAGCGAATATTCCTTCCAATCAAGCAAACAACGACAGATTGGCACCAGGGCCAATTTAGCTTCCAATTTATCCGAAATCATAATGGATTGTTTACCATCATCAACATCAATTCTAATCTCCCTATCATCATCAATGTTGTTGCCAAGATCACCATCTAGATCAATATCTTCTGTTTCATCATCTGCTTCATCCCCCAAATTCCATAAGTTATACAACATATCGTTCCCATTAGATGCCTTCTACATCAAGGCGTCATTAAAGGAAACATTTTGTGAGTCTTGTGGTGGCACTGCTATTGATTCCTCAACCCTTCCTCATTCCGAGCTTTCTTGGCAATCTGACCATCCGGTAGAGACGGTGGAGGAGCCTTCTCTAGTGCGTGAAGATTTTTGCAGTTGGCTAGAGCTTCCTCTATCATTAGGGCTCTTGAGTCCTTTTTTTTTTACATTTTCATTGCACTCTTTGTGTCTAAAGCATTTATGAGATGATAGTTAACAATCCTTATCAATGAATGAATAAACAATTGTAGGTCCAGCAAAATGGAAACCTTTATACATAAGATCCTTGCTTACAATCTTTGCTTTTAATATCTTCGCTAGCACTTGAAGTGCATAGCAAAAGCCATTTGAGAAAATAATTGTTGAATTAATCAAACTCCTGCTAAATCTGTAAATGATGCAAATATAATAGGAGATAACTAATTCTATTTTTGGGTAAATGAGTGATACCCTTGAATTTGAAATATAGAACAATTATAAATATAATAAAAGTAGGATATGGGTGGGGGAGAGGCAAAGTTAAGGCTCTATTTAGTGTTTGTGATGATAAAGGTCAATAAAGACGATGAAGTTGGTGGTGGCGAGTGGCAATAAGGAATTTTAATGAAAAAATTTAGCATTTAATAGTAATTAATATTTTAGTAGTTAAAATTAAGTTAATTAGGATAACTTATATTATTTAAGTTAAATAGATTTATTAGTTCTTATTAAGATTTATTATATATAACCAATATTAAGAAATTTTACTTTTAAATTCAAATGTGTGGATTTCATTGTGTTACAGGTATGTCATATAGTATAATAAGACTCGTATAACTAACAAAAATAATAAATTTATGTAATGTTATTGTTGATATATTATATAATGAATTCTCTCAATATTTTTTTATATTTAAAGTTAATAGAAGGATCAAATTGAACCTAGTGTTTTTAACATAATTCAATTTAAATTCAAACTTTTCAAAAAGTTAAAAAAAACTCTAACGTTTTAAAAATGTTTATTAAAACCCCAACTTAACGGTCCTTTAACTTATTTGTGAACACTATTACTAAATGTGCATCTTAGAGTCATGTAGGGCTATAAAAAAATAGCTGCGCCTACTAAAAAACACTAATATGCCAAAACTAAAAATTGCATAAACCTTGTGGAAAGCATGGTCAAACCATCCTTGCTTTGTGTTCTCCACCATAACTACATTTCCATATTTGCACGTACAACCAAAAAATAAAAGAGAAAAAAAGCAAAAAACCATGACATACAATTATATTTCCACGTAAGAAAAATAAGAACTAACATGTCTTTTTTAGGAATATTAGTATGCATAAGTTCCACGACCGTAATATCCAAGTTCAGGCTCTTCAAAAGTCAATTTAACTTAAAACAATCATCCAAATTCTATTAAGCTAATATATCACTCAACAATTTGCCATCACAATACAACATTCATACACTAAAAATCATGTGCAAGTAACAAAAACAAATCAAATTCCTTTTAAAGAAACAATCTTTACTATCAAAGTAGGCTCTTCAAGCCAGTTTCCAAAGCTCCAGTTTTAAGCTATCAACTGTTGGTTTATGCCCTACAACTAATCACTTTGGTTGTAGTTTAGTGACAAATTATTTAAAGGTATTGTTTATCTTATACAAGTTTAGATGTATATAATAAAGTCCATGGAATAATTATGCATTGCAAATGAAATTATAGTGAGATTATAATTATGAGATTCATATTGCATTTATGTATTATTCCTAAATGTTCTTAGTCATTGTTCTATTAATATTCGACATTAATAGAGCATAAAAAGACTAGCTCATGTTTTTTTTCCTTATAAAAGAAGTAGTCAATCTTATAGGCTAAAGTATAGAGATACTTAAATAAACGTGTGGGTGCTTTCTAGAGAACAAGTTCACTGAACAGACTCGATATGAGAAATCCATTTGGAACATTACTTGTATGTTTATAGAATTTTTATTATGATGATTGTATAAGTGATCATTTGACTTGAGATCGCCAAAGTTATCTTGTATTGAGATTGCTATGTTTTGATACTATCTATGACCTATTTAATCATAGGTTGTTCAATCAGTATTCAATGGATGTAGCATGAATTATATGGAGATAGTTGTGTGATCAAGATAGGATTCATCACCCTAAAGTAATTAGGGAGAATATCCTGTTGTTTTCGATTAGTATTGATTCGGAAATCCTTGGTTAAGGTGAAATGAAGCTTTGTAAATAGTTTACAAATGTCATTAATTAAATCAATAGCTAATAGTTGAGAACTAATATGATTGGACTCAAAATAGAGTAGACATTAATTTCATGCTTCATAGCTATTGGAACATTGGTTCATGAAAGGATTGAATTATACAGAAAAATTATGCACGAAAAGATTAGTTAAAACTACTTTGACATTCCTAAATATTTGGGTGGTCGTGATGCGTTATTAGACGTCAATCTTGATCTATGATTATAAATTGTTTAATTTATCTAATCCTAATTATGAATTAGAATTAGATTTTATAATCATTACCAATATATTTGGGAACCTAATGAGTCTCACATATAAAATGGGTTGAAGAAAGCAAAGTTAATTTAATCAAGTTGGACTTGATTGTAAAGTTTGATAAACTTTATGATTAAATATGAGATATTTAATAAATAAAGATCACTATGAGATATTGAATTTTATATGGGCATAATTGGTATTTAATTAGAATTATTTGTAATTCTAATTAAAGTTTAATTGAAATTGGATTTCAATTGCAATGAAATTACCAAAATGCGTAGAACATATTATAAATAAGCTTAAGCTTTATGGAGTTAGTACTTCTTACTTAACCCTCTCTGTAAGAGTTACAGAGTTTTCCCAACTCGTTATGTGGATACTGTTAGAGGCCAGACATTTGTGTGACTACGATGGTTAAGACAGATTGGTTTCGGGAATGGTTCAAGGGATACAACAAGATTATTATCAAGCTTCGAAATAGGGTACGAATTAAGTTTCCGCTTTATTATGATTTGTGTTAATCATTTTATAGAATTTAAAAGATCTTGGTTTTTAGAAAATCAAAAGTTATGAAAAAATTTTGTGATTATTTCATTGTGGTCGGGATTAGATCCTTACCTGGTTTTTCAACGGTGGTATCAGAGCCAAGTTTTATTTCTATAATTTGATTAAATTGCTAGATTGTTATTGGTTATAATTTTGGAATTGAAATACACAAAGTTTGTAACCACAATTTGAAAGGTGTTTCAGATTAATTCACTGTGAACCTAAACCACAAAATTAGATATCCAGATTGAAAATTCTACGAAGACCAGAACTTGAGTCTTGCGCCTTAAACCACTCGGAATTGTTCTAGAATTCTTCAATAAAAGGCTTGCGATGTTGTTTGGGGATTTTTTGTATGTGTTCATAAAAACCTAAACCTAGAAAATTAAAAAACTAGGTTCTGAAAAACACAAAACCCTATTGTTAAATCCTTTCAATTGTCATAACTTGGGTTTTGGAAACCCATAAGAATTGAACTTTTTGGTTTTGTGGCTGCCGAATGGATTAAGCCCCTAAAAGACCCAAATTACTATGCGATTGTGATTTCTAGACTTATGGATTGTGCGCTGAATGGAGACGCAAATAAGGGTAGAAGGCGGTTGTTGTTTGTGTTTGATATTGTGTTTTCGGTTTGCGAATTCTTAAATGAAGGTTTTGCAAAATTTCTAGTTGTCTGCGTTTATTGGATGTGTTTTACCAGTTTAGTGATTTTGATATTTTTCTGTATATGTTGTTGTTGAATATTGAAGGAAGCGTGGCGGAGAAGTAGATGGCAATGCCATGGATACTGGAGAAATCGATGGGCGTTAATAGCCTAACGAATGACGTCCATCAGAAGCAACGCCATCCACTAGACAAATCGATGGGCATTAATTGCCCATCAAACCCACAGGCGATGAAATATCCAAGGAAGCCACGGTGGAGACGCGGGGGTGACGATTCACTGGTGTGGGCGGTTGTGAGAGCCACCGGTTGTAGTCTAAGCAATGTCAAGCACTACCCAATAGTTGGGTAAACGTGGAAACACAATTTGATTGTGGGTTGAGTTTCTCTGAAATGTGGGAAGAAAAATAGGGATGGGCTGTCGGAGAAGACGATGGGCACGTATGATTCACACGGCCATCGTCTGCCATTGTTCCAAACTTGACGCGCCAATCAACGCTCTGTTGACGGTGGGCGTGTGCACCCACATGTTTAATCCTCTAGACACTTCCACTCCTCTGTCCTCTCCTTGTTTAATTTGTTTTTAATGTTTTTTAAACCCTTAATTTCAATTAAATTAATTTAATGGGGATTAAATTAGTTTATACTCCTAATAAAGTTGAAAAAGTGTTTTTCTAATGTTTAAAAATTGTTTTCAAGGGTTAATTTTATTAGGAATGCTTTGGAATTTAGTTTAATTTTTTCAAGAATCTAGATGATGAAATATTAAATTAAATTAATCATCAAATCTATTCCAAAATTAAGATAATTAATTTTCTTAATTTAATTAAGGTTAATAATTATATTGATTCTTAATTAATTTTAGAAAAGTATCAAAAATTAGAATTGATTTCAATTAGATTGAAATTAATTAATTGGAAAAACAGTTTCTAAAATAAGGATTAATTAGTTTCAATTGGATTTAAATTAATTAATTAGACTCTTTAAAATTAAGAAAATTGTTTTCTTAAGTAATTGAGAAAAAGTTTCTTAATTAAATTTATTTATTTCAATTTGAATGAGATAAAATTAAATTTATGATTTAATTTGCTTAGAGAATTATTATTTAATTTATTTGGCAATTGTTTCTTTATTTATAAATAATAAGTTTCTTGATTTATTCGAAAGGTTATTATCTTGATTAAAATTTTAAAAATGTTTTTATTTATTTATCAAGAAAATGAGCTTTCTTTAATATTTTGAAAATAGTTTTCTAATTTATTAAAGAAAGATTTACTATTTAATTAAGAAATCAATCTCAGAATAAATAAAATATCATGACTTTCTTAATTAAATTTAAAAGTGTTTTATTTAATTTTGAAAGTAGTTTTTTAAATTTTAGAAAATAGTTTTTTAATTAAGGAAAAATAATTTCTAATGAGATTCGAAATAGTCTTCTAATTAGATTAGAATATGTTATTTATGTAATTTTGAAAAAGAGTTTTTTCTAAATTATAGGAAGTAAGAAGCACAATTTATCTAAAATAGTTTGCAATTAAATTTTATCAAAGGAGTCAAGATAATTGGAAATAGTTTTCAATTGGTTTTGAAAATTGTTTTCAACTCAAATTAAATTTCTATTTAGAATGGGAGTTTCATTTGTTTAGAAATCAATGATTTTAATCTAATCTATTTTTTCTAAGAAGTTGAAAATGTTATTTTAGCTTATGAAGATCAATAACTAGAATCAAACGAAGCTTGATATTTTATGCATATAATTTGATTATGAGTGCATAAGTTACATACTTTATTTATATGATTGATATATATATTGAATGCATGATAAATTGTATGTTTCATACGTGTTATATTTTACATTCAATTTGTATTTGATGAGACAAATGAAGTTAAATCTCTCGTTAAATATTAAGTACATGTTAAGAACATGATTGTTGCCTTCCTATATTATAAGAATAAACTAGAGTTCTGTCTATTGTTGGCTTGTTGAGCAAAACAAGGTTGCTTTAACTCAAACATATTTAATCTTATGATAGTGGGTTCTACTTAACTAAATTTGTGTGATTTGGATGAGCAAACTCATGATCTTATGAATTCAAAGGCAAGGTTAGGAATAATATATAAGATATATTATGGCAAAAGTTGTCCCCTAACGAATCTAAGAGTCACATGAGATGTAATTGATAAAGTTGTTATTTACCTAATTTAAGTCTAGTTGGTTTGTTGAGCAAACCCAAGGTCAACTATATTTGAATGGGATCCTAGTCCACTAGAGAGATTAGAGTAATCTTTCCGAATAGTAGTGAGGGCTATTATTTCGAATAAAATAGTGGAAGTAACCAAATACATGATTAAATTCCTAATCTAATTTAGTAGTCATGACATATAATTAATTATGCCTTCTTACATTTGTTTTGTTACGAGTGAAACTTACCTTATTTAGCATAGTTGATGCTAAGTTAGTGAATCCAAGTTCTTGGACATAGGATATGTTTGAGAAGTGTTATCAAAATTTAGAAAGAAAATTGTATGCCATTATGCAAATTTGTTATAATCTTTGTTGAGGATTTGGTGTTAAAGTTTAAGAGATATGTCAAAATCTTATGGATGAGAAAATATATTGATATTTTGAGTTGACTAATGTCTCATAAACTTTGATGACAATATTTAAGATGTATGTCAACAGCATGATAGCAAGATGCAAGGGGTTGTATTGAGTAGAGCTAAAAGGTATAACATCTTGATGAGATTGGTCCACTTAATTTAGCCTACTAAAACATAATTGTGGACTACAATTAAAGGCTTAGCAACAATATTATAATAGTTTTCATTAGAAGAAAATTATTGCATGACTTTTCTTGCCTATATTTGATATGATAAAGATCATATGTATTTCTAATTTATGCTTATGAGTATTTGATACTGAATTTAGATTCAACATTATTGTAATGTCCAATGCATGGTTAGAGATAGATTTTTAAGAAAAAATAGTTGATCCAATTTTATACAAAGAATTTGTGTATGTTGGATCAAATGAGACTTATGCTCAACATTAGTGGCAAGAATTAAAAGTTGGATAACTGAGACAATCCTTTTATGATATGTTGGTTAAAATCAACAAAAACGAGAATCATAAAGTTACATACAAGGATACATGTATCCTTATGATTATAGGTCATATAAAACTTGTGAAACTTGTCATGTTGAAGAATAACCAAATCAACCTTTGGTGAAAGGATGATAATGGTATTGAATTGCTAAATCCTATACATGTGATGTATTAGATGGAAACACAATTTATAAAAGGATAATATTATATTTCATTATATTACTGATGAATTTTTATGATATAGTCATACGAATTAAATGAAATGATGATTTAAAATTTTAAAAATGTTCAAACTGTTTAAATCTAAATAGAAATTAAGTATTGAAAATGCTGAAGAACATCGATGAGATCCTTGTGACAAGTTTTATATTTTCAGTTATCTATAGGGAATGAGATTTTCTAGTAACTACCTTCATAACAAAAATTCCATAAGAGTATGGATTTATATAAGGAGTAACATGCAATATGAGATGTTGTAGGATGCAATATTATTTCTTCTATAGCGATCGCCTAGTACAATAACTTACCTTCAATAGTTCCAATTGAATCAATTAGCAAGATTTCATATTAGAAATGAAATGCTAGGTCTTTGAAAGAGTTAAAGTTAATGATTCAAGAATGTGATGCTTGGTTGAAGCATACATTATCCATTAAGTTTAGAACTAAATTGGATAATAAAAGTTTATGAGATATGCAAAAGATTGGATATAATCTTACAGATTCATTGAACAAAATGTTTGATTCAATGTATACTTATAGGAGAATGGTTCTCAAGATAAGTAGTGGAAGTAAAGAGGAATTAGAAAGGTTCAAATCTCATAACATTACATCAAATTAGAACTAATGCTTTTAATGATACATTTGATGTAAGTTGAAAGGCTATGAGGTATTGAAAGATTCACTTTCATGATGAATTCAAAGAGTAGATGATTGTGAATTTATCACGTCTATAAGAAGGTTAGTAGGAGTACAGTTGTCCAATTCAGTGGGAATATGTGGAGACATATTGCTTATAGAGAACAACAGTTCTAATTTTCAATTGTTAAACACATAATTGTCCAAGAACAACTCTTGTTAGATATGAAAAGGTAACAACTTAATTATAGGAATTAGATATATAGAGATAGATTGGACATTGTTAACTTATTCTAAATCTAATTACATATTTAGTATTTGAGATATCAGATCCTTATGAAGTATTAAAGTTATCCATTACTCTATATGTAAGTTGATATTTGAGTTTAAGATGATAAGGATATAACTTTAGAAGTAAATCCTAATTAAGGTTTATTTACTTAGAACAATATCATTTAGGATTGGAAAGGTTCCAATGTATCAATGGTTGTCAATTGAGCCATAATACATTTTTCATTTAGCCGAAATGATTAATTGGATCAACAAGTTCTTTAATGAATTTGATAGAGTTTTTTTGCATTGTTCAAGACAGTAATGTACTGTAGAAAATTATAGCCATTTGGCATGCATAAGGAGCTAGTGTCTCATCAAAGATCCAATAATGTATTTAGGCAAATTTTCTTAATTATGATGATAATTAAGATGGGAGTTGTAAGACTTAAGCAAGTGCTCACTATAGAGAATCTTGTAGAATTCTCTTACTATGCCAGTAGTAAAATAATCGTCATATGGTGATATGATATGAGATACTTAAATGATTGACTTAATACAAATGGGAGATTGTTGGTATATGCCCTACAGCCAATCGCTTTGGTTGTAGTTTAGTGATAAATTATTTAAAGGCATTATTTATCTTGTACATGTTTAGATGTATATGATAAAGTTTATGGAACAATTGTACATTATAAATGAAATTATAATCAGATTATAATTATGAGATTCATATTGTATTTATGTATTATTCCTAAATGTTCCTAGTCATCATTCTATTAGTATTAGACATTAATAGAACGTAAAAAGATTAAAACACATTTTGTTTGTCCTTATGAAGTAAGTAGTCGATCTCATAGGCTAAAGTATAGAGATACTTAAACAAACGTATGGGTGCTTACTAGAGAACAAGTTCACTGAACAGACCCGATATAAGAAATTCATTTAGAACATTACTTGTATGTTTATGGAATTCTCAATGTGATGATTGTATAAGTTATCCTTTGACTTGAGATTACCAAAGTTATCTTGTACAGGGATTGCTATATTTTGATAATATCTATAACCTATTTAATCATAGGTTATTCAATCGGTAGTCATTAGATGTAGCATGAATTATATAGAGATAGTCTTGTGATCAAGATAAGATCCATCATCCTAAAGTATTTAGGGAGAATATTTCGTTGTTTTCAATTAGTATTGATTCGGAAATGTTAGGCCTAAGTCTCATTGCTTATCCCAAGGCGACGATTTGAGACGGTTGGGTAACCATCATATGAGAGGGTAGTCGAAAGCTTCAATTCATAAGAGAATTTTCAGCGTCAACACTGGCAGATTTGCCGTGGTAAACTAAATGTTTCGCCATGACAAAACTAGGAAATATTTCTAAGGACCTATTAGGAAAAGTTCGCCACGATCAACATCTGACTTCACCGCGGTGAAGTTTCGAGGTCGAGGTAAAAGCACCTTTCGGGAAAGGTTCGCTGCAGTGAAACCTTCAAATTCGCAACCCTGACCCAACATTTCCACACTAATTTGCACATACATTTCATCAACCAATAACATCTCAATCGAAAGATAAATATGAACATACACAAAAGAAACTTCTTCAATTCTTGATCTCATTACTAAATCAAAATAGAGTTTGAACATAGCTTTAGTTACATATTAACAATTCACATCAATAAATTAATACAAAATACAAATGGATGCTTGTGTTTGATATGCTTATAAAGCTACCCAAAAATAGTCATCAAACTAACTTAGTTACTAGATGTAGCTATCTTGGAGTTTCCAATGTCTTGCAAGGAATCAAAAACCTTCTTGTTCTACACTCGAGGAGAGAAAATAATGGGTTGAGCTATACAGCTCAGTGGCTAATATATTTATAGCCATTGGTAATAAGCCACACAAAATTCAAGCACGTACACACAAAGACACACACAAACAATATATATATATATCATTTTATCTAGCAATTCAATCATCAATCATTCTAGCTCAAAACTCATAGTTAAGGAAGTTATCACATAACATATAACATGTATAATTAACCATCAAACATAATCACTTAAATGCGTATCCTGCTTAACAAATTAAATGGAATGTAAAAACAAATGGCTTGAGAGTCCCATGGGTCGAAATGGAGAAACTGAAGTTTACACTATAAACAAAATGAGTCCGTTTCTTAGGATCTCATATTCCACAAGTGGGCAGCCGGGATAAAAAAGGCTTAAGTTCAATGTGCATGTGACGAACGAAATGATTTCTCTCTTGCCCAAACATAAGCAAATCATTATGCTCAATTCATTTCATCACATGTTCATACTTTCATGCATCTTATGCTTTTTCCTCTTTTTCGATTATGCAAAATGTCATAGCATCTTTCAAGGTATGACATGAGAATACGTCATAATACATTTTCCAACATTCATGATAAGTCAAATTTAATCAATTAAGCATACATACACCTAAGTAAGCAATTTGCTCATCTCAACAATAACTATAAACATATTACCCACCTAATTCGTTTGGAAAATCCAACTTAATTGCGCCTTTCCTCTTACTCTTGGATAGGGTTTTCTTGGTTTCTTAAAACAAACCAATTTCTCATTCAACCCACATTCAAATGGAAATTCATAAAGCTTCAATAATCAAGAATAAATAAACATTTAGAGCCTAGACTTAACTTACCCATAGTATATCTAGGCTAGAAAACTAAAACCTAGTTTAAAAATCCATGAAAAATCAAATGGGTTTCTCTTCTTCTCTTTGTTCTTCCAACACTAACCCATTTCTCTCTCTAATCCCTTTTGTTTTTCTCCCAAACAGGAAGAAGAAATGAAACTTGTCTAAAACAAGTTGGTTTCTCTTCCTTCTTCTTCTTTCTCCTAGCTTCCACGATTCTTCTTCTTCATTCTCTCTTCTCACGATTTTCTTCTTTTTATTTCTTATTTAAGACTACATTGTGTCTTGATTTTCCAAATTTACCTTTCATTTGTCTTGTTCTTCCAATTTTTCCCTTCTTTTGTCTCTTATGACCATTACACTGATTTAATTCTAACATCTCTAATTAATAACCCTAATTTCTATTCATGCTTGCTAAATTAATGACTAAATTCTAAAAATAAACAAACAAATGAATGAATGAATAATTTAAGAAAAATTTGAGGTTCAACAATTCTCCTTCCTTTAAAGAATTTTGTCCTCAAAATTCTTACCTAAGTCTACAATAAGGTGTGGATACTTCTCCCTTATGGCTTCAAAAGGCTCCCATGTTGCTCCTCTCTTGCATGGTTCTTCCATAAGACTTTAAATAGCTTCACAGTCTTGTTTCTCAAGACCCTTTCCTTTGAATCTAAAATCTCTACTAGTTGTTTCTCATAAGTCAAATCTTCTCTTAATTAAACCTCCGAAGGTTGGACTATGTGTGAAGGATCCGATAGGTATTTTCTCAACATCGATACATGGAAGACATTGTGAATCTTAGATAATTATGATGACAAAGCTAACTTATAGGCTAGAGGCCCAATCTTATCAAATAATCTTATAAGGGCCAATGTATATTGGACTGAGCTTGCCTTTTTATCAAATCTTAAAACTCCTTTTTATAGAGAGGCTATAAGAAACACCTTGTCTCCAATTTCATATTCCATCTCCTTTCTATGCACATCTGTATAACTCTTCATCCTGTCTTAAGCTGCTTTAAGTCTCTGCTTCACCAATTTAATCTTATCAACCATAGCTTATACCAACTTAGGCCCTAAAAGTCTACACCTTGTCTCCAATTTCATATTCCATCTCCTTCCTATGCGCATCCGTATAGCTCTTCATCCTGTCTTGAGCTACTTTAAGTCTCTGCTTCACCAATTTAATCTTATCAACCGTAGCTTGTACCAACTTAGGCTCAAAAAGTCTCCTTTCACCTTCCTCATCCTAACAAAAAGGAATTATGCATCTCCTACCATACAAAGCTTCATAAGGTGCCATTTGAATTCCTGAGTGGTAGGAATTATTGTAAGCAAACTCAATTAAAGGTAAATGATCATCCCATGAGCCTTTGAAGTCCATAACATAGGCTCTTAACATTACCTCCAATGTTCTTATCGCCCTCTCTGATTGACCATCCGTCTATGGGTGAAAGGTTGTGCTAAAATGTAATTTAGCTCCCAAAACTTCTTTCAAACTTTCTCAAAATCTCGAAGTGAATCTGGGATCTCTATCGGAGACTATGGAACTTGGAATCCCATAAAGTCTGATTATTTCATCTATGTATTTCTTGGCCAAGGCATTCAGAGAATTTTTCTGTCTGATAGGTAAGAAATGTGCTGACTTAGTTAGCCTATCCACAATTACTCATACTGTGTCATGCTTCTTGTTGTTCCTAAGTAATCCCATTAAAAAATCCATTATAATCTTTTCCCATTTCCATTCCAGAATATTCAAAGGCTTAAGCTTACCGAAGGGTTCTTGATGTTCTGCTTTAACTTGTTGACACAACAAACATTTTCTAGCATACTCTGCAATATCTTTCTTCATTCCTCTTCACCAGAAATGTTCTTTTAAATCTCTATACATTTTGGTACTTTCGGAATGCATTACATATGGAGCATTATATGCCTTATTAAGAATTTCATCCTTCATCTCTCGCACATCCGAAATACTTAATTTGTTGCCTACCACCATCAATCCATCCTCTCTCAGTTCTATTTCCAAAGGCTTACCCTTTTTGATTTCTTCTTTGAGTTTGCACAAGTACTCATCTTAGTCTTGCAATTCCTTAATTTTCTCATTCAATACTGGCCTTATTCTAAAATTTGCCAGTATAACCCCAGATTCGACTTGCCTCAATGTCACCTTCAATATGGCCAATTCCTTCAACAAGGGAAGATAGACCGTCTTTATATTCACCATGGTAGATTCCTACTCAGTGCATCCGTTATGACATAGGCTTTCCCCTAGTGGTAATCTACATCAAGTCATAGTCCTTCAATAATTCTAACCATCTCCTTTGCCTCAAATTCAACTCTTTCTGGCTCATCAAATATTTTAGACTCTTATAGTTTGTAAATATCCTGGTGGTGACTCCATGTAAGTAATGTCTCTATATTTTCAAAACGAAGACTATAGCAGCTAATTCTAAGTCGTGCATAGGATAATTCATCTCATAGGGTTTTAATTGCCTGAAAACATAGGCAATTACTTTATCTCCTTGCATCAACACACACCCTAATCCTTTCCTTGAAGCATCACTATATACTGTGTATCCATCACTGTTAGAAGGTAAAGTCAGAATTGGTGCAGTTGTAAGCTTCTTCTTTAATTCCTCAAAGCTTTTCTGACAGTCTTCTGTCCACACAAACTTCTGACTCTTCCTTGTCAGTGTGGTGAGTGGATCTGCTATCATGGAAAAGCCTTCTACAAATTGTCTATAATAACCAGCTAATCCTAAGAAACTCCTCACTTCTGCTACATTCTTAGGTACTTCCCATTTAACTATAGCTTTTACTTTCCTTGGATCCATATGTAACCCTTTTCCCGAAATTACATGCCCAAGAAACACCACTTCCCTTAGCCAAAATTCACATTTATTGAATTTGGTATATAGCTCTTTCTTCCTCAATGTCTCCAAGGCTGTTCTTAAATGCTCTTCATGTTCCTTGTCACTCTTGGAATAAGCCAATATATCATCAATAAAGACTATGATAAATTGGTCTAGGAAAGGCTTGAAGACTCTATTCATAAATCCGTAAAGGCTGCAGGGGTGTTAGTTAATCCAAAGGGAATAACTAAAAACTCAAAATGCCCATATCGTGTTCTAAAAGCAGTCTTTGACACATCAAACTCTTTTATTCTCAATTGATAATAACCAGATCTCAAGTCTATCTTGAAGAAGACTTTTTCTCCTTGCAATTGATCAAACAAATCATCTATGCATGAAAAAGGATATCTATTCTAGATGGTGACATGATTGAGCTTCCTATAATCCACACACATTCTCAATTATCCGTCTCGTTTCTTCATAACAAGAACTGGAGCTCCTAAGGTGAAGAGCTAGGCCTAATATAACCCTTCTCCATCAACTCGTTTAACTACTTTTTAAGTTCCTTCAATTCTGTCGGAGCTATTCTATAAGGTGGAATTGATATTGGTGCAGTATCTGGAAGAAGCTCAATGGGAAACTCAATTTCTCTAGGTGGTGGTAGTCCTAGTAATTCCTCTAGAAAAACACCCGAGAATTCCATTACCATAAATATTTCTTCTAATTTCCCTCCATCTACCTTCATGTCTACCACATATGCCAAGAATGCTTCATATCCTTTCCTCATCATTTTCTCAGTTGTCAAAGATGAAATAATTCTAGGCGGCCTTGCTTTCCTGTCTCCCTTAAACACCGCCTTTCTACATTTGTCCAACTAAAACTCTACGGTCTTTTGTTTACAATCTAAATTGGCACTATATTTTTCTAACGTATCTCTGCCCAAAATCACATCTAATCCCCCCTTCTTCAATGACATGAAGTCCACCATTAATTTTCCTCCACCAATGAATATTTCACAATCTCTATAAACTTGACTAATAATAATATATTGACCGATTAGGGTACTAACTACCAAGGGACTATCTAATGGGCTCAAACTTCTACCATGCAAAATTCTACTTGTCGAAACAAATGAATGAGTGGACCCAGGATCAATCAAAACAATAACATCATCATTAAGCAATTTACTCATACCAATCACATCCTCTGGAGCTGTTTCTTCGTCCTCCTCCGTCATTGCAAATACCCTAGCTGGCACTTGCCCCTTTGGTCTTCCTAGAGGCTTCACTTTTTTGGCTACAACAGAACTTCCCACTTCAGTTGCAGTCTTGTGTCCCACAATTTTAGCCCTCTTTGAAGCTTGCATCTGAGTTCCTTTCGTCTTACATACTACGGGCACTCTCTAGCCATGTGCCCTTTTTCTCCACAATTAAAACAAACTCCATTCAGCCTATAACACTCCCCCTTATGGAATTTACATCAATAGTTGCATTTGGGAATGGATGGGCTATCCCCTTCTCCTTTCTTACTGCCTCCAACCATAGATACTAAATGAGAGACAATTCTTATTTGTTTGGACCTGTTTGTGCCACTGCTCCTCTCCTCAGACTGTACAGGGAAGGTCCTGACACTCCTCTCTGACATAGGAGCACTACCCCCTCTCTTGAACTGTTTTCTACCTTTCCTCTTCCTGCTCACAATGCTCTTTATATTCTCTACATTCTCAACCATTAAGGTCGCTTCGACTAGCTGTTGAAAATTACAGAAGTTTTGCACCACCACTTTTTCCCTAATGGCTAAATGCAATCCTGCTTCAAACCTATGACACTTAACTGCTTCACTCATCATCATCTCAGCTGCATATCGGGACAGTTGTGTAAATTTGCGCTCATATTCGCTCACTGTCATCTCTTTCTGGGTGAGACTTAGAAATTCCCTTTGCTTTTACTGGACGTATACCTCAGACAAATATTTTTTCTTATATGCAGCTAGGAAGTCCTTCCACATTAACACTAGTGGTTTTCTTTGGCTCCCCGGTATACTTTCGCACCAATACAGGGCATCTCCCTATAGCAAGTTAGCAGCATATTCTACCTTTTCATCATCCTCACTGTCTATTTGCTTCAATATCCTTTATGTCTTCCTCAACCATGTTTCAACTTCTTTTGGATCATCCATCCCGTAAAAATCCACTGCCCCATACTTCGTAAGCTTATCAAATTGCTTTCCTTTCTTAGCTAGGGCAGGAACAGAAATTTGTAGTATCTGGCCCATAGCTCACACAAAAGTCTGAGCAAAGGCCTGGAATAGTCTAGGATCTAAGAGAGTAGGAACTTACTTTTATGGAAGAGGTGACTTATGCATCTGTGATCGAAGGGGCCCACTACCATGCCCTACAGAAGCCTCAGCATTTCCTAGGTCTAGACTCATTAGTACTCTCCTCTCTTGGTAGCGAGTTAGGTGCAACAGATCCTTGCAAAAATCCTCGTGTTCTTTTACGAGATGACATCTTACTCCTTCAATTTAAACACTAACGATTAGCTTACGTTTCATTTTAATCTTATTTCCTACATGTATGCATGTTATGTGCGTCACTTAATGCAATCAATCAATTCAACAATGCAAAAAATTAATCACACATCATAATAATTTATGCCACTACATATCTAAACCTAGGAATCCATAAAAAGCCTAAGCTCTGATATCAAAGATTTGGGTCAGCGTCCCGATGCTTATCTCGAGGCTACAATTTGAGACAGTCAGGTAACCATCACATGAGAGGGTAGTTGAAAGCTTCAATTCATAAGAGAAATTTCAGCGTCAGTACTAGCAGATTCGTCGTGATAAACTAAATATTTTGCCTTGACGAAACTAAGGAATGATTCCAAGAATCTCTCGAGAAAAGTTCGCCGCGGCAAACTAAATGTTTTACCACGGCAAAACTAGGAAATATTTCTAAGGACCTGTCAGGAAAAGATCGTCGCAGCCACTGTCTGACTTCACCACGGTGAAGTTCCGAGGTCGAGGTAAAAGCACCTTTCGGGAAAGGTTCGTCACAGCGAAACCTTTGAATCTGCAACCCTGACCTAACATTTCAACACTAATTTGCATAAACAGTTCATTAACCAATAACAACTCAATCAAAAGATAAATATGAACATACACAAAAGAAACTTCTTCAATTCTTAATCTCATTACTAAATCAAAATAGAGTTTGAACATAGCTTTAGTTACATATCAATAATTCACATCAATAACTTAATACAAATAATTCACATCAATAACTTAATACAAAACACAAATGGATGCTTATGTTTGATATGCTTGTAAAGCTTCCCAAAAATAGTCGTTGAACTAACTTAGATACTAGATGTAGCTATCTTGGAGTTGCTAATGCTTGCAAGGAATCAACAACCCCTCTTGTTCTACACTTGAGGAGTGAAAATAATGGGTTAAGCTCCACAGCTCAATGGCTAATATATTTATAGCCATTGTTAACAAGCCACACAGAATTCAAGCACACACACACACACACACACACACTCACTCACACACACACACACACACACACATATATCTTATTTTATCTAGCAATTCAATCATCAATCATTCTAGCTTAAAACTCATAGTTAAGGAAGTTATCACATAACACATAACATGTATAATTAACCATCAAACATAATCACTCAAATGCGTATCATGCTTAACAAATCAAATGGAATGTACAAACAAATGGCTTGAGAGTCCCACGAGTCGAAATGGAGAAAATGAAGTTTACACTATAAACAAAATGAGTCAATTTATTAGGATCTCATATGCCATAAGCGGGCAGCCGGAAGAAGGCTTAAGGTCAACATTCACGTAACGAATGAAATGTTTCTCTCTTGCCTAAACACAAGCAAATTCTTATGCTCAATTCATTTCATCACATGTTCATACTTTCATGCATCTTATACCTTTTCCTTTTTTTCGATTATGTAAAATGTCATAGCATCTTTCAAGGTATGACATGAGAATACATCATAATACATTTTCCAACATTCACGATAAGTCAAATTTAATCAATTAAGCATACATACACTCAAGTAAGCAATTTGCTCATCTCAACAATAACTATAAACGTATTACCCACCTAATTCGTTTGGAAAATCCAACTCAATTGTGCCTTTCCTCTTGCTCTTGGATAGGGTTTTCTTGGTTTCCTAGAACAAACCAATTTATCATTCAACCCACATTCAAATGGAAATTCATAAAGCTTCAATAATCAAGAATAAATAAAAATGTCGAGCCTAGACTTAACTTGCCCATAGTATATCTAGGCCAGAAAACTAAAACCTAGTTTAGAAATCCATGAAAAATCAAATGTGTTTCTCTTCTTTTCTTCTTTCTTCCAACACTAACCCATTTCTCTCTCTAACCCCTTTTTGTTTTTTCTATCCAAGGAAGAAGAAGGGATGAAACTTACCTAAAACAACTTGGTTTCTCTTCCTTCTTCTTCTTTCTCCTAGCTTCCACGATTCTTTTCTTTTTTTTTCTCTCTTATCACGATTTTCTTCTTCTCTCTCTTCTCACGATTTTCTTCTTCTTCTTTCTTATTCACGGCTACATTTTTCCTTGATTTTGCAATTTTACCCTTCATTTGTCTTGTTCTTCCTATTTTGCCTTGATTTTCCAATTTTACCCTTCATTTGTCTTGTTCTTCCAATTTGGCCTTTCTTTTGTCTCTTATGGCCATTACACCGACTTAATTATAACATCTCTAATTAATAACTCTAATTTTTATTCATGCTTGCTAAATTAATGACTAAATTCTAAAAATAAACAAATAAATAAATAAATAATTTAAGAAATATTTGGGGTCTAACAGGAACTCCTTGACCAAGGTGAAATGAAGCTTTGTAAATAGTTTACAAATGTCATTAATTAAATTAATAGCTAATAATTGAGAACTAATATTATTAGACTCAAAATAGAGTAGGCATTAATTTCATGCTCCGTGTCTAACTGGAATATTGGTTAATAAAAGGATTGGATTATACGAAAAAATCATGCACAGAAAGATTAGTCAAAACTACTTTAATATTCCTAAATATTTGGGTGGTCATGATGTGTTGCTAGACATCATTCTTGATTTATGATTATAAATTATTTAATTGGATAATTAAAGATAAATTAAAAGGAGTTTAATTTATCTAATTCTAATTAGATTTTATAATCATTGCCAACATATTTGGAAACCTAATGGGTCTCACGTATAGAATGTGTTGAAGACAGTAAATTTAATTTAATCAAGTTAGATTTGATTGTAAAGTTTGAGAAATTTTATGATTAAATATGAGATATTTAATAAATAAAGATTAATATGAGATATTAAATCTTATAATTGCATAATTGGTATTTAATTAGAATTATTTGTAATTTTAATTAAAGTTTAATTGAAATTAGATTTCAATTGCAACAAAATTACCAAAATGCATAAAACCTATTATAAATAAGCTTAAGCTCTATCAAGCTAGTACTTCTTACTTAACCATCTCTGTAAGAGTTATAGAGTTTTCTTAATTCGTTCTGTGGATACCGTTAGAGGCCAGATATTTGTACGGTGACGATGGTTAAGACAGATCGATTTCAAGAATATTTCAAAAGATACGACAAAATTATTATCAAGCTTCGGAATAAGATACAAATTAAGTTTCCGCATTATTAGGATTCGTGTTAATCATTTTATATAATTAAAAAAATCTTTCTTTTCAGAAAATCAAAAATTATTCCACTGCGATTGAAATCAGATCCTTACGCAGTTTCCCGGCATCAACTTGTCATCCTGGAGCTCCATGTTACTTTCGGTAACTAAACTGTTCAAGAAACTATCCTGCCATCAGCCTCTCTACTTTTTTCTTTTTTCGAAAGCAAACCTCTGTACTAATCTTTGCATTGCTCTGAGTAAACCCTTTCCACCTGTTGCATCTATCAATACCTCATACAAATCCCTAGCTCCACAATTAAACTTCTCCATACTTAATAGTTTTAAACCCCTTTTTCATCTCTCTTTTCTCCACTTTCACCTTTCTCTTTCGGTCTTTTCCTTTCACATTTCCCAATTCAAATCATTCCTTCAGTTTCAAATCTTCCCATTTTCAGCTGCACTGAATACGACCAACATGTGCGATATAAGGACTTGGGGCTTAGTTTACCGAGCAAAGATTAGATTTTCAGTCCATTGTGAGTACAGCATAGTGGTTTGCATTGTTGTTTCAGGTGGGTGTGATCCGAGGGAGAGTATAGTTATCAACTTTGATAATGCCAAGGCAAACCAGGAATAGGATTGATGAGCTGCTTCCTGGGAAAATCCGAAAAGGGTGATCCTCGTCGACGTCTTCGTCATCGTCAGTAGTCCAAAATTACAGGTTTAAAAGGGCTATTCTTGTGGGGAAGAGAGGCGGGGCCAGTATGCCTGTGCCTACATGTATCATTTGAATCCTTTTCCTTGTTATATTTCACCTCTTGATTGTAAATAAAAGTAGATTGTGTCAAAATATGTATGTGGATTAAAAAAAATCAAATGTGTTTCTTTCGTATTTAAAGTCTAGACATGCGAGGTCGGTATTGAATGCCATGAAGTTGTTGCCACTAAATCCAATACCCACTACATTCTTGTTTATGTTGGCCTATGCTGATAGTTTCCGAATTAGTTGTATTTGTCCAATAGGAAAGTTTAAATTGTGAAATGAATTTTGAACTTGGGAATCTTAAGCCATGTGGTGGTTTGGTTTTCATGAAGTGAGTGACAATTGTATTAGGTTTGGAACTGTAGATCTTTCTAATGATTCACTTTTTTTGTTCCTCTTAACAGTTAAGTTCTTCTAATTTTGTATTGCATAGTCCAGGTAATTTCGTGTGAGAGATAATTTTTGAAGTTGAGCTATTTGGCAATTTCTCATCATTGATTGCGTATTTTCTAGGGAATTGATACATCTGGAACTGGCAGTTGCCAAAGAAGAGCATCTTTAAATTCTCGGACTTAGATTGATGGATAATAATGTCGGAGCATTTGATTCCATTAGCAACGGAGAGATGGACATATGTTCCAACTGCCGTTGCCTCTTACAAAATGTTTCACCTTTCTGTGCTTTCAAAGAGTATTAGGCTTGGTTCCTTTTCCTTGAGATTGAGCTGATCCATAATTGTTTTTAATTAGCCTTTTCTTGATGAAATTGGATTTTCACTTTGACCATCAAAATTTTCTTTATTTAGTTACAGATCAAGCAACTGAAAGATAACCTTTTTTTTTTCCGTTTAACTAGTCATGATTGGTAATTTGAATCTGAAATTCCTTGAACTTTTCAACTACATGAGTTTTTAATGTAACAATTTTAGCACGTTAGCTAACAAATAGGAAAAGACTGGTAAAGAATTTATTAAAAAAAAAAGAGAAAATAAACAAGCTATGTTATGATCTGTTTAGTCATCAAATCTGATGATGGATGCGCAGAAGTAGGTGCTCCTAGTTACTGTGTATTCTTTATCTTCAACTTGTTTTTTTCCGACTGTTTACAGTCAATTGAAATTTCTCTATCCCTTTCAACATTTTATAGACAATATATCATCTAATTGTAAATCTTACCATGTAGCACACTCTGATCATGAAAACCTCTCTTCTTCTTCTCCTTTACCTTTTAGTTTTTCACTTATTTTCATTTCAATAAAATTATGAGAAGTTAAGAATGCTAACTTCTTCATTATGGATTACTTTTTAGATGTTTTTTACTCATTGTCATTACATTTGGTTGTTCAAGGACTTATCTTTTACATTATCATGCAGATTGAGACAAGATCTAGAAGCCAAACTCCTAGTGGGTCTGGTCCTGGTGTTAAGATCCGTTTGAAAGATGTAAGCAATGCTCTAACGACATCAAAAAAATTACTTAAAATCATCAACCATGTATGGGGTAATGAGGATCACCCTTCATCAAGCCTGTCTCTTATCTCTGCCTTGCATGCTAAGCTTGAAAGAGCTTGCTTGCAGGTCAATCATCTTATCAATGAACGAAGATCAGATCAGACGGAGATTAACTATCTGATGAAGTGCTTTGCTGAAGAAAAGGCAGCATGGAGAAACAAAGAGCAAGGAGTAGTTGAGGGGGCCGTTGAATCAATTGCTGGAGAACATGAAGTAGAGAAGAAGCTAAGAAGACGGTTTGCGAGCTTGAACAAGAAGCTTGGGAAGGAATTAGCTGAAACTAAGGCAAAATTGTTAAAGACGGTGAAAGAACTTGAGAATGAGAAGTGAGAAAGAGTTGTAATTGAGCAAGTATTTGATGATTAGGCCAGGATATTGGTGAAGATAAAGCTGAAGTTGAAGAGATGAAGAGAAAATCAGAAAATCTCTTTGAAGAGGTTGAAAAAGGAGGGGAGATGATGCAATCGGCTGATGTGTTACGTGAAGAACGGGTCCAAACGAAGCTTTCTGAGGCTAAATATCAGCTTGAGGAAAGACATGCTGCTGTTGATAAATTGAGAAGCCAACTTGAAGCTTTTCAGGGAACAAAAAGAATCAAAGAAAAACGGCATGGCTCTTTTGATCATAGAATGCTGAAGACATTACATCTTATCTAAATAAATCCTGTTTGATTTCTCAACAGCAGAATAAAGCTATTCTGGTGGATGGAGAAGTAGAAGATGGGCTAAAATGTGAGGAAGACTTGGCTGAAATTGATGTTCATTCCATAGACCTCAATATGGATAATAATGGCAAGTGCTACAAGTGGATATATACTTCTGGCCCTCCTCGTGATTCAGTAAAGACATCAATTGATCAAGAAATCAAAGGCAGGAACTCTACCTCTGGTATGTTATCTGGGAGAACTACTTCTCTGCAAAGGAGTATATCCAAATGAAAGGCTCCCAAGTTCTGGAGATGGGCCAGACTGGGAAACGTTCTCTGAAGTTGATGGATCAGTGCAAGACAAAAGTTACGGTGATACAAAATGCATCGGTTAAAGGTCTTAGGGACAAGTTATTATGTAGCTAAAGAGTTGATTCTCCTAACAGGTAATGCAAGGTCTTCACGAGGTCCTAATAGAGGTAGCTTCAGAGAGATCTCCAATGGTGCCTGGAAATAACTCAAAAACCCAGACTAGTAGATGACATAGATGAGGGGATTAATGTAATAAAGTTCAAGTGGTGAGTTATTTGAAGGCAAGGGTAGTTAGTTTCTAATGTAAGAAGATGTGGGCAGTGAAATGCTTCTCTAGCCATTCTTAAAAATTAGATCGGTCTGATTCCGGCATAGCCGCATAGCCTAGTTAGTTGTAGTAGCTTTTAAATGTGACCCTTGTACTGCGATTTATTTTGCTCCCGCAGCCTAGCCCCTCTGACCTACATTTCATTGAAGTCCTAAAAGCTGGAATGCCAACCAAGGCTGTGAAAAACGAGTACTCTCGCTGCGTTTTAAATCTCTGGTTTTTCAATATCACGGACAATCACTGTCAACGTATCTATTCTAGGGGTAGCCAACCATTACAAGAACAAATGACTGCTTTCGAACAAACACCTTTCATTCCATGTTCTGTTCTTCTGGCGGGAATCTTAAATCCATTTATTGGTAAAAGTTAACGATCCTTTTGGGTCCCGCACAATGTTCTGAATACTGTACCAGACTCGGTACCGGATTCAGTTCTGGTACGGTACTGTACCGGTACCGGACAATATCGGGTACCGTACCAGACAATTTTTTATATTTATAAAATAGTCCCTGAAATTTTAAAAATTTGCAAAATAGTCCACTGATATATTGTACAGT
>JAOSBN010000005.1:40993595-41003988 GCA_027563595.1 Erythroxylum suave | reverse complement strand
ATGGTTTAGTGTATGATGCCATGTTATATACAGTGAAGGTAAGTTAGTTAACATGTCATTTCTGACAGGCATGTACATGTGTATCTGATGGACACATATGCATATGTCAGTTAGGAATGGGGTGTTACAATTATGCTTATCACTGGATAGATTGTGTAAGGATGTTTCACCATCTTCAATGGATATGGTTTTGCCTTTTCATCTCATAGAATACCATACAATCTTCTTTCTTCAGGGCTTAGAAGATGTATCACCTTTGATGAGAGCACTTTGAAGCAAGTCGATTACTAAGTTTTTTTTAAGAAAATTCTAGAACGTAGAGTGTTGTAAATTTTAAGACGATTTCTTTTTATAAACACTCTTGAAAAGTTACTGTTTGTAACGTTTGTGACTGATCCACAGGTAATCATAAAATTGATACTACCAAGTGAAATTTACTGATACTATTACTTTTGAAAACTTACCACTTTTCTGCTTGATTAGGATGAATCGTCTAGATTATAGAGTTTTAGATAAATGGTCATTTAACATTACCATGTTTAGATTTCATCTGATTTCGTTGAATTTGTCTTCATTTAAGGGTTAGGTAAAGATATCTTCCCATTGTTGATTCGTCTCAACAAATAATAGATTGATGATCCCTTTTTATACATAGTCTCTTATAAAATTATGTCTAACTTCAATATGCTTTTCTCTTGAGTGTTTTATTGGATTTTTTGAGAGATTGATAGCACTTGTGTTATCACAGAAGATTGAAATTTGATCTACTTGGATAAAATAATCTTTTAACTGATACTTTATCCATAACATTTGTGAACAACAACTTACAGTTGACATGTATTCAGCCTCTGCAGTAGATAGAGCAATTGAACTTTGCCTCTTGCTTAACCAAGAAATTAGATTATGACCAAGAAAGTGACAACCTTCACTTGTACTCTTTCTATCAATCCTATCTCCAGCATAATCAGCATGATAGTATCTAATTAACCTGACATCTTTACCTTTCTCATACATTAAGCAAAGATTAGTAGAACCTGCCAAGTATCTCAATATTCTTTTAACAACAATATAATGAGATTTTCTAGGATCTGCTTGAAATCTTGCACACAAACAAACACTAAACATTATATCAGGTTTGTTTGTAGTTAGGTAAAGCAAAGAATTAATAATTCCTCTAAAAAGAGTTTGATCAATCATCTTACTAGCTTCATCTTTAGATAAGACGATTGAAGGATGCATAGGAATTGACATTGGTTTACCATTTTCCATTTTATATTTGACTAAAAGTTCTTTGATATACTTTTTTGATGAATAAAAATCTTTTCTTCAGTTTGTTTAGTACGTAAACCAAGAAAGAACTTCAATTCACCCCATCATACTCATTTCAAATTCACTTTTTATAAGAATCTCAAAACTTGAACATATCATTTTAGAAGTTGCACCAAAAATTATATCGTCTACATATATTTGCATAACAATAAAATCATTTTTAATACTTTTCCAAATAAATTTTTATCAACTTTCCATCTAATAAAGTCATTTTTAATCAAAAATGAACTCAGACGATCATACCATGCACGAGGTGCTTGTTTGAATCCATACAAAGCTATATGAAGTTTATACATATAATCAGGTTTATCAATGTCTTCAAAACTGGGGGGGTTGTTTTACATAAACTTCTTCATCTATAAAATCATTCAAAAACGCACTTTTCACATCCATTTGAAACAATTTTACATCATGAAAAACAACATATGCCAGTAAGATCCTAATAGCTTCTAATCTAGCTATAGGAGCATATATTTCATTATAGTCTATTTCTTCTCATTGATTATAGCCTTGAGCTACTAATCTAGCTTTTTTACGTGATAATTTTCCTGATTCGTCTAGTTTGTTCTTGAATACCCATCTAATGATAGATTTATTGGATGGTTTAAGGACTAAAGCCCAGACTTTATTACTAGTAAATTGATTTAACTCCTCTTGCATAGCTAAAATCCAAGCTTCATCTTGAAGAGCTTTATCAATTTTCTTAGGTTTTAATTCAGAATCAAAAGCTACATTGGCCTCTCTCCTAGATCTATTTCTCACTCCTTCTAATGTTTCTCCTATAATCAGGTTTTCTAGGTGAGAAGATTTATGTAACACTGGACTCTCTGAACTTTTTGTATTGTGCTATATTTGGAGATACTATTGTACGTTAATATATACATGGTTGTAATGAGTTCAAAGATGTATTTGAATCCTTCTGCTACGTATACCAGTGATATAAAATGTTATATGCCCTTACATGAACTTAGAGTTCATCGGTATGCGAAATCTTGGAGATTTCTGGTATATAACCATGGATATGACCATGGTGGTTGAACTAAATGTGTTCTAATGCCTTAAAGGTGACTAGACATGATTTATAGACTTATCAGACACTTAGAAAACTTAATTGGAAAAGTTGATGCACATAAAGGCCTATTTGCAAATTGTTAAAAGTTAAAGGACTTAAATGTAATTTTCAATTCTTGGAGGACCAAAATGCAATTTTATAAAGTTAAAGGGCTTATATATGATTTGGAAAAGTCCAAGGACCAAAATGAAAACTAAATTTTTTTCATTATTAAAATTTGGGCTAAATTGTAAATTTAGGAAAGTTTGGAGGGCATAATGGTAATTTCATATAAGCTAAAGGCAAAAGCGTAAATTCACTATATTTGGTCAAAGAAGAGCCAAATTCTAGACTCTTCTCCTCCTTATGGTTGTGCACCCCTCATTAAAAGATTAAGAACACTTAGTTTTAATTAAAAGGAAAAGAGAAGAAAGAAGAAGAGAGAAGGAAGAGAAGAAACATTAGGTCATCACATAGGTAAATTTGTTCTCATCTCTCTCTACATTAGGATTTTGAGTTTGGTGATAAGATATGTTGTACTCCATGATTAATTATGCATGAAACATGGTTTAGATGAATGAAAAGAGTCATGGAGAGGTTTCTTTGAGCCAAAATCGAAAATACCCCCTTTTGGTGAAAGTTAGTGAATTTTGAATATCTTTTGAAATTGATGGATTAAATGAATTCCGTGGTGTTAATTATGTATGTATAATTTGAATTGATGGAAAGAAAATGAAGAATATGTATATGGAATGAGGCTTGGCCGAAATTATGGTGGAAGAAATGGATTAATGTGATGAGTGGCATAATTATGATGAATATGGTTTAAATGAGGGGAATTGGAGTTAATGGAGTGGTGAATTGTATTGTTGTTTAGAAGTGCTTGTTATATCACATGACTGGAGCATGAATTACTATGATAAAGTCTTGAAAATATAACTTAAAAGTTATGCACATTAGGTGTTTGATAAAATGCCTAAGTGAACTTGGCTTAGGATTTAAGGAATTTGATGGTGTGTATTGGAAAGAGGCTTTCATGCTTACTTAGAGTAAACTTGAATTATTGCTTAGCTTGATGAATAATGATCTAATGTGCATGGATAAAGATATGCTTAAGTATGTTTCGAAATGAGCAAGTATTGGGTTAAAGGCATTAAATGCCTTAGAAAATGCAATAGAGAAGTGAATGTCAGTGGTAAGGAAGTAACCATATGAGAAGCTTAATGGTTAAATCCTATAGCTTAAAGGGAATGATATTGTGTTTTACACACTTAAATGATGGTGTATAACTATATAAAAAAATTATGTTTAAGTAATAATTTCATGGTATGTCTTTTTATGTATAAAGGCTCGGGAGTAGGAATCAAGGAGCTCGTACCGAGGATTTTTTAAGGCAAGGTAGTGCACACCTTCTTTTGAGGTGAGTTAGGGAAACCATATTTCTCATATAGGATTAGATCACCCTAAGACATGTATGATGACTTGTATGTGAATTTTGAACCTAGGTATTGCTTAGTAGAATTGAATCTCAAATGGATACTAATACGCTTGTGTATTTATGAAATGACATTGTTTTGAACAACTACGTATTTGAAGAACAAAAATTAGTTTTTATTTCATGAGATAATGTTTTGGGAATTTTCATATACATAATCGATTCATATATGCTGTATGTTTATGTTCTCTTTTGGCTTAGAGCCATGACAAAGTTCTATTTTATTGATTGGACCGATAAATAAAGGCATGGTGCTTTACTTGATTTTAGTATTAAATATTTTTGTATGATTTATGTGAATGGTGAGGAAATGATTAGCCAATCGTGTGCTAGGCATAACTGATTTAGCGACCCCCGTACCCTTGACGCTGGTACATAAAAGTCGAGTCCCCGTATCGACACCTTTCTATAGGACTTGTGGGTGATCCCACACCTAGGGTCTGGACATCGACGAGGTCATCACCTAGGTTCATGACACTCTTGTCAACTGTAGTTTGGACTCGCCACGGATGAAGTCAAGTCAACACCGAGGATTGGTGGGTGTGCACACTAGTCTGATCAACTAGTGGCGTCACACATGATTGTTCTGACTTACCCTAATATTTGTTTATCTGACGAGATTTGATTTGTACATGTGATGTTTTTAAGCTTTTGTGTATTGGAACTAGAACCAGATAAGTGAATTAATAGGCTAGACCTATATGGTTCCTCACTAGTATACGTTGAGTCATAGACTAGACCTATATGGTTCCTAAATAGTATACACACGTTGGTAGTCTCTGTTTTGTACTTTAATTGTATAGTGGCTCATGAACTGTTTTACTTTCTAACTTTTTAATTGTTTTACTATTTTATTAAAATGATTATGTCAATATGCTTTAAAATTTTGTAAATTAACTTTTGATTGTCATGTTGTTTGTAAACAACTTTATGTACGAACAATTTGTATTTATCGTTGAGATTGATATTTAGTTAGCCTTGCATAGTCAAGTTAAGGGTGCCGTGAGTATTCTTAGCTTGGGAATGTAGTAGTTGCCATGTGCCCGATGTGGTTCTGGGTCATGAAAATTTATATCTCTAGTCTTTTTTTAAACTAATATTTTTAGAAATATCTACTATTTTATCAGATGGATCGTCTGATGGTGAATTGTCTAGGTTTCTAACTAAGGGAGCAGGTAGAGTTCATCTTCAGAATCGTCTCTCTTATTTAGATGAGAATCGTTATCAAACTTTACACGCATAGATTCTTCAACAGATTTAGAAATAAGTTTATAAACTCTACAAGCTTTAGAACTAATAAAATAACCTAGAAAAAATCCTAAATTGATCTTATAATCGAATTTATCTAAATTCTTGTTTGTATTCAAAATAGTGCATTTAAAGGATGAAAGTAAGAAATATTTGGCTTTCTTCCCTTCCATAACTCATATGGAGTTTTATTTAAAATAGGTCATAGAAATACTCTATTTTGAATATAATAAGTTGTATTTACAGCTTCTTCCCAGAAGTACTTTGGAAGATTCATTTCACATAGCATAGTCTTTGCCATTTTCTGAATCGTCCTGTTCTTTCTTTCTACAACTCCATTTTGCTGAGGAGTTCTAGGAGCAAAGAAATTATGGAAAATTCCATTCTCTTCACAAAACATTTAAAATTTTTCATTTTTAGATTCTTCACCATGATCACTCTTAATTCCCCCAATAGAAATTCCTTTTGCATTATGTAACTTCAAAGCATTGAAAAGATTCCTCTTTATACGATAAAAACAATATCAAACAAAACCTAGTAAAGTCATCAACAATTACAAGACCATACTTCTTTCCACCAAGACTTACTATTCTAGTTGGTCCAAACAAATCTCTATGTAATAGCTCTAGAGGTCTAGACGAAGTTACAATAATCTTAGAAGAAAAAGATGTTTTAACTTGTTTTCCTTTCTGACAAATCTCACAAAAGAAATCTTTGTTAAAACTTATCTTCGGTAAACCTCTTACCAAATCATGTTTAACTAATATGGAAGTATGTTTAAAACTAACATGACCTAGCTTTTTGTGCCAAATCAATTTTTCATCATCTTTCGATATAGGACATGAGATATTTTGACTTTTCAAATTGTCTAAGTTAATTTTATAGAGATTGTTTCGTATCTTGGCGGAAAAGAATATAGACCTGTCCTTGTTTGTAGCTAAACAAGAATTTTGATTAAAGGATACTTCAAAACCAAAATCATATAATTGACTTATACTGATTAAATTATGCTTTAAACCTTCAACTAGCAGAACATTATCAATAGATGAAAAGGAATTTTTACCAATTTTTTCGATCCCAATTATTTTTCCCAGCTAGTTGCCTCCAAAAGTTACTGATCCTCCTTGCCTATGTTGGAGATCTAGGAATATAGACCTTCTACCCATCATGTGTTGCGAGCAGCCACTGTCCAAGTATCATTGATGGTGGTTGCTTCTTCCAAGTAAAGAGATTTGCAGTATATATTATATCCTTATTAGGTACCCATATTTTCTTGGGTCCTTTGAGGTTAGTCTTATAATTATTCTTTGAATAATAATAAGAATACTGTTTCTTTTTCTTTCTGTTAGGAACAAAATTCCTATTATGAAGAACGTTACTATTATGAACAAAATTCCTATTATGAAGAACATTACTATTATGAATAGTATTTCTACCAGAAAAGCCTAAACCACTTTTATCATCTAGATGTCTATAACTTCCAATTATATCATTCATCCTTTTTGTAATTTCTGTAAATTTCGATAAATCTGCTAAAAGAATATTAATCCTTTTTTTTATCTGATTAATTTCCTCATATTTATCTACAGTTACTTTCTTTTTCATATCATCTACTTGTTTCTTAAGGTAGACGTTTTCTTCTTCTAAGAGTTTTGTGTTCTTAGAAATTTCAAAAAATTTCTTTTTCAATAATCTATATTGTTTTAGAATAGCATATGAATCTTCTAACAATTCTAAATAAGCTTGTTGAAGATCGTTAAAGTCAAAGATTACCTCATCATCACTTTCACCTTCAGCTACCAAGCATATATTTTCTTATTCTGAAGATTTTGAGTTGGATTTAGATTCAGACGAATCTAGATCTTCCCATGTTGCCATCATGCTATTTTTGTTTTCTTGACTCTTCTTTTGTTTTCTTTTAAGCAAGGGACAGTCAGACTTGTAATGTCCTCAAACGGTAGAGCTTTTCTCATTCTTCAAATCATCTTTACTATTATTTTTTAAAGAGAAGTCTTTATTTCCCTTTATTTTCTTTTTCCACATCCTTCTAATTTTTCTTGAAATGAATGATAGTTTGTCTTCATCTTTACTTGAATCTTGATCAGATTCACTGGCACCATCATTCTTGATTTCTTCAATCTTTAATGCTTTTGAATACGTACTCTTATTTTTTTGCATCTTCCAATTCTTCTAATTCTTCTGACCAGCCTTCAATGCAATGGATTTATCCATTCTGGGTTTATCTTCTGTATCAAACTCTACTTCATGGATTTTTAGTGAACCAAGCAATTCATCTAGCTTTAGCTTGCTTAAATCTTTCACCTCTTGTATTGCTATTACTTTGGGTCTCCATGTTTTTGGAAGACTTCTGAGGATCTTTCTGGCATGATCTTAACTATTGTAGATTCTCCCCAAAGTTTTAAGTCCATTAATAATTGTTTGGAATCGTCCAAACATTTGATCAATAGACTCATCATCTTTCATCTTGAACAACTCATACTGATGAACAAGAATACCAATCGTGGATTCTTTCACCTAGTTTGTGCCTTCATGTGCAATGGCTAATGTGTCCCACATTTCCTTTGCATATTCGTATCCATGAACCTTATCATATTCACTTCTACTTAGAGCACAACTTAAAAAGAACTTAGCCTTTGAGTTTAATTGAACGCGAGCTTTCTGATCAGTTGACCATTAGTCACGACAGATGCTTTTCCCTTCGAAGTTTGTTGGAATATATGCACCACTTTCAATGATATCCTAAAGATCAATGTGTATGGATTCTAAGAAGAGACACATCTTATCCTTAATGATAATCTTCACCATTAAATGCAGGGTGTCTAGAGATGGAGGCATCTTCAGCTATAAAAACATATGATTCAACCATGAATCTTTGTCCTCACTTTTTAACAATGTTTCTTGGAAACATGCGCTCTGAGACCTGAAGTAAATCACACGATAGTAAAGACTTTACATACAAGAAACTCGATACACAGAAGGGGGGTTGGATGGTGTATCCTTTTTTGTGAATACAAAATCTTGCTAATAACTTCTCTTTCTTGTTAAAAAGTTATCACAAGGATTATCTAAAAATTATTACGTAGTTAAATCACAAATAACTTCTATATAAATGTTTAACAACAAAATAAAATGAAGGATAGAAAGTAGACACTGCGATTTTTATACTGGTTCACCCCAAACCGTGGGCTACGTCCAGCCCTCAGAGTTCGTCTGAGTGTTTCACTATACTCTAAACAATTACAAGTACTCTTTCTTCCCTTCCAGACCCTCTTCAGGTCTCTTACACAAAGTATTCTTTCAGCTATCTTAGCCTCTCCAGGCTATCTGCCTTTTCTTTCTCTCAGTAGAAAAAGATATTATGAGCTATTGTTACAATAGGTTTAGCTCTCTTAGTATCGCACTACAGAATTTCTCTTTTCTAAGTAAGCACTCAAAGATCACTGATTTCTCAAAATTGTAAGACTCGTCAGATTCGTTAGATCTGTAAGATTCATTAGCTTATGAAATTTTTTACTACGACTAGTATTTATAGCCTCAATCTCTAACTTCTTCTTGATCTTTGATAGCCGCTTTTTGATTCTTGATAACCGTCATTTAGTTGAGTTCTGTAACTAACTCAAACTAAGTAACTGTCCGAAGTACTTCTGTATCTTTGTTATATCGTTTGTGTTATCTTTGCATCTATATTATCTTTCGTCTATATTTTGACTTTGCGTCTATATTGTCTTTGCGTATGTGTCTTTGTGTCTGTATTGTTTTTTTACATCTATATTAACTTGCATCTGTGTTTCGACTTCACGTCTGAATTGATTTGCGTCTGTGTTGAATTTGCATCTATGTTTTCTTCTGCGTCTTTGTTCTCTTCTGCGTCTGTATTCTATACTTCGTCTGCACACTTAACACACTTGTCAAAACGTTCATTTGTTTCTAACATTATTATTATTTGATTGTCATCAAAATTAGTCATCGTGAAGTCCTCTTGACTTAACAATCTCCCGCTCTTTATGATAAAAAATGATCATAATTTTAGAAAAATTAAAGTGAATGAATTTTTATTCAGTTGATGAAAAAAATAACAAATGAATAAGAGGACAACAAATGGATAAACAACAAATGAATAAGAAGACAATAAACAAAGAATAAGCAAAAATACACATATGCATGTTGTCTTCTACTTTTCTTCTTTCTTCTGTCTTTCTTCTCTTCTCTTCTTCTGATTTTTTTTCTCCTCTTCTTCTTTTCTCTCCCCCTTTTTTTAACTTTTCTCCCCTATCTTCTTCTTTTCTCCCCCTATTTTTTATCAATCAAAAAATTTACCTCAGATGCTTCATTATCTGAAAAAAAATACGATGCATCTCAGTTCTGATCAACTTGAGGTTGTCTTCTATTGATTCTCGTAGATAAGCTACTTCCTCATATAGATCACCATCTGAGTCAATCAGAATATCAACCTTTTCATGAATTTCTTCAATTTCCTTCACTAAGGCTTCCTGACTCGACTGCTGAGAGTGTCTTACTTCTTCCATTCCAATAGTATTGGCTTGTTGAGGTGCACTTAATGGAAAGAAGTTTGTAGCAACAGATGTTTCTGAGGGTAAGACATCTAGTTCAATCATTTTAGAACAGGAGGTTTGAAGAATTGCTTGCCTTCAGGGAGATCAATATCATCAGGTCTAGGTAGTTTTGGAATAGTTTTTCTAAGAAGGTGAAGGACATCTTTAATTGAAGATATAGAACTTAAGGTTCTAAGGTGCATGATCAGGTGCACAAAAGTTTCTAAGTTGACAGAAATACCTTCAGCCTCAATAGTTATGTACTATCCTTTAGTCACTCTTTTAACTACCTGAGAAGTTGCATTTATGGTGAAGCGTCCACAATTACTTCTTAATGCCTTTGAAATGTAATGTGAAACATAGACTCCTTTTGATTGCTCTACATTGCATGGCTCGTCTATGTTTCTCACAACTTCATGTATCTGAACTTCTGTTAGGTCACCTGTTTTTCCTTTATGGTACATTTTCTGTTTCCCTTTTTCCATATTGCGTACAATGTTTGAAGCTCTAGGTTGGACATCAAGTACAATCTTGATCAAAGTTCTACTCTTAACTAGGTAGATAGTATATTGATCTTTGGTCATCTTCAGTGGATATGGTTCTGACTTTCAATCCCTTGGAATCCCATATAATCTTCTTTCTTCATGATTCAGAAGATGAATAGACCGATTATTGATCAATATAGGCTCAACTTGT
>JAOSBN010000005.1:40965179-40983606 GCA_027563595.1 Erythroxylum suave | reverse complement strand
TTCTACATCATTACCCCATTCATACTTACAAATTTAGAAACCCAACTCTAAAAATAATAAAATGATTAAATCAATAAGAGGAATAAATAAATAAAAATAAATAAAAAATTTGGGGCCCAATAGAAAAAATCAGGATCACTGCACTAGTGAATCAATATGAAGCGACCTTCTTAGTTATCTTACCAACTTCATCAATGTAGACCATCCCTTGTTGAGCATCTTGGACATTGAACTCTGCTACCTAGACGCCAAAAAAAAGAGAGTATTCGAGTTATTTGTATAGTGAGAAAGTAAATATTATCAGAAACCCTTTAACATCTAGCAGGATATTCTTTGCTATATAGAAGAAAGATCAACTTGCAAAATAAGCAATGTACATTACAAAATTTTACATTACAAAATTCCTTAATCATAGCATGAATAGGTCCAACACATATCAATAAACTGCAAGGAGGTTAACTACTAATTGAATATAATATTTCATCTTACCTAAAGAACATGTCAAGTTTCAAAAGACGAGGGAAGGAAAAGGAACACTTGATAGTTCACTAATACTATGATCATTAAAAATCATTAAAAAATGATATTTAACTTATTCATGGTGAAGGAAGACTAGTTTTGTTTCTAAAATATGAACAAAAAGAAGTGCTCCAGACGAAGAAGAATCACTTGCTTATTAAACACAAAATAATTAGGATCATTCCTTTGACAAATCTTTGCGTGCCTGGATGCAGGTTAGAAGATTTAAGGACATATGACAATACACATCATGGAGTTTTTAGATCATTAAAAAAATTTTAGAAGCCAAAAAATCTTAACGAATCGATATGACAGATAGCAAAGTTATAATTTAAATAAAAAGAAAAATAGAAAATTTGTTTCTGGATAGCCTTGGCTTTTGATCTCCTAGAGGCACAACAGAAAGGCAAGGAGGGAGAAATACATAAACATCCCATTAAAAAAAAGAACAGAAATTTGAGCAAAGATAGTGATCTAAAAGAAAGCATAGAACTTTATAGATTAGGGTAAGTTAGATGAAGAAATGGACAAAGACACTTACCGATTAGCAAAAGCCTCACCGACGAAGGAGTCTCCGATTAGAAGAAATGAACAGATAATCGCTACACAAACCCAAGAAAAATAAGAAATGAACTAGGAAGAAAAAGAAAGAAAGAGTTGAGTTAAAAAGAAGAAAAATAAAATTGAACCTCATGATTGACGACGCGAAATTCAACATTATAGGAGAAGGAGCATCCAAACAAACGTTGTGGGAGAAGACTCTGGAGAGAACCAGAAATTAGTTAAATGAGTCGGTTAGGGTAAAAAATAGAGAAGGCAAAATCGTCATTAAGTAGCCAAAATATCAGCTGATTTCTTGAAACACTCCTGTTGGGTAGCTTATTCAAAATCAGCTAGTTAGGTTGAATAAGCCAACTCAACCAGTTGATAACCAAACAACTCAAATGGTTTTTTTAACAAGTCAATAAGCTGATTTGGGTCAATCAGCTATATGTTGGCTGATCAGTCAATAACCAAACGAGCTCGTAATCTGGGAACACTAATTAGAAATTGAGAAAATGTCAATCAAAAACTAACCTACAGCTACAAAATAAATGCAACATCATCAATCTGTTTGCTATATCTTTCTTTATATTGCATTGCATGTTTGTCGAACTCAAATTGAACATGTAAATTTTGCAATGTATTGATGAGTATACAAGTAAGAATTTGGCAACTGCTCCTATAGGCAGGACATCCTCGTCAAGGAATGCAGTTGTTTGTGCTCCTCTAGATTTTGTTACCACGAAGAAGAGTGCAGCTTAAGCCCTCTATTCCCATGATCATTGGGATAAAATGCACGGATTCTGTTAGAGTATCCTATATTGACTAAATATAGAAATTTTAAAGAATTTATAAGTGATAAGGGTCAACTATCTAATTGACTAGTCCTAGTCATTTTGACAATGGTTATCTCAAGCCTAATTCTTGTTAATGAGCTTTACACTCTATCCATATTAAAAATTTTAAGATGGTATCAGAGCAGGTTTGGTTCGAATTATTAATTTTTCGGTTGTCCGTCTGGATGTCTAGTCCCACTAGCCCGATCCGGTTACCACTATGTTTATTTTAAGTGACAACTAAAATGACCCATTCAAGTTGCACTTGAGGGGGAGTATTAGAGTATCTCATATTGACTAAACATGAAAATGTTAAAAGGTTTATAAGTGATAAGGGTCAACTATCCAAATGACTAGTTTTAGTCATTTTGACAGTGGTTGACCCAAGTCCAATTCTTGTTAACGAGCTTTACACTCTGCCCATATTAAAAATTCTAATAGATTCTCCGACCAAAGTTTCTCACACTCTTGTATATGCCTTCATCATTTACATGAAGCCTACAAAAGCAGTGCATTGGTCAACAACAGGTCCTTGGTCTCTAAAACCTATTAGAAGCAGAAGACATTTATGCATCAATCTCATTTACTGATTCATGATTGCCTCTTTTATACTTTGCTGAGTGTAAGAGAGACCTTTACTACTCATGCTCCTTAAAGTGCCTCTAAACTTTGCTGTTTCAGGGATTACGATTATTTTCCTAGCCAGCTTTAATACAGCCAACTGACACCACCTATGTAATCATGAAACGGACAAATTTTGAGGTCATTTACACCTCCAATTCAAGGAAGTCACATAGAAAATTTCCTACCAAGATCACGAACATTATGTTTTTGTGGGCACTAGCAGAATATAATAGACAGTTTGTATGAAACTTGATTAAGAATATTGTTTATGAAAATGGAATGCTACTACTAACGCATGACCTTTTGCATTAATAGAATTTGTGTCTTAATAACTTGTTAGTACATCAATGCTATTTATAATAGTTAAATAAAACTTATGGAGGTAAAATGCTGGCCTTTGTAATGATTATACTAGATTTTGTATCTATGTATTCAATAGTTTTAATGGGTCGATCATACTTATCTTGAAATAGTAACTAAATTTGCACATACGAGGAATAAGCTTAAGGATTTCTCCTTTTGAAGAAATGGACAAATCGTCAGCTTTTCTTTCTTCTTATGGTGTTTTTCGTCAATTTTTTCAATGAGAATAACACCCCAGTAATTGTCATTTCCAATTGTCTACAAGTTTGGTATGCACATAGAGAGCTTTACATTCCAGAACAAATGTCCACGATGATGATTAACAGGCTAGTTCTCTATCTGGTTTAAAATAATAGATTGAAGGTCCATTTTTGTTCTCTATCAGAGAATTCTAGGTGTATAAAAGGAATTCTAGGTGTATAAAAGGATCTTTTAAGAAATTATAAGAAGTCTTTAAAGAAATACAAAAAAATCCTCTAATATATAAAAATCCACTTTGAGAACATAAAGATGCTTTCTAGGAAATTACAAATTAGTTTAGTCTTTCAATAATCCTTCTTCATTTATAGTTTTTAAATGGTCTTTAAAATCGTTAAACCTACCTTTGCCTTTGGTTTTTATAAGAGCATTAGTTAGTTGGCTTTAAGTGACGACATTTTTCATTCGAAATTTCTTTTGATTTATGAGGTCACGAATAAAATAATGTTACAATCCAATGTGTCTAGTCATACTATAAAAAATTGCTCTTCTCCATTGTAATAGAAAACATATTGTCATAAAAAATTATTGTAGGACTTTCATGCTTCTATTCAAATATGAAAGAATCCTTCTTAACCATAGATATTGGCTACTTAGCCTGAACTGAAGAAACTGCAATAATATTCTACTTTTTAGAACTCCAATATATTACCTTTGAGCTAAACAAAACAAGTAGTTTGATGTGATTTTTTAATTATCTAATCAGTCAGCCTAATCATTATCAGTATAGCCTACCAACTTGATATCTTCTCTGCTATGTTTAATTATGAGGTTCTTTATTCCTTGCAAATAACACAATATTCTTTTTTCATACTTGAAATAAAATTTATTTAGATTATTCATAAATATGGAGTATAACTTATAGCTTGTAAGATATTAGACCTAATATGAGTAAAATAGATCAATGATCCAACAATACTTTTGAATATTTTTAGATCTATATTATTTATTTTATGATTGTTTTGTAACTTCTCATTTAATGCTAAAGAATTAGACATTGATTTGTAAGACTTCATGTGAAATTGCTTGATCAAATCTTTAACATATTTTTCTTAATAGATGAAAGTCTACCATTTAGATTACTTTACCTAAATGCTAAGAAAATATATCATATACCCAAGATAGGTCCTCTCAAAATTTAGCATCATGGTATGCTTGCATTCATCAACCATCCTTAAATTTTTGCTGCTATAGATAAAATTATCTACATATAAGTACACCATAAGAAAATAGAATTACTCCTTATTTTCATATAAAGAGATGACTCATTGTGACTTTTGAAAACTATTTTAGTTAAATATAGTAATCAACTTTTATGTTCCATGGACATAAGACTTGTTTTAAGCCATATAACACCTTTTTAAGGTGATGAGCTTTGTTTTAAGGATGCAACATTATGGTTGTTCCATATAGACTTCTTCTTCTAGATCACCATTAAAAAAAAAAAACAAACTTCACATCAGGTTAATAAAACTTCTAATTCTAATTGGGTAGCCATGGCTAGAACAAATCTAATAGTCTTCATACAAATAGCTAGAGAAAATGTTTCATTAAAATTAACTCCAATTTCGCTGCTAGATAAGCTCTATACCTTTGAATGCTTCTATCTTCATTGAATTTCGTTTTATACACCCATTTTAATATGATCGAATCATTTGTTTTAAGCATATCCATAAGCTCCCATTTGTGATCTTTTTAATGTTGAACATTTCTTTATTCATTACTTCTCTCCATACTTCTTCTTTTGTAACTTCATTAAAAAATTGTGGTCCACAAGAGAAGAAGGCAACATTACTTGACCGATAAATATCAATTAGTGAACGCAGCTTTCTTGGATGTGAGTTATAATCAAAGATTAAAACATCAATTTCAAGTAAATTTGGTGAATGAAATCTTTTACTTGAGGTTTCTCCTGCATCTAACACACGTATAATTTTATATTGCTTAATAAATTTAGAAAGAATACACACGTATAATTTTATATCACTAAATATTAATAAATTTATAAAGCATACATCCTTCATAGATTTTGGATTCTTTATCCTTCCAAATCTAACTTGCAAATTCATTGCATCAACATGTGTAGATATTTTTTTTATTGAATTGTGTTTAGAATAAGCGGTTGATAACTTTTGGATTCATAACTTTGACTAATGAAAATAAACTTTCTCCTTTCTTGTCAAACTTTTCTTTATTATAAGAAGTATTTAGGGCATAGGCAATGTAACATAAGATTTTAAATCTGTCCACCTTTGATTTGAGATCAATCTAGGCTTCGTCTTCATCTTATAAGAAATTAAAAACATTTTTACTTTGCAATATATTCCTTGTCATTCAAACAATTATTCTATTCTTACATTCAGCCACTCCATTTTGTTAAGGAGTGTAACAAAAAATGGTTCTTCCTTAAATCTCATTTTTTCTTACACTACTTCATGAATGGATTATAAATAGATTCACTACTATGATCCGATATAAATTTCCTTAATTAATATCTACTTCATCTTACTACAAAAGCAATAAACTATAGAAAGGTAAGAAAAGAATTTGAATTTTTCTCTAAGAAATACAAGTATGTTATTCTTGTATAAATGTTAGCAAAAAAGATAAATATCTTTTACCACCAAGTGACAAAAGTCTTGGATAGTCCCTAAATATTATTATGCATAAGTTTTAAAGAAGGGTGTGCCCTATCTAAAGATTTAGAAAATGGAAGATGAAGCATTTTACCATCAATACAACCTTCACAAACTTTATTAACTTTAGCAATTTTAGGTAGACCAATCACCATATTCTTCCTCTTCAAAGTTGAATCCCTTAGCAAGTAAGAGGTCCATGTTGTAATGCTAAAGGAAGGTTTCATCAGCTTATTCACTTTTTAAAACTAAATTTTGATTTGTTGTTAAAGAGATTGGAAAAACATTATTAGAGTGTATTTTTACCTATAAAATAATTTACTTATTTTTTGGTTAATGGTATTACATAGATCATCATAAAAAATTAGTTTGTCACTTAACAAGTTATTTTAATATTAGGAGCATATAAAATTTCATGTATGAGTTTATTACTACCATTCTCGGACTAGACAATAATATCACCTTTTCCTTAAAACTTTTATGATCTTGTTATCATTAATTTCTACTTGAGAAGAATAACCTTAATAAAGTTATCCAAATTATTCTTAATCTTCTATCATGAGTTTACTACATCCATTATCAATATAGCAATCATGTTGATTTAATTGTGTAACACTCATAAAATAAAATAGGACTTCATTTTCCTTTAAGAAATTAACTATTTTTTGGCGTCTTTCTTTCTATCATTTTTATCTTAATACCAACAATTTCTCTAAGAGTGATTTAAGATTTTGTACTTCTTGCATTTGAATTTTGATTGGAGATTATATTTTTTTTAGAAATGATGCAATTATTGTTACTTTTATAATTTCAGTTGCTACCCTTCTAATTTTCATGAATTTTATCATAGCTAGAAAATTGATTATGAATGGTTAATATACCTATCAAAAGAGGAAATTTCAGACTGCTTTGAAACCTAAAGATCAATATAAGAATAGAAATGGAGACAAATTTAAGACTTAAAACATACCTTTAGTTAATTAATTTCCATATCTTTTTAAAAAATACAAGTGAAAACATTTTGATTAAAAGCAAACATATTCCAAATAGGATAACCTCATCTCTTATGTTATTTTCTTAATAGAGTAAATTAACCTGAACTAGAAGGGCCTTTATGTAAGCTTTGAGACCGAACCAAGTTTGTGTGCCTAAATAAATTGGGTCCACCACCCCAACATAGCAACAAGCCATATATATTGAATACCAAGCGAATCAAGCTCTAATATTATAAGTTGACTCATGTTTTAATCTTTAAAATCCAACTATAGGTACTCATAGATTTTCCTTCTTACCTTTTTTTAACCAATTGAAGGACTCAGGTTCTCTAGTAAAGTCTAATAGCTCTTAAGTCATCACACTCATTTCTAATTTTGAACGAGTATCCAAAACTTACTTTGTTTTCTATGTGAATACTATTATCAGCAACCAATGCCATGCCATAAAACTATTTATGTGAAAAGTAGAAATAAGAACCTAAGCAAACACAAAGTTTCTGAGGATTTTTATTGAACGATTTTAAAGGAGTTAGAGAGAAATTAAATTAGGTCCAAGTGAGCTCCTATAAAACTAGAAAATCATATCTTATCCTAAAACTTTAAAGCAATAAGTTATGATCCATATCTTTGTATATATCACATTTTATCCTTATGCCTCTTTTTGATGTGAGATAACTCCACTTGTGAATTTCTTCCATCTCCCCATCACAAGTGAATCCATTGATATTGAGCTAACCCTATTTCAACCCATAGTTAATGTGAATCTATTAATCTCTATTCATCGAACTTTGTTCAACCTAGCTATGATACTAATAAATAATTTTGAGGGGACATAAAGAAAACTTGGAATAGGTCTAAGTTAGCCCATATATAAATAAGGCATCATATCACAATCTGAAACCTTAATGTAATGGATTATGAGTGTTATCTTTATATATAACCCATTTCATCCTTATCTCTTTTTCTGATACGAGATAACTCGTGAATTTCTATTATCTTTAATTTCTCTTAACATAAACAAAAGAAATGATTCGATTACGTCCACTACTTGGGAGTTAATGTACATTGAATATGACAAAAAATCATGAATAATAGTTGAAGAGTGACTGAAATCAAATTTTCTTTCAATAATATTGGTATACAAGAATCTAATTAATTTCAATTTGGTGATGTTGATTGGCTTTGTACAATGCTTTCTTCCAAAGAACAAAGACTTGATTAGGAGTGGCATTGGGGTTGATCAACCCAACCTTCCTCTAAGCTGATTCGGTTTATCTGTGTTTAACTCCTTAAAAATGCGGTTGAGGTCTTAAAAATGATGTTAATTTAATTTAGTTGATTAAATGATATTATTTTATTGATCAGTTAAGGTCCTTTAGATCGAGTCAAGTGAGTTTTCTTAAACCTAAGTTTCACCTGAAGTCTAATTAACTTATATTTGTTAACTTTGAGTTGAGTCTGAACCAATTTATCAACATATACTTAATATACTATCGTTAACTATATATGGTGATCACATGTCATAACAATAAGATGGACATAAAAATAGTAATATTTAGTTGTGTAAACTTAAATCTCTTTATAGCATATCTAATATGTGATTGAAATAAAGATATTATAGGTTTTGGTCCTACACCTTGTGTAAACAAAAGAGGATTAGTTTTGGAGTCGTTTGATTTTACTTTTATTTTTTGTTGTTGTGGTTTTTTGTTTTTGTTTTTGTTTTTATTTTTGATTTCTATTTTTATTCAGAAAAATAAAAACCTACTTGACTGTTAATGTTAATATAGTTATAATTTTATAACTAATAATAATTAAATATTTAAAAATTAGAGATGAATTAATTAAGTTAGTTTTTTAATATTTTCTCTTATATAATATTTATCAATAATTATTTTTGAGAATTTTGTTATATTTTATTAAAATAAAATAAATAATAAATAAAAATATTTATAAATAATTTTATTTTAAATATGTATTTAAATATTAAAATAATTTATTTTAAAGATATTTTAAATTTAAAATATATTTCTTAAATAATTATCAATTTTAAAAATATTTAAACTAAATTATAGAAATTATAATAAATTTAATCATTAAATTATATTTATCATCGTTCTTATTAGTAATTAATGTTAAAACATTAAATAATATATATTTAGTTCATGTTAAATCAGATTATGACAAAAAATTAAAAATGAAAATAAAAATCAATTGTTATGGTTTTCATAAGTTATGAAAATGGCAAGGAACCAAAACTGAAATCAAAAAATTAAAAACTCCAAATTTTTTTCTAAATTTCAAAATGAAAACAGAAAACTAAATTGCACAATCAAGTAAGACAATTAAGCCCTAATTTAGCTAGTTAGTCTCTCCCAGCGTGAAGTTAATGGATTTAGCTCAAGTTGACATAATTTTGAGTCAAAGTCAAATCTTTTTAAAAAATTAGGCTTTAGATCAGGTTTAGGATTGGATTTCATGATCTAACCCAATTTGAAGCCTAACCATGTTTGTTACTCTTAAAAAAAAAAAAAAATCATGTCTGTAGTCCCAGTGTGCTATCTAGCATCGCTCGTGTACTTCGTGCTCCACCTTCATTGGTCCTCTCTTTTTCTTTTTTAATTGTTTAAGATAATGATTTAGTGAGGTTTTTTTTTAAAAAATTTATTTAGGAAAACTTTTCCTTCTGTACCTCTGAGATTTTTAGGAATAGTTTTCCTCCTCTGCCTCTAACCATGCATTTCATTCTCTTAATTTCTCTCTCCCTAAATTTTATACTTTCTCTTTTAAGTTTCAAGTAATGGCCCTTCGATATGATCTGACAGTAGTATTTATTCTTACAAACTAACGAGTGAAAATCTTGGGAAGTGGAACTCTCAAACAGAAAGCAAAGCTTGAGGAGGCAAAAATCTCATTAATCTGTCGACTTGGTTGGGGAAGGGATGAAGATGTCGATGATAAGTTGATCAGATCGAGTCATGGCAGTTTAGACTATGAGTGGGCTTCAGGTCACTTGAAACTTTGATCGAATTCAAGCTTGGGCTTAGGTCCCATAAACCAAGCTAGATCGAATTTTGGGTTGGACTCGAGTCACAGCTCAAAAGTGTTCACTCAAGTTGTCCGATGATAGGCCCAGCCTTCTCATTTGTCATCCTTAACCATAATAAAAATAAATAGGTCTTTTATGTTTGACATTTATGTTTTGAATTTTTTTTTCACTCTTATGATATTATTTAACTAATATACAATATCCTTCGTCATATTTTGTTAATCTTTTATTTATATTTTTACTCAAAACAACATAGTATAAAATTATCATTTTGAAGGTTTAGATGGATGAAAAATTAACATAATATGACAAAAAGATTTTATAATAGTTGAATAATAATATAAAGTAATAAACAATAATTTTTAAAAATAAAATTGAAACAGAAAAGATCAAATTATATAAAAATTCAATGTAATTAATTCAAGAAAAGTGACATTGTTATTTTAATTGTATGTAATTAGAATAAAGTAGCTCTAGGGATATTAATTATATTTAACATATAAAGTCATATATTTTTAGGAAACATATTAATTCATTTATGAAAAAAAAGTAATAATTTGTCTTGTGAAAAGTATCATTACGAACAACTAGTTCCTTTATATGAATATCTTTTTAAAAATATTATCAAATCATTAAATATTTTGTAACAACACAAAATAAATTTCAAAATTGATAGAATTATTTACATTAATATATGCAATAAACTTTGAAATTTTATTTTGAAGGCTATATAAAAATATTAAAAATTAGTTATTGTATTAATTTGAAGACTATATAAAATTTATTAAAAAATATTTATTATATCTTGAGTAAAATATCCTTCCTTCTTTTAAGAAATTAAAACAATTTTATTAAATAAAATAATTTAAGATTTGTGACTTAAAAATAACCTTTAATAGTATATTTATGTGAAAGTAAAGTCTTATCTGTCATTGATGGATATTTTTTACAATTGAAGTTTATATAGATAATATAAGCTTTAATATACAAATTTATTGAATAAAAGAAAAAGTAATTCAAAATCTTATCAACTTTATATAAATTTGGAAGTCAAATGTGTTCTCTCACTACGTTTTCTCTCTTTCTTCTCCCTACTTTGCCATGAATCTTCTTCCTCCTCTAATCTTTCCTTTCTTATTCTTCCTTTGGCACTCATTGCTTTCTTTTACTATGTTACACCCCCTTACTGCGGGGTACACACCGGGATGCCTGGAGGTCATTCCGACACATATCTTATGATAAGGGTGAGCTACTATCGATCACTACATAAACTTCACATGGCATCATGTGCTATCATATCATTATTCATTATAAGGCATCATATTAGAATCACAATATTTTAAAACCCAACATTTTTCCTCATTTCATTTCACAAACTTGAAAGTCTACATTGTATCTTTACACAATTTCCATATGTACATCATCAAAACCTAATACAATAACACTATATAAATGAGGAAAATATACAAATCTAACTAATCCGTCCAAAAGTCCCAACTGACCGACCTTTGAGCCATGACTCTTTTTGCCAAAATACAAATTATACGGCTGGTAGAGCCTCTCAGTCGCTAAAGTCGTCTCTTGGTCCTGAAAAGACAACGTTGCAATATTGGTGAGTTTTGCGAACTCAATGAGGTAACCATCATTGATGGTTCACTCAATTCATGCATCACATTATTTCACATAACATATAATCATATTGGATCACATACACTTAGTCAATCATGTCACATTGTACATTTAACACTTATAATCATTCATATCATGCATCAGCAACACATATGGGACTCACTTTCTTTCTTATTGTTGTGACTGAGTGCCTCTTACATACTTGTACAAATATTAGCCCATAGCGCTCAATCAGACAGGATCATGAAGCATAGCTCTACGTGCTAAATCAGAGAAATCACGGAGCATAGCTCTATGTGGAAGCGCTTCATAATGGCAACCCAAGTCACAATGCCTTTATCTGAGCATGCATTTTATGAAATGCAACAATTTCTGAATATCTCTTATATCAAAATCTTATATGAATGATCAGACAACATTTCAGAGTCATCGGACCTAAGTTGGGCATTCAACTATCGTTGAGAATCAAATGACAATTTCATATCAAATGCACATTTATTTCAGCTGATTCACATTCAAATAGCACTTCAATATTTCAATCCAATATCATAGTCATCGGACCTCCATGTCTGGAATCAACATTCAAGCCACATTCATTTAATCAATTTAAATATAATTTAAACAACTAGAAATTAAGTGAGACCATCTAGGTTACTCACAAGTTACTCCCGAAGCTAATGCTTGGAAGTGCTGACAACGTCTGGAAGTTGACATTCCAACTGATCCTCTATAACAAAATAATACACACATATATTACAATCTGCACAATTATGCATGTTCATTAATGCACATATATGGAATGAATTATGTGCAATGCATGTTCATGACAAACCCGGGTACCCTTCCATCAAGGTTATCAGAACCACAGCCAAATATCAAACCTCACTTAACTAGCATTGTTCGTAGGGTTTATACCTCAACAAACCATTTGAATCTAATTCCATAACCTAGTAAGCCATTTCAAATTTCTCTCAAATCTCTGACTTTCGAGTCTACTATTCACATTAAATCAAAGAGTTTAGTAGATATAATTTGGTCCTATTAGTATAAGGTAGAAAAAGCAGAAGTAGATGAATATTCAAAACACAGACGATGGCTAAAGACAGACGGAAGCAAAAGACAAACAATATGCCAAAAGACAGACGAAGTGTCTAAAGGAAGATGGAATCTCAAAGGTAGACGAAATTCAAAAGACAAACGATAGCAAAACATAGACGAAAGCAAAACATAGACGAAAGCAAAACATAGATGGAAGGCCAAGCATAGACAGTAAGAGGTCAAACACAGACGATAAGAAGTTTAACATAGACGATGTGGAACACAGACCATAGGAGGTCAAATACAAATGATAGCAAAGTCAAACACAGATGAAGCTCCAAAAGACAGACACAATGCCAAAAAATAGACGAAGCAAAGAACAGACGATTCTAAAAAAGCAGATGAAACACAAAACAGAAGAAGAACAAATGAAAAGGCAGATGAAGTGAAGAAAGATAGACGATAAAACACAGACGATAGAATATAGACGATATGTGGTCAATATAGACGATAGCAAGTCAACCACAGATGATAAAACACAGACGCAAAGTGGTCAACTTAGACGATAGAATAGTCAACCACAGACGATAAAACATAGACACAAAGTGGTCAATTCAGACAATAGAATAGTCAACCACAGATGATATGTCTTTATAGGCGAATCGTCTATGCTCCTAGACATCTCTAAGTCTTCCTCAACTCTCATATAAAAACCTAAGAATTCGTACATACTCAGTGAAGAAATAGAGCATATCACCTTTCCATATCTAACTCTCTACACTAATCTTATACATCATTTTATTTCTATTTCAACTCCAAGAACCATTTCACAATGCCTGACCACTAATAATCCATCAAAACCCAAATAACACCATATCTCCAAAATTTCACCCCTTCAACACAGTGTTCAAGAATATAATTATATGAAAATGCATGTTCATGCAGATGACAGTAACTCATCAAATTTATTTCAAAATCTCCAATTCTAAAGAATTTATTCTCTACCTTCTTGTCGAAAAACTCCAAGATCCTCAATTATCCCCAAAGCTTTAATTTCATGCAAAATCACGTACTCCTCTGTGAACACTAACCAACTTCTGGTTTTTCTTAAGGTAGAAGAAACACTTTAAGAGTAAAGGAAATGGTGAGGGATATGAAGAATCAGAGTTAACTCTCAGAAGGAGTTTGATGGAAAACTCTGTGTATGGGAAGAAATTTAGAGACAATGATAACAAGGAAAGAACATAGGAAAAGTATCGACCCCTTTTTAACTCTTGAATTACTTAAACTTCTGACACATAATAAAAGCAACTTTACACTTGTCATTTTCCTAAGGTCTAGGTTCTGACTTAATTTCTTTTGAACTAACTCCCTTCAACTCTCATCTTTACAATCCAAGTATCTCCAAATCTTCATTTGATCTCTTCTCTTCTTTTTCCTATTTTCCATATTACTTTATAAATCACAAAATTAAGTCCTAAGTTCGCCAAAGCTCATAAATCTCACAATTCTACTAATCAATAATATTTTCAATATAGAAACATTCATAATTCTCTAAAATTCACAATTCAATCCAATTATACCCGGAATTATTCATGAATGCATGTACACTTAATTTCATGTGCAGAAAGCTCACTATTCACTTGTATGAGCATGTCATATTATGCATGAACATACAAACGCATCTCTTGCCTCTCACTGAACACTCCTATTTACTATTCTAACCTTCCCATAGGTAGTGGGATGTTACATACTACCCGTTTTCTTTGATAACGTACCCAAATTACACTATAAATGGGTCTGACATTTACCATTTTGTAAATATCACCCATCTCTACCCTTTTGTTGGAGAGTGAGGAGTTTCCTCCTCTCTCAACATCCCAACAAACACCTACCTAGACACCTCGTAAACTAACTTGGAGTCGAATAGTGGGAGACCTAGACACATTTAGGAAGTTTTACTATGTAGCTATTGCAAAGGATGGCCTTATATCTCCTCCATTAGTCGTTCAACATTGGGAAAACACCAATTAGAAGAAGTTGGGTCTTCAATCCACACTTATAACCTTCTCCTCAGAGGAAACAACAGGTAAGGTACTAGATATGGGACTGGTACTAGATATGGGACCCTGACACATTTAAGGTAAGCTATTGTTTTTATAGAAATGGGACTTAGGATTCAAGTTAGATAGAAATGAGATTAAATCTATTCCAATTTGAGTGAACGTGCATAAATTCCCTTTTGAATATTGGTCATCAGACGGTTTGAGTTATTTGGTTAGTTATATTAGAACTCCCTTGGCTATGGATGATAACACTACTAATATAAAAAGAGTTGGCTATACTCGTGTGTATATTAAAGTGAAGCATAAGCATAGTATGGAAAATAGTATTCCTATCATGAAGTTTAATTCAGGAGGAGAGTTAGTGGGAGATAAAATTGTGTTATCTTACCCGTTGAAGCCATACATGCCCTTTGTACTAAATTGTGAATCCTTAAGAGGAATGTTTAATTGCACCTGAAACAAAGCTAGTAGGTTGTGAAGTGGGAAATACAGTAGTTCAACCAATAACTTAGTCTGTTAATTTGAGAAAAACACCAAGTGGCTTCATGGCAGTATCTAAAATGGGAATAATTCAGATTATGTAGTGTATTGAATTAGCTGATAAAGAAGAAAATTAACAATAGGGTATTGCTAGAATCCAACAAAATAATGTGGAAAACATCATGTAAGAGGTTACATCTTAGAGTCAACAGTAAAGGCCAAAGGAATAATGAACGGAAACAACAATCAGGAAACTGGTCATAAGGTAATTAAAGTTAAGAATGCTAACAGATTTGCTTCCCTAAGAGATGTAAATATTGTTACTAAAGAGAGCAACAGTGAAACTAGTATTTAGGAGGAAGATTGGCAAGGAACGGGAACTAAAAGTAGAAAAACCAGGAGAAGGACTAAGTTCTCTAAAAAAATGATGGTTTGCATAATATGAAATGTTAGGGGACTAAATTGTCCCAATAAACAACTAGCTTTAAATGATTACCTTCAAGCTAGACAGTCATGTTGTTTTGGTTTGGTGTAAACAAAGACCAAAGAGGAAGTTTTTCTAAATGGGTTGAAGTTTATTCCAGCAGATTAGGAAACCTAGAGCAATCACTCTAAGTATCCTAATGGAAGGATTATTGTCGCAATAGATCCAACTTACCTTATTCTTTCCAACTTGTACTGCCCTGATTAACTATTGCATTGTGAACTTATGTTAAAGTCACTAGGTATTCCTATAGCTATAACGTGGTTTATGCTGCTAATTAGGAATTTCAAAGGTTTAGCTTGAGGGAAAACCTACAGAATTTTAATCTAAGCATATTAATCCCATGGATGGTGATAGGGGATTTTAACTGCTTATTATCTTCTTCTGAAGCTTTAGGGACTAGGAAGGTTAAATATGCAGATATTAAAGAACTAACCTCATTAGCTTCTTCTTTAAGACTTGTTGATCTAAGATATTAAGGGCTTATATTTATATGGAACAATCACCAGAAGGGTAATAGAAATGTCCAAAGAAAGCTAGATAGGTGCTTAGTAAATAATAGCTGGCTTACTCAAGTAACTGAAAGCTATGTAGTGTTTGAGAAACCTTTATTTTCCGATCGTACTCTTATTCTGATATGCATCAATGGCATCTCTTTTAAACGATGATCACCTTTTAGGTTCTTCAACTCTCCACTCAAGCACTCTCAACTTGATTCAATTATTTGTTAGTATGACTGTGTAGGGTTCTAAAACTTTCCAATGTGTTCAAATGCTGAAATGTATTAAATGTGAATGCATTAAGCTTGCTAAGCTTAATACAAATCCTTTAAAATTTAGTGAAGAATAGGCCCTTAAGAATCTATCTTTGGCCTATAAGCATTTGGTTGAGGATCCTACTAGTTCCTCACTCTTAGAGGTAGAGGAATCTGAACTGTGTAGTTACTTGCAGATCATTGAGGTTTGTCCTATACGAAGGTTAGTTGCTCTCTTTCTTCCTTAATCACCTTCGTCTCCTCTACTTCTTCCGCTTCATGAACAGAGACTTTCATAACTTCTTCAAACTCGATCTCTAATCTTAAATTCTAAGGCTAAACTCAATGCACAATAATTCAATAAACAAAACTAAAGCAAGAATTTATTTCAATCAAGCAATCAATTCCAAGAATCAAATTCGAAAATATAAATAAGATAGTAGATGCATACCAAATTAGGAATGGGGAATTTTATCTGACTTTAATGAAAACCTAATTGATTATGTATTATTGGATTACCGATTTTAGACGATCTTAGGATTGATTACTCTCTCTCGAGTTATAGCCATTAACCTTAATTTATGAACCCTAATCAGATTATAGGAATTTCAATCTCTTGAATCACAATCTATCCAAAACCTAAATTAGATCTGAAGTTGTCCAAAAACTATCGAAAACCTATGCAATATTTCTCTTCACATAAATTTACCGGTTTGATTTAACTCTTGTTCTATTAAATTATTTAATTCTCTTTAGCCCAATTTAATAATTTTCACTCGAATCACCCTCTCAGTTTATTAACAAATTATACAAGTGCATAATTTAAATCACAAATAATCTAATAAAAACACAAAAATCAAATTTCATTAATATTAAAGATAAAATAACCTGAAGGTGAGTTTAGCCAATTCTCAACATTCAATAATCTTATTCTCAACAGCTATCCCAATTCTATACATCAATAAAATTGAAAATGAAACCGAAAAATACAATTGGAACGGATGATGGAGGTAGTAACGGTGGGAAACCTCCTATTCCTGGAAGTACTTCATGTAGGCTACTTCTCCACGTCTCTCTTCCTTCTTTAGTTTCTCAATCTCTCGATGAACTCTCTAGGGTTTCTTTAAATACCTTGGCAGCCCTAGGGTTTTTCCAGGGTCAGAAAGGTCCGAAAAATCCCTCGAAACTTAAATTTTTTACTTGTTTTCGTTTTTGTCTGATGCAGGCCATGATCCTAGCTTGAGTCATAGTCTACTGTCTTGATCATGATCGTGGGCTGGCTCCAGTGTTTCTTTCACGATCGTTGCCTGTTGTGCCATGATCGTAGATTGTTGTTTCGACCTGAATGTCTTTGAAATTTCTCTGTTCTTCGATGTTGACCCTGAAACACTAACAAACACATCATGGTATCTAAAAAACATAATATTTAAGCTTAAAGACTTGTCTAAGCCATGACAAAACTTAAACACACAAACGACACAATTCTTACCTAAACAAATACTAAACAATCAAATTAACACAAAAATACATGACAAACTTAGCCCTTAAACATGATGTAAATCGCACTTATCATAGGGGTAGGTTATAGCAAGCTATATCCATTTTCAATAATCTACTCATCTATTGGCTAGCACACCTAGCAATACCTATAGTAGTATTGAGAAAGATTGACATAAATATATGAGACTTCATACATCATGAAAAAAATTTCAATGGTAAAAAGACTTCTAAGGTCAAATGAAGTGTCATTTGTTTACCTAAAGAATATGGTGGGTTAGGTATCCGCTCAGTTAGTAAAATGAGCAAGGCATTGTTAGTTAAAAAGCTATGGAGGAATTGCTAAGATAAAGAGAGTCTCTAGGTGAAATGGGTGCATATGTTTTATGTAGCACCCCCTTACCGCAGGGTACACACCGGGACGCCCGCAGGTCATTCCGATACATATCCTATGATGAGGGTGAACTACAAGCAGTCACTAACTAACTCCTCACATGGCATCAAAATTAAATATTAGTATAAAAATCATAATAATTTGAAACTAAAACTCTCCTCTTTTCATTTCATCAAAACCAGAATTGTATACATCTGTCATCTTGTACTGTCTGTACATTAACACCAAAATCCTAGTACAACATACTACATGAAAGAGGAAA
>JAOSBN010000005.1:40914271-40965079 GCA_027563595.1 Erythroxylum suave | reverse complement strand
TTTTCGTTTTCGGATGTCGGATCCACATTTGTTAAGAATGTGTTTTGCTTCCGCTATGATTTGCTTTGATTTCGATTTACGTTTTCCGTTTCCGATTTGATTTTCCCATTATGTTTCGGTTGGGATCCGGTTTCCGGATCGGGTCCCAACAATTAAAATCAGAGATTACCTCATCATTACTTTCACCTTTAGCTACCAAGCATATTTTTTCTTATTCTGATGATTCTGAGTTGGATTCATATTTAGATGAATCCAGATCTTCCTATGTTGCCATCATGCCTTTTTTGTTTTCTTGACTCTTATTTTGTTTTCTTTTAAGCAAGGGGCATTCAGACTTGTAATGTACTGGTTTATTACACTCACAGCAGACGATAGAACTTTTCTCATTCTTCGAATCGTCTTTACTAATCTTTTTGAAAGAGGAGTCCTTGTTTCCCTTTGTCTTCTTTTTCCACATCCTTCTAATTTTTCTTGACATGAAGGATAGCTCATCTTCATCTCACTTGAATCTTGATCAGATTCACTAGCATCATCATTCTTGATTTCTTCAATCTTTAATGCTTTTGAAGATGTACTTCTATTTTTCTGCATCTTTTGATTCTTTTGACCAACCTTCAATGCAATAGATTTATCCCTTCTGAGTTTATCTTCTACATCAAGCTCTATTTCATGGATTTTCAGTGAATCAAACAATTGGTCTAGCTTTAGCTTACTTAAATCCTTGGCCTCTTATATTGCTGTTACTTTGGGTCTCCATCTTTTTGGAAGACTTCTGAGGATCTTTTTGATATGATCTTGACTATTGTAGATTTTGAACAGCTCATACTGATGAACAAGAATACCAATCTTGGATTCTTTCACTTGTTTTGTGCCTTCATGTGCGATGGATAATGTGTCTGACATTTCCTTTGCAGATTTGCATCCATGAACCTTATCTTATTCACTTTTGCTTAGAGCATAACTTAAAAAGAACTGGCCTTTGAGTTTAATTGAACACGAGCTTTTTGATCAGCTGACCATTGTTTATGAGAGATGCTTTTCCCTTCGTAGTCTGTTGGAACATATGGACCACTCTCAATAATATCCCAAAGATTAATGTATGTGGATTCTATGAAGAGCCACATCTTGTCCTTCCAATAATGATAATCTTCACCATTGAATGCAGGGGCTTTTGAGATGGAGGCACCTTCAGCTATAAAAACATATGATTTAGCCATGGATCTTTGTCCTCACTTTGTAACAGTGTTTCTTGGAAACTTGTGCTTTGATACCAACTGAAGTAAATCACTTGTTAATATAGAAATCATGGATAATGTGTAAAATACACTAGAAGGGGGGTTGGATTGTGTTAAATCGTCTAAGATAGTTATCTTTAAAATCTTCTTAATTTTCTTGAAAAACTCAAACGATTACAAAACAACTCACTTAATTCGTTTGAGTAATGCAACAACAGAAATAGTATATATTCTTCTAACAACAAGAAATTAAAGAGATAAGGGTTAGAGAATATAACACTGCGATTTATACTGGTTTACCTTTAACCTTTGGGCTATGTCCAGTCTTTACAGTTTATTTGAGATTTCATTATCTCTTGTAACTTTACATGTATTATTTCTACTCTTCTAGAGCCTCTTCAGGTCTCTTTCATAAAGTATTCTTTATTTGCTATCTTAGCCTCTTCAGGCTCTAGCTTTCCTTTCACTTGAAAAGATATTGTTTGAGCTTTTCTAAACTCACGTTACGGGTGTTCTTGATCTCTTTCTTCCTTCTTTTCACTTAGGATATTTTTTCAGTACACTCACTTGATCATAGAGTTATTTCGTGTAAGTAAAAGTAAGTAAAAAGTTATTTTTTCTACTACTACACTGATATTTACAGTCTAATTCGCCAATGGTCTTCTTGAAAAAAACTTCTTGTAGAATCTTCATAAATCTGTTATTAGTTGAGTCCTATAACCAACTCCAACTAACTAACCATCGTTATAGATTGTATTGTCTTGATTTGATTTGTAAGCTTTATCTTATATCTTTGCTTCGTCTTATGACTTCGCTTCGTCTCATGACTTCGTTTTGTCTTATAATTTCGCTTCGTCTTATGTCTTCGCTTCGTCTTATGACTTCGTGCTACTTATATTTATTTGCGCATTTAATAAACTCATCAAAATAGTTTATGCACTTCTATTATTATTATTATTTAACTGTCATCAAAATTAATAGAAGAAGTGGAGTCTTCTTGACTTAGTAATACAAAGTTAGATTGTATCCTCAAAGAGGTAGAATTTGATCTTGGCAAGGGTGATAAGGTGATTTTTAAGGGAGATAGAAAAACACTATCACCCAGAATTATTTCAGCTTTACTAGCTGACAAGATGATGAGAAAAAGGTGGGAAGGTTTCTTGGCACACATTGTGGACACTGAGCTAAAGGAATGAAAGTTAGAAGATTTTCCAATTGTGAGGGAATTTTCAGACGTGTTTCCAAAAGACGTAACTGGTTTGCCATCAGTAAGAGAAATCGAATTTGCCATCGATTAGATTCCAGGTACCACTGTATAGAATGGCTCCAGTTGAACGGAAGGAGCTTAAGGAATAGTTGGGAGAACTGTTAGAGAACGGGTATATAAAGCCAAGTTTGTCACCATGAGGAGCATCAATTTTGTTTGTTAAAAAGAAAAATGGAACATGGCGTATGTGTATTAACTACCGGAGGTTCAACAAGGTGACCATTAAGAACAAGTATCCTCTGCCATGAATCAAAGATCTGTTTGACCAACTACAAGGAGCAAAGGTCTTCTCCAAAATTAATCTCAGGTTAGGCTATCATTAGCTCAAAATCACGATGATGTACATAAGACAGCCTTTAGGACACGTTATGGGCATTATGAGTTCTTAGTCGTGCCATTTGGATTGACTAATGCTCCAGCTGTGTTCATGGATCTCATGAATAGGGTCTTCAAGGAATATCTGGGCCAATTTGTCATAGTATTTATAGATGACATTTTGGTTTATTCTAAGAGCAAAGAGGAACAGAAAGAACATTTAAGGATAGTGTTGCAAACACTAAGGGAGAAGGAGCATTATGCCAAATTCAGTAAGTGTGAATTTTGGCTTCATAAGGTGGTATTCCTTGGACACGTAATTTCGAAAGATGGGGTACATGTCGATCTAAGGAAAATTGAAGCAGTGGAGAAATGACATGCACCAATGACAGTGACAGAAGTGAGAAGCTTTTTAGGTCTAGCAAGATATTATAAGAGGTTTATTGAAGGATTTGCCATCATAGCTGCTCTAATGACTAGGTTATTAAGGAAAAATCAGAAGTTTATCTGGACTGATGAATGTTAGAAGAGCTTTGAGGAGTTTAAGCATAGATTGACAAGTGCTCCAATTCTAACCTTGCCCATGGGAGATGAGGGCTTTACAGTTTATAGTGATGCTTTAAGAAAGGGTCTGGGTTGTGTGTTGATGCAAGGAGACAAGGTAATAGATTATGACTCGCAGTAGCTAAAGCCTTATGAGTTGAATTACCTGACCCATGATTTAGAATTAACAACAATACATTTTTCCTTGAAAATTTGGAGACATTATCTGTATGGAGTTTAGACAAGGATTTTTATAAATTATAAAATTCTTAAGTACTTGTTGATCCAGAAAGAGTTGAATTTAAGACAGAGAAGGTGGTTAGAGTTCCTTAAGGATTATGACTTATTGATTGAATACCACCCAGGCAAGGCAAATGTAGTAGTCGATGCCTTGAGTAGGAAATCCTCTATAGCCCATGTTCAGATAATTTATCTACCATTGTTGGAAGAGATGGCTAAGCTTAGAATAAGCCTGAAATAGGAGGAACCTAATTGCATTGTTGCTAATTTCAGAGTGAGACCAATACTCAAAAAGAAATTTAAGGAGTTATAAGAGCAAGATGTAGATTTGAACAAGCTTAAAAAAGAAATTAAGAATGTAAAGTAATCTGAAGTGGAAGTGAGGGATGATGGACTTATGGTTATAGGCAATAGACTTTGTATTCTAAATGTCAAGGAGCTAAAGGATGAGATATTCGATGAGGCACACAATGCACCTTATGCCATGCACCCAGGTAGCACCAGGATGTACAAAGATTTGAAAGAGCATTTCTGATGGAAAGACATAAAGAAAGATGTGTTAGCAAGCCTAGTGTGTTAGCAAGCCAAGGCTAAACACCAAGTACCTTCAGGCAAGTTAAGGCCATTGTCCATTCTTTAGTGAAAGTGGCAAAAGATAACCATAAATTTTCTGATGGGTTTGCCTAAGACTAGTAGGAAGCATGATGCCATATTGGTTATTGTAGATCGTTGCACAAAGTTAGCCTATTTTCTAGCAATTAAAAAGAATGATTCTTTACATGTGCTGGTAAAGAAGTATATTGATGAGATAGTAAGACTATATAGGATTCCATACTCCATAGTTTCTGATAGAGATCCTCGGTTTGCTTCGAGATTTTGGGAAAGCTATAAGAAGCTTTGAGGACCAAGTTAAATTTTAGTACTACTTTCCAGCCCCAAACAGATGGTTAATCTGAGAGGATGATTCAAACCCTTGAAGGAATGCTCAGGGCATGAGTGATGGATTTCAAAGGTCCTTGGGACAATCATTTGCCATTGGTTGAATTTGCTTACAATAATTCATACCACTCGAGCATTCAGATGGCTCCTTATGAAGCATTGTATGGAAGAAGATGTAGAACTCCTATATGCTTAGATGAAGAAGGAGAAAGGAAATTAACAGGACCAGAGTTACTTTAGATGACAGTTAATAAGGTCAATCTAGTTAAGCAAAGGCTTAAAGCAGCTCAAGATAAAATGAAGAGCTATATTGATGCACACCGAAAGGAAATGGAGTACGAAGTTGGTGAGAAAGTCTTTCCTAAGACATCTCCTTAGAAAGGAGACATAAAGTTTGGCAAGAAGGGAAAATTGAGTCTAAGATACGTTGGGCCTTATGAGATTGCTGAGAGGATGGGGCCATTGGCCTATAGAATGGCGCTACCACCAGAATTGTCACAGATACATGATGTCTTTCATGTTCCTATGTTAATAAGGTATAGATCATATCCCTCCCGCATCATTCAGATAACTGAGGTTAAATTAAGAGATGATCTGACTTATGAGGAGACTCTAGTGGAGATTTTGGACACTAAGGAAAAGGTTCTCAAGAATAAGACAGTTCAACGGTTAAAGTTCTGCGGAAAAACCATTTGAAGAAAGAGGCCACGTGGGAGCCCTTGGAGGCCATGAAGGAGAAGTATCCACACTGCTTCAATGACTCAGGTAAGAATTTTGAGGACGAAATTCTTGTAAGAGGGGGAGAAATGTTAGCCTCTGAATTTTTTTTGACGAGTTAAGTATGTTATTTTATGGATAATCAAAGATTTTGAATTTTTTCCTTAGAATAAATGGAGTTATTAAGCATGATTTAAATAAATTATAAGATCATGATAGAATAATTATTGGAATTTAATTATTTATTACAGTGTTAGTAGAATTTTATTTCATTGGTTAGCAAATTAAAGCAGTAAGAATGTATTGAGGGTAATTATGGCATCTCATTTAAGTTTTAAAACCATGAAGCATTAAAGGAAGGGTAAAGTTGACATTTTACACTCATTAAGGGCATAATTGGAAGAGGAAAATGTTGTCTTATGCATTAGATGAAGAAAAACATGAATGAAGGGAGAGAAGCAAAGAAAAACATGAAAGAGAAAGAGAAATGAGAGAGAGTTTGTCCATGAGAGAAAAAGAAAGAAGACAAGCTTAGGTTTCATCTTTTCTTAGTTTTCAAGAGTGATTTTGAGAGTATTCAAGAAGAGAAAAAGAAAGAGGAAGAGAATAACTTCCATTTAAGACAAAAATCTCTTTGTTTGGTGAAGATTCGAGGTAAGCCCATTTTTAATCCTTTGGATTTTGGGAGGACTGTTGGTTCATGAAGCTTAGGAAATACATAGGTTTAAGTATTCTAGAATTAATTTTTAGTAAATATGCTATTTGGATTCTCAATTTGTATTCCCATTGAATCGGGTTTTTGCCAATGTTAAAGGAAATCAAGAAAGGCAAGAGGAGGGGCATTTTTAAGCAAGGAATCCAGGTGGGTTACATATTTATAATTTTAGTTAATGAGCCATGAGTATTTTCTTAATCAATAGATTTAAATGATATCAATTGCTTTATAAATGTTGCATTTATTGCTTCTTAAATGATTTAAGTATTTTCTATATGTTAGGTACATGAATCTTGATGATGATTTATGAAATGAAGATGAAAATTGTATTTGAAATATGTCATGTTTATAGAAGTCGCGTTTCCGAAATGTGCCTTTTGTGCAATTTGTTTAAAATTTATGAAATTCATGTTTGGGTTTGGGTTTGTAGTGTCCATCATATGTCATGTGCACATTGACCATGTTAAAGGCTTCTCCTGCCTGCCCACTAGTGACATGGAGCTCCATTACAGACTCCTTGTTTATTAGAGATTCACAAGAACTCCCTAATATTTATTGGAGCTTCGCAAGAACTCCCTCATGTATATGGTTTAGCTGTAAGGCTTCCCCATCATGTTTATACAAACTACCCAAACTATTATGATTGCTTATGTATTTTATGATTTGTTGACAAGTTTGAGAAATACATGTCTTATATTGTTTATGATTTGTTTGACAAGTTTAAGAATTTGAGAAATAAATGTTTTATGGTTTCAATGCATTTTACTACGACAATGAATATTTTCAATGGTTTTGCTTATTTTTCTGCTATAAACTTGTTTTCCATAAGTTTTTTAGCTGACCAAGTTCCTCCCCATCTCCAGGTGACAGGTAAAAGATCAAGTGATCAAGAGTCAAGCCATCACTCCAAGTCTGTATATTTTTTTATTTAAGTTAGTATATGAAAACTCAAGGCTTTAACCGCATTTCAAGTATCACTCATTTATGTATATTTTATATTTTGGATTGTGAGTCCAACGATATATTTTTGTATTGAAATGCCCATTAAAGTTTTGTAAAACTCCTTTCTTTTAAATTTAATGAAATATATTTATGTTTTGCTCATGACTTTCCAAGTTTTGGCATTGTCTTTTCAAACATTCATAGAGGTAAAATCTATGTTTTGATGTTAGGGGAAAAACTATATTAATCTAAACTGATTTGGACAAAGTTATCTTCTTAGAAGTTTTAGTTCATCCTCTTAGCTTTCCAATGATATAAAGTATGTAATTGTTAGAGATCAGATTTGAAACATAGGATTTTTACAAGTTTGTGATGCTACACAAGGTTTATGCTAGACACTTTGTAGCCCTTTTCTAACTTGATCTGACAGAAAAAGAGCACTATAGCGTCCTAAAATAGGAAGAATTAGTGTGATAAGTTAAAGATGAAATGGAGGTGATAAAGGGAGTTAAGCATATGTAGAAATTATGATGAATATGTATAAGTTTGAACGTTATGTTTTTGGGTTGCTGACCAAACATAGATTACGATTTAGCTGTAAATGATATTGAGTTGAAATGGAAGTGAGAATGAAGAGAAATGATGAGGAAAATAAGTTAGAAATGATAGATCTGCATAAGATGGGTCATAGGTAACTTATAGGAGTTGGAAATCTAAAAGTTGGCCCGTAAATGTCCGTTGGGCAGACCTTCTCGGAAATTCTAGTGTTCTAGCTCAATTGATGTTCATTTGTGGGGACATATGTCCGCTAGGCGGACATTCTCGAAATACCTACATAAATAGGCAATTTTGGCCATATAGATAGGAAAATCTCTCTTTGGGGTCTTCATAGAAGTTGCAGAACTCGAAGTCCTCTTCAAAACCATACTTGAATAACCTTAATCTAATATCCATAGTTAAAGATATGCGAATTGTCCCAAATCATGTACATATATATATTGTGGGCTTATTGTTTCTTTCCTATAATACATGTTGGCTTGAATGAAGCTTGAAGTGTGCTTAGTTTGATGTGAAAACAAGAGATAAAAATGAGTGATATGTTAGGGTGACGATTGAGGATATAAGCATAAGAATGGATTGTCGTATATCAAACGTTCAAGTATGGAATTTTAGGATGTTATGAGAATGAAGATGAACTTATGTTGGCTAATGACATTCCTTTAAAAGAACCCTATAGAGTGATGCGCTCACGTTTAACTCACGAGTTAGACCCCGAAAATGGGGCCTAACATTTTCAACAAAGACCAAAGACAACAATCAACTGGTTTTTTGGCTATTTAGTGTAGGGTCTAATTCTTATTTTTATTGCAGCAATTTGGCTAAGATGAAAGCAAAATACAAAGAGAAAAAATTCATGTAAATTTCGATAGAGAAGGAAAATAAAGGTAAGAGAAACTTGGCTGCTGAAGCTTTCCTCATCAATATGCGAGGTGTCAACTTTTAATCTCAATATTTGTCCTAAGGTGTGGAAGACATTTGTCTAATTAAAATGCTGCTATTAATCCACTCATTAAGTTGCTATATGTCATTAAATGATTAGTCCACATTTCGTACATTAATTGGCACACTTGTCACCCTATAATTGATCCATTTGTCATTTAATTACCATTTCATTTTTCACTCATTTAACTTTGACAAATGTCACTCAATTATAGGCTTAATAATCCCAATTTTTCCTGTGTCAGTTTTTCCTACCACTTGGCATTTTTACTAATCCAAATGTACATTTAATTCAACAATCTCCTAATTAATCACAATTAATTCCAAATTACCAATTGTAATCTAATCATACCATAATTTAAAACAAAACAATTCACAATTCACTTCATAGTCATTTTAAAATCTTTCATACTCTGGGGCATGTCAATTAAGTGCACTTACTATCTTTGTAATGTATATAAATATCAATATTTATGTGTATATGCTATGCAAATGAAATGCTCTAAATGATATTTTTCATTTTCAATGTTCTAGGGTTTTAACCCTAGATATGTTCCAGAAACCAGATATTATACAACCAGTGTCAATCTAAACTCATCTCAAAACCTTCCTATTTTTATTGCCCTCAATTACTAGTTTTGGCCAAAAAAAATGAGGACTTTATTTATATCCTATGATTTATGGGATTTAGTTGAAAATGGTCTTAGTTATTTTTTGGATATAGAGGAAGGTAAAAAGCTAACCACTACTAAATGAAATGAGCTGAAAGAAAGGCAAAAGAAGGATATTAAAGCATTATTTCTAATTCAACAGGCATTAGATGAAGCCATTTTTCCTTGTGTTATGACACTACAATTTAAAGAAGTTTTGGGAATTACTTGAAGAATAATATCAAGGTGCAGACAAAGTTGTCATAGTGAAGATGGAAAATATGCACAGAGAGTTTAGGAATTTGCGGATGAAGTCGTTAGAATCCATTTAAGAATTCTTCTCAAGAGTTCTTTTGATCATGAATCAAATTAGGGCATTTGAAGAAGAACTAACAGACCAGAAGATTATTGAGAGGGTGCTATGAAGTCTTTCTTCCAAATTTGACCATGTTTTTGCAACAATTGAAATGTTGAAAAGTATGTCAAAATGCTCTATGCAAGAGTTAATAAGGTCTCTCCAAGCATATGAGCAATGATTAAACATGAGTGACTTCTCTTCAGCAAGCCTTTTAATCAAAACTTGATTTGAAGTAAACCTCTAATGATTTAGAAAGTAACAGAAATTCTAGTCGCCATCATGGTAGATCATTTCATGGAAGAGGTAGAGGAAGAGGAAAAGAAAGAGGAAGAAATAATGGCCGGCAAAGAAATTCTTCTTGTGGAGGTAACAATTTTGATTTTGTTGCTTGTTCATATTATGGTATAACAAACCATGTTGATAAAGATTATTGGTATAAAGAGAAGCACGGTCAAAATAAAAATACTACTCAATGTCAATATTAAAAAAAATGGGCATATTGAGAAGAAATGATATAAAAAAGCCGCTAAATGTTCAAATTCAAAAGATGAAAATGATGCTTTTAAGGAAAAATTATTCATTTCTTATTTAGCTGCTCATAAAGTTATGACTAATGATGTTTGGTATCTTGATAGTGGTTATAGTAATGATATGACTGGTGATAAAAAATTGCTTATGAAGTTTGGTGAATCCATAAAGACTAAAGTAACATTGGGTGACAAGAACTAGGTTCAAGTGTGTGGTATGGGTACCATTGCTGTTTTTACAAAATCTGGAAAGAAATTGCTCCATGATGTAATGTATGTTCCTGGTTTGGCTCAAAATTTTATTAGTGTGGGTCAGTTAATGAAGATAGGCTATTTAGTTGTCTTTGATGATGATAAATGTATGATTTATGAAAAGAAAAGTATGTAATATCACCATTCTACTCAAATGGGATAGGATAAGATGTTTCCACTTGTATTTGCTATTGCTCCTATTAGTGTTTCAAAGCAACTAGCAGTGATGATATTTTGCTTTTGCACCAAAGGTTTGGTCATCTTATTTCACGACCTGGAACTACTTTGGACATATGACAACCGCCGTATACCCAGGCTAAGGATACTAACGGTACCTTTAACCCAACTATACAAGGCCAACTGAATATTTTTAAAAACATTTAGATAGCATAACGACTGTATTTTGAAAATTACAAAACTCAATTAAAACATTTGTAAGTCAATTTTAAACGCACTTCTATATTCATATTAAAACTTTACAGTAACTTCTGGACTTTTTAGTTCACTCAAAAGCAATCTCAACGACAATATAAAAGGTTTATATATAAGATCATTTACAAACCATAAGATAGTCAACAGTTAATTTACAAAATTGTAAAGCATATTAACATAATCATGAGCCACTATATAATAAAAGTAAAAAAAACAGAGGCTACCCACGTGGAGTAATGCCCTGAAAATGTCAAAAACTACACGAACCACTCAAAGCTTCAAACTCATTAAATTAACCTATATGGTTAGAAAGTGGAGGGGGTTAGTACACTATATACTAAGTGAGCAGGAGGAATACATATCGCAAATAGAATCTGGTTCACTCCAAAACGGTCTAAATAACTTAATGACGGTTTTACATATCTAAGTTACATATAACCACCTATGAAGTGAACATACATGACATAGAAATACATGGGCCTAGTCAATGACTCATCCTATACTAGTTAGGAACCACATAGGCCTAGCCTATTAATCACTCATTCAGTGAACATAGGTTCTTGTTCTAGTACACAAGAGCATAAAAGCATGACATGTAAAATCAAATCTCGTCAGGAAGCCAAATCACATAATAAGCCAAAATAGTTATGTGTGTACTAGTCAGTCAAACTAATGTACACACCCGCCGATCCTTGTGTTGGCTCAACTTTCATCTATGGTGAGTCCAAATTACAGTCGACAAGAGCATCATGACCCTAGGTGATGAACTCATCGTCGACCAGTCCTTTAGGTATGTAATCACCCACAAGTCATGTAGAAAGGTTTCGTTATGCAGATTCAACTTTTATGTACCAACATTAAAGGGTACGGGGGTCGCTTAATCTATTGTGCCTAGTACACAAATGGTCTAACTTTATATCACCAATTATAAAAAATCATATACAAATATTTAGTACTAAAATCAAGTAAGGTACAAATTCACATACAAGTCATTATGCATGTCTTAGGTTGTCCTAGTTCTATTTGAGAGATATGTTTTCCCCAACTCACCTCAAAAAAAGGTGTACACTCCCTTGACTTTAACAATCCTCGATACTTCATAACTACCGAGCCTTTATACATACAATAAGCAATGTATTTACTACTCAAAAATGTATTTCATATTTATACACTATCACATAAGTGTATAAAACATAGTATCATTATTTTTAGGCTATAGGATTTAGCAATTAAGCTTCTCACATGATTACTTCCCTTATTATTCACATACGCTTTCTTTTGCATTTTCCAAGGCATTTAATGCCTTTAATCCCACATTTATACATTTCAAAGCATAATTAAGCACATTTTTATCCAAGCACATTAGGTCACTACTCATCAATCTATGCAAAAATTCAAGTTTACTACTCTAAGTAAAGATGAAAAGCTTTTTCTAATGCACACCATTACAATCCTTAAATCCTAAGCTAAGTTCACTTAGGCATTTTATCAAACACCTAATGTGTATGACTTTTAAGTCATATTTTCAAGAGTTTATCATAGTAATTCATGCTCTTATCTTGTTATATAACAATCACTTCCAAAAAACAACACATTTCACCACTCTATTAAATCCAATTCCTTCATTTAAACCATCAATTTCAAAAGATATTCAAAATTTTACAAACTTTCACAAAAGAGATGATATCTCAGTTTTGGCTTAAGGAGACTTCTCCATGACACATTTCATTCATCTAAACCATATTGCATGCATATTTAAGCATGAAGAACAACATATCTTAACGCCAAACTCAAAATCATAATGTAGAGAGAGATGAGACAAAATTTGCCTAAGTTTTCCTTTGCTGATATCTTAAAATCCTTTGACAATTTCTCAAATATGATTATAGATTTGAGTTCCTTGATCCCATGTTAACTTAGAACACCTTGGTTTGGGTCGGAGAATAAAAAAAAAATCATGGAAATTGGGTGATGGCCGAAAGTGTTCTTCTTTTCCTCTCTTCTCCTTTCTTTTAATTAAAACAAAGTGTTTTAATGCTAAATGGTGGGTGCATGGCCACACATAAGGAAGACGAGTCTAGAATATTGACTCTTCTTTTACCAAACAAGGTGAATTTACTTTTTGCCCTTAGCTTAAACGAAATTACCATTATACCCTTCAAACTTTTCCTAAATTTGCAATTAAGCCCAAAATTTGAGAATGAACAAAACTTTTATTTTCATTTCGGTCCCTGGACTTTTGAAAACTATAATTAAGTCCCTTAACTTTATAAAATTACATATTGGTTGTCCAAGAATTGAAATTTTACTTTTATATCCCTTATATACATCAACTTTTCCAATTAAGCTTTTTAAGTGTCCAATAAGTCTATAAATCATGTTCAATCACCTCTAAGGCATTCAAACACATTTAACTTGGCCACTATGGCCATGTCCTCCCCCCCCCAAAAGAGTTTCGTCCTCAAAACTCTTAAGTCAAGGGTACAAATAAATGGGGGTATTGATGTCTCATAACATGCTCAGGTTGCCATGTCATCTCATCGACCTTATTGCTCCTCCAAAGAACTTTGCCTGTGGGAACTTCCTTATTGCTCAACCTCTTTATTTGCCCATCCAGAATCTGGACTAGTTTTACCTCAAAACTTAGGTCTTCTCTTAGCTCCACTAGAGGTGTCTCCAAAATATAAGAAGGGTCGGGTATATACTTCTTAAGCATCGTGACATAGAATACAATATGGATCCTATCCAAATCCGATGGCAATTCCAACCGATATGTCACAGTCCCGATGCATTCTAGGATATAAAAATGTTTGATATATTGAGGGTTCAGCTTCTTTCAGCTTTGAAATTAGATAATACCTTTCTATAGTGACATCCAATGGAAAACCATATCACTAACTACAAATTTTGATAGTTTTCATCTCTTATCAGCATAACTCTTTTGATGATCTTGGGCGACTTTGGATTTCTCCCAGATCATTTTTACTTTTTAAGTGGTAATTTCTATCAATTTTGCTCCTTCGACTTTGGTTGTACCAATCTCATCCTAACATAGAGGTGTCCTGCATTTTCTACCATAAAGTGCTTCATATGGTGGCATATTGGCACTTGCCTGATAACTATTGTTATAAGAAAATTCTATCAAAAGCAAGTGTCGGTCCTAGCTTCCTTGGAACTCCTTCATACGTGCTCTCAGTATGTCTTCTAGTGTTTGAATGATCCTTTTTGACTGACCATCAGCCTGGGGGTGAAAGGCAGTACTAAACTTCAGTTTAGTCCCCAAAGACTCCTAGAATTTCAGCCAAAATCGGGAGGTGAGTCTTGGATCCCTATCCGATATTATAGAAACTAACACCCCATGTAACTTCATAATCTTATTGATATACAACTTTGCTAACCTCTCTATTGAGTAGGTTGCGTGGATAGGCAGAAAATGAGCAGACTTCGTCAATCTATCCACTATAACCCAAATAGCATTGTGACCCTTTGATGTACGAGGTAGTCCAACTACAAAATCCTTTGTCACATTCTCCCACTTTCATTTCAGAATAGGCAAAGACTGTAACATACTCGCTGGCTTTTAATGCCTACCTTTATCTGTTGATAGGATGGCATCTGGCCACAAGTTATGCTATCTCTCTCTTCTTCCCTAGCCACCAATAGCTCTCTCTAAGATTTCAATACATCTTGGTGCTACTAGGATGCATAACATAAGCTGAACTTTGAGCCTCTTCTAAGATAGCTTGCTTAAGACCTTGGTCATTTGGTATACAGACACTATCTTTAAAGACTAACAACCCGTCTTCTTTTAGTTGGAATCGTTTATCCTCTTTGGATGGTAATTTATCTTAAATGACCTTTAACTCAGGATCACCGACTTGTGATCTATTAATCTCATCAAGTAGTGTTGGCCTAACTTCAAACCATTCTATCAGTGTGCTGTGATCCTCAACCATTAAGAGTCTAACACCAAGGCTCCATATACTCATCAAATAAATCATGTAAGGATTCCGCCTGATAGTTACTACCGAACATGACTTGCAACTCAGTGCATCAGCTACCACATTTGCTTTTCCAAGGTGATAGTCAATCACTAAGTCACAATCCTTAATCAACTCCAATCATCTCCTTTGTCTAAGGTTTAGGTCCTTCTATGTCATTAAGTACTTTAGACTCTTGTGGTCGGTGTATATACGAAAAGTGTCCTTATAAAGATAGTATCTCCAAATCTTAAGTGCAAACATCACCACTACGAGCTCCAAATCATGGGTAGGATAATTTAGCTCATTCTTTAAGTTTCTAGAAGCATATGCAATCACTTGCCTGGCCTGCACAAGTACACAACCAAGTCCTTGATGACTGACATCACTGTATACCTCATAACCAACCCCCTGGGTAGGTAGAGCAAGCATTGGTGCAGAAGTCAATCGTCTGTTTAGTTCCTAAAAACTTACCTCGTATTTGTCATCTTACTAAAATTTTACCCCCTTCTGGGTAAGCCTTGACAAAGGGGCTGCAAGTACTGAGAAATCCTCAACAAATCTCTGATAATAACCAGCTAACCCTAGAAAGATGCAGACTTCTCATTCTTGGGCTGTCCCCAGTCAAGTATAGCTTCCACTCTTTTTGAGTCGACAAAAATAACTTCCCCTGATACCACATGCCTAAGGAATCTTATCTCCTTTAGCCAAAATTCACACTTAGAAAACTTCATGTATAACTATCTTTCGCGAAGTATTTGCAGCACAATTCAGAGATGTCTAGCATGCTCCTCCCCATCCTTAGAATAAATCAGAAGGTTATCAATGAAAACTATGAAAAACTAATCTAAATATGGATGAAACACCCTGTTCATAACATTCATAAATGTTGCAGCAATCCGAACAGCATCACCAAAAATTCATAGTATCTATACCTTATCTAGAAAGTGGTCTTATGCACATCACTTTCAGCAATCTTTAACTAATGATACCCATACCTCAGATTTATTTTTGATGGTAACCCTGTTTAACTACCAATAATCAACACATAAGCGGAGGGTCCCATCTTTCTTCTTGGCAAACAATACTGGTGCTCCCCACGATGAGTGACTTAGTCTGATAAAGCCCTGGTCTAATAACTCTTGCAACTGAACCTTCTATGCCGAAGTGTCAATCATATATGTGAGTTATGCCTGATATCCTTGACGAATCAACCTTTTAGGCTTGACCACCGATATCAAACAACTCGGGCACATCCGTCAGTCACCAGTAAATTTAATCGAGACTCCACCCTAAGTATCAAACTTTAGCTCTTTCTTATATCAATTAACCCTGGCAGAATGCCTCTCTAACTAGTCAGTCCCCAACACCTCGAAATCTTAAAGATTAAAAGGAATAAGATTTACATCTAACACAGCATCACCGATTTTTATCTCACAGGCCGTATATACTTCATCACAGGCCATTTGCTCTCCAAGAGGAGTGACTATAATAAGAGGGGGATCTAATGGCTTCAGGGGATGACTAATGTCTTCGACGAAGGTCACACTAACAAAGGACCTTTGTGTACTAGTGTCGATCAAAACTTTAGCACGGAGAACACACATAACATTTATAACGCTATGCGTTAGTAGATCATACTATTTATGAGTTTACCGGTACTACACAGAACATGCATCACAATATAACAATACAATAGCATAAAAATGTTCATCTTGAAAATAATTGTAATCGTGTCTAGATTGGCTCGAACGTCCTTATCCATCATTGTATAAACTCATGCTTGAGCTCGCAAAACAGAACGTTCCTGATCTACTAGAGGTATACTACTACTCACACCAGTCCTCTGTGTGGATCCAGAAGACTGAAAACCTGCCCTGATAGTCTTCCCTCAGTGTCTCACTAGTTGCACCGAGCTATCTCCCTCTCGATTTGAAGTCCAAGCCAGCTATGGACAATCTCTCCTTAAGTGCCCTATTTCTCCACACTGAAAAAACTTTCTTGGCTCCGTACACTTACCTGAATGTACCTTTCTGTAGTTTCTACACTGTTCAGACAAAAATGGTTGAGCTCGAGAAGGCGAGCAGGTAGTAAGGGTTGTGCTTTGATTTCCTAGTCGTGGTGACCATAAATTGATAGCTGATGATATAGTGCTTCTAGTACTACCCGAAGCCAAACTACCACGACTCCTTTTGGGCTACTGGATGGAGGGACCTCCTCCCCTTCTTTTTTCAGTTCTTTTCCTACCACTATCTCTCGTTCTCTTTCACCAACCTCTCGAATCTCTTGGCCGACTGTGCCATCTCCTTGAATGTGGCGATGGCGGTAACCGTTATCCTTTCCTCGATCGCCAAATGCAATCCAGTTTTAGACTGATCACATAGATTTTCTTTATCTACCACATATTCTAGGACATAGGTGGCAAGCTCTCTCAACTCTGTCTCAAACTCGTGCACCAACTTATTCCTCTGTGTTTGTGCGTAAAAGGCTGCCTTCTTCTGATCTCTATCAAATCTAGTATAATATTTTCCATTGAATTCAATGATAAGATCTAACCAAGAAATCTGATTATGGTAGCGTCCCTGAACATTTTCCCGCCGGACTCTAGCATCACCCTCTAGCAATCAGACAATTACCTTCAGCTTCATCTCGTCAGATAGCCCCATATTGTGAAATGTCTTTGTGGTCCGTCTCATCCAAGTTTTGGCCTCAGTAACATAACCATAACCATTAAAAATACCACACCCGAGGTTCCTTACTTAATATACCTAGAGATTTCAAGCGTCGGATGTTGCTCTAATGTAGGACTAGGTACCACTACTGGCTGCTGAGGTGGCGGTATCTATGGTGGCATCTGTGGCGCTCCAATCCTAGGCTACTACAATGCAATGTACTATGCCCACCATGTCATCACCTGCTGTAGAGTCTCCCTTGACACCGATGGAAAACCTAGCTGTGCTACCTCTAATAGTGCTTCAGTGTGAGGTTGCCTATGAGCTGAAAAGTTAAAAACAGTACGTTCTACGATTGTTTCAGCATTGCGTTCCTCTAGCTCAGGTCACAAAGGTCCAACCTTACAATGACTTCCCCTTCCTCGTCTAACCATGCTATCACTATAAAATCAAAGAAAAAGATGTTGTTTAATAAAAGAGATCGAACTAAGCATAACTTATTCGATGTCCCAAACAACCTAATGAATGTCGATAAGTACTCCCATCGAGGTCGAAATCATTTGACCATTAAGAACGACAACTTAACAATCCGAGACTCAACTTCTCGACCAAAGACTGTCGATACCCAAACTCAACTCCTAAGGTTCATGAACCTTTTGAAAACGGTAATAACACTTTTGAAAACATAAAAACCTTGCTCTGATACTAATTGAATTGTCATGGCCTGGAGTCATATTGGGCATATGATAACTACCGCACACCTAGGCTAAGGATACTCACGATATCCTTAACCTAACTATGCAAGGCTAACTGAAAATCTTTAAAAACATTTGGATAACACAACAGCTATAGTTTGAAAATCTCAAAACTCAATTAAAACATTAGTAAATCAGTTTTAAACAAACTTTTATATTTATATTAAAACTCTACTGCAACTTCTGGACTTTTAAGTTCACTCAAGAGCAATCTCAATGACAATATAAAAGGTTCAAATATAGGGTCATTTACAAACCATAAGATAGTCAAGAGTTAATTTACAAAATTATAAAGCATATCAACATAATCATGAGCCACTATACAACAAAAGTACAAAACAGAGGCTACCTACATACAGTAATGCCTAAAAAATGTCAAAAGACCACACAAACTGCTTAGGGCTTCAAACTCACCAATTTAACCCACATGGTTGGAAAGCGGAGGGAGTGAGCACACTATCTACTCAATGAACAGGAAAAACATATATTGCAAACAGAACCCGATACACTCTAAAACTATCTAAATAACCTAAAGATAGTTTTATGTATCTAACTTGCATATAACCACCTATGAAATAAACACACATGTCATAAAAACACATAAGCCTAGTCAATGGCTCATCCATACTACTTAGGAACCACATAAGCCTAGCCTATTAATCACTCATTCAATGAACATAAGTTCCAATTCTAGTACACAATAGCAAAAAAGCATCACATATAAAATCAAATCTTGTCAGGAAGCCAAATTTCAGAATAGGTCAAAATAGTTATGTGTGTTGCCACTAGTCAGCCAAACTGGTATGCACACCCATCGACTCCAGTGTTGGCTCAACTTTTATTTGTGGTAAGTCTAGACTACGATAGACAAGAGTGTCTGACCCTAGGTGATGACCTTGTTAGTAACCAGAACTCTAGGTGTGCAATCACTCGCAAGTCCTGTAGAAAGGTGTAATTATGAGGATTAGACTTTTATGTACCAACATTAACGGGTATAGGGGTCCCTTAATTTGTTGTTCCTAGTATACGAATGGCCAATCTTTAACCCATCAATTACAAAAAAAATCATATACAAATATTTAGTACTAAAATCAAATAAGGTACCATGCCTTATTTATTGATCCAACCGATAAAACGGAACCTTTCCATGGCTCTAAGCCAAAAAAGAATACATACATGAAAAATACATAACTCAGTTATGCATATGTAAGTTCCAAAACATTATTTCATGCAGTGAAAGTCATCTTTGGAACTTTAAGTGCAAAGTTATTCAAAACAATAATGTTTATTAAATATATAAGTATACTAGCACCTATTTGAGATTCAATTCTACTATTCATTACCTAGGTTCAAAATTCACATACAAGTCATTATGCATGTTTTGGATTGTCCTAGTCCCATTTAAGAGATATGTTTTCCCCAACTCACCTCAAAAGAGGTGTACACTCCCTTGACTTCAACAATTCTCAGTACGAGGTCCTTGATCCATAGCTCTCGAGCCTTTATACATATAATATGCAATGTATTTTCTACTCAAATATGTATCTCATATTTGTACACCATAACATAAGTGTATAAAACACAATATCACTATTTTCAGGCTATAGGATTCAACCATTAAGCTTCTCATATGATTACTTCCCTTATTATTCACATACGCTTTCTTTTGCAGTTGTTAAGGCATTTAATGCCTTTGATCTAATACTTACAAATTTCAAAGCATAATTAAGCACATTGTTATCCAATCATATTAGGTCACTTCTTATCAATCTATGCAAAAATTCAAGTTTATTCTAAGCAAACATGAAAACCTCTTTCTAATGCACACCACTATAATCCTTAAATCCTAAGCCAAGTTCGCTTCGACATTTTATCAAACACTTATTGTGTATGAATTTCAAGTCATATTTTCAAGACTTTATCATAGTGATTCATGCTCCTATCTTGTTATATAACAAGCACTTACAACAACACATTTCACCACTCCATTAAATTCAATTCCCTTCATTTAAACTAACAATTTGAAAAGACATTCAAAATTTTGTGAACTTTCACCAAAGAGAGGGTATCTCGGTTTTATCATAAGGAGACTTCTCCATGACACATTCCATTCGTCTAAACCATATTTCATGCATATTCAAGCAAGGAAAACAACATATCTTAACACCAAACTTAAAATCATAATGTAGAGAGAGATGAGACAAAATTTACCTAAACTTTCCTTCGATGATATCTTAAAATCCTTTGAAAATTTTCTCAAATATAATGATAGATTTCAGTTTCTTGATCCCAAATTAACTTAGAACACCTTGGTTTGGGTAGGATAATTGATAGGTGTGCATTAGTATATGTTTTTCTAGGGATTTGGAATATGTTTTCTTATATAATTGCTGATCATTGTTGTAGTTTAGGGTTTATTTTGTACATTTTCATTAAGTTTGATTTCCGTTGTTGTTCTTGTGTGTTTGATGTTAATTGATGGTAAGAATTGACTTTTTTTTTTAATGTAGGAAGGAAGATGGAGCAATTTGGAGATTGAACTAGAGATCTAAGAGGAGAAGAAAAGAGGAGTGAATCTGTGGCCAATTCCCACAAGTGTGGGAATCATGAAAATTACCATGGATGTGGAAATTATAATCCAAAACTTAATACGAGCCTTCATTAAACCTAGGGTTTTTGGACTATAAAGGGATAATTAAGCCTCCATCTTTAGGAGGGACGACACCCATTTGTGGAAACACCATCCTTGAGTGAATAACACATACTTGGAGCCTTGAGGAAGGATTGAAGACAAGGATCATCATCAAGATTGGGCAAAATAGCATATCAAAACCAAAATTCCAGATCTTGACAAAGAAGAGAAGTAGTCTTTCTATTCAATTTTCTGTCACTTAGATCTCTTCTAGTCTTTGTAAAATGGTTTATTTGAATGTTGATGATGTGATAGAGACAATGTTAGGCTGATTTAGTTTTAAGGATTGCTTTTGGAACTATTGTGTTAAACTCCTATTTTATTGAATTGAATGAAGTTGTCTTTGATGATTATTGTTTTTAATTGTTATCTTGAAACCAATCGAGAGAGTGAGCAAGATGAAATCTTTGTAGGATTTTACAACGAGAGTTAGTGATCTATAAACTAGCAATCATCACATTAATTGAATAGTTAGAAGAGAGCTCTCAGTTAGTTAATCGGTCATCCATAAGATAGTTTAATAATTAGTTAAATCGGTAGAGTCATTGGGAGGTTAAGAGATCGTCCAATTGATCATCATTAATTCGATCAGGGAAAAATAGTTACACCTTGAGAGAGGGTAATTATTACATTCAGAAATCTAGGGTGAGACATAATTCAATCAATAAAATAAGAGGGAGAAAAAATAGGGAAAAAAGTAATCTTTAGGTTTTAGATTCTTGGATTCAAATTTTCTGCAAATTCGATATTGTCTATTGTTTTACGTTAGTCTTTTATTTTTAATTTAATTTTCTTGATTATTTGCAGTTAACAATTTCGTTTCTTAAACAAAGTGGTGTCAATCCCTGTGGGATCGATATCCGCTCTTTTTAACTACAAGTCACAACCCGTTCACTTGTATTTTTTGAGCGTAAAACAATTAGATAGGTTTTACTGTCGAACATCCCCACACTTGAATTTTTTTTTGTCCTCAGGCAAAATAAATACAACTAATCAAGTCTATCACTTTATTTTCACAAAGATCAAAACATACAATACCTTAAATTCAAGCCAACTAAAATATCAAGTTAATGCACATGTCATGACTACTTTTTCATTTTTGTACATAAGTAAACTCAATAATTGAAACCATCCCTTAAAGATAAGTAAAGATACAAAAATGAATCTTCCTCATGGTTTTCACTCATTTCCCTTAAGTGTTTAATGGTTGGTGTTTCGCTCACACTTCCTATAGGAAACTACACTACCATAGGCTTGCTAATACACCAATTCTCCTTTACAATGATTGCATGCATAAATAGATCGAAAGGACTTGTGTAGGGTTGTAATGTGGCAAGGGTTAAGATGGGTAAAGAGGGAAAAGGTTTAAGCACAAGCATTAGTAAAACAGAAAGCATATAAAACAGGATAACAAAATAGAACTCTGAGATATACAAGTATAACTAATATTCTGCACTTATTAATGCTACTCACTTATTTTTCCTTTCTCTTTTCTTTTCTTTTTTCCCTTTTTCATTTTTTTCATTTTTCTTTCTTTTTCTTCATACATGGAAGAACTATGAATCAAAAGTAGCACTATATACAATGTAGTCCACAAGAAGAAATATACTCAACTTATCTCGGTCAAATTTTCACACAATCCTAACTAATGTTTTACCTAATACTTTACTAAGCTTGTGAAAGGATAATGGGGTTTAAGGTTTTAAATTTCGGGTGTTTTCAAGAAACAAAAGATTAAGGCTCAACGGGGTAGCAAGGGATAATCAACGAGTAGGTTATCTAAGCCAAGGATTAACACAATAAGGGCCTAAATCATCCATATTAAGCATGCATCCGGTAGACTCAAACCGATTCAAAGCAAGTTCTAAAGGTAGTAACCTAAGGAAGTAACACTCAACAAGGAAATAGAATGACTATTGATGAAGCTATATGGCTCAATCCTTACTTTGGCTCAAATGAAAACTCATTATGCATCTCTCCACTACCTCATTGCTCAAATGTAAATTTGTGACTAAGCATATGTAACCATCTACTTTTATCACTCTATATGGTTCACTTGCTACTCAAGTAGCCTAATCTGAGTACATTCAATCTAATTCCAACTTACATGACATAATTTCATGGCAATATTTATTGAAGTGATTCAAGGACAATTTGATTGCTAACACAAAACACCATTGCTGAACATAAAGCACATATAATATGCCTAAACATGCATCCTACTCAACACAATGCACACAATGCAATGGAGAAATTCAATGTCACCTCCCCACACTTAAAGATCACATCGTCCCCAATGTGACAAGTCACCCACCAAGTAAGTAAAAAAGACAATAAACTAAAGAAAAAATGATAACAAACTCAACAAAAGAAATTGAAAAAACAAACGATATCAAACCAAACAAAAGAAAAGAAAATCAAGCCAAAATAAAGAAATAACACCAGACAAATGAAATTAAACCAAACAAAAGATATTAAACCAAAAAAAAGAATTAACAAAAAGAAAAATTTAAGATAAGAAATGGTTTATGGAGACGATGGTTGCGACGGTATGGGTGAAGGAGCTCCAAAGTTGTTCCTCCAATAGAAGAGAAACCTCTTCTTCAAGTTGCGTTGCTCCTTATGAACTTGTCGCATTTGGGTTCCAAGTTCTTCGAGTTGGGAAGTCACATGCTTTTGATTTGCGGCCATTTGGATGAGGATTTGTTGGAATCGTTCAACCTCTTTCAGCTGCTCCGACTGCTTCCTCCTCAGGCTTCGGAGCTACTTGAGATGTGGAGGGTCGGGATGTAGCTGTACTAGTGCCTCTCCTATTCCTCACTGCAGCACGTGTCTGAGGATTATGGAGTTCTATAGAATGGACCTCCACAATCTCAGAGTACCTCAAATAGGCTATGTCAAACATGTCGTGGGGAGTAGTACGCAAATTCTCCATATTAACATCATAAAACACTCCCAACGCAGAAGTAATAGAAGACATCCTAAAAGACGAACTCTTTTTATTAACCACACTCACTAATGATAGAAAAATTCTATAAGGTGTGTTGATTTTAATTTTTTGATTCAAGCACCATAAGAAGAAAAGCTCTTTGGCCAAGCATTTGTTGCTTTCCATTTTATTAAACACAGTCAGACACATAAATTTGTGTAAAAGTAGTTGCTTAACACTCAGGATTAAAGAATTTGGTGCGTTGTGTTAGTCAAAGTTTTCTTTGCTCGTGAGAGTTTTCCAATAACCATCAACATCAAAATTAGCATGACCATCTAAAATTTTTGCGTTAATGAAAATTTCACACATGATAGGATAATCAAGTTTAAAAACATTTTTAGCTAATCTAAACCAAAACACATCCATTTTAGGGTTGTATCAGAATGCTGTGAAGAACTCTAAAGTTATAGTAGCATAAATTGGTACATCGCATCGAAAAAGTCTATTCCACCCTACGTTTGTAGCTAGTTGTTCAAGATGTCGTCTCACTTCTATGTTCTGCAACAGTTCAAAATCAAAATACCTAGGAGTTACTATTCCTCTATTCCTAAAGTCACGGAAATGCACACCTTCTTCTTTTGAGTAAATAGAAAATAGGGCCCGATAAGTTGCCCCTAAGTTGGTTTTACCTTCACCAAAAACTTGAAGGCAGAGTTCGTCGACCGGTTTCTTAGCCATCATCTTCTTTGGTAGTGCATTGTAAGAAAATCTGTAAACATGAGATAAATAGTGAAATTCAACTTTTAGAGAGAGAGAGCAAAATCTTACCCAAAATCCTTGTGTTTTTGAATGATTAATGTCTGAAAAGTGTAAAGGATTTGAAGATTAACGAGAATAGATGAAGAAAATACCAAGAATCTAGAGGAAGATGAAGAGTTTTAGAGAGTAGGAAGAGAGAAATTCGTGGGTTAGAGAGAAAGGGAGTGAAATTTTCAAGAATGGGTGAGAGAAGACAAGGGGAGGGAAGCCGAATAGAATTCCCACAATTCCCGCAAGCGTGGGAAATCTCTCTAGAAAGTTTATGGAGAGAAATCCTATGCTCATGGGAATTGTCAAATTTCCACTTCTAAACCTTCTTCCAACCTTACCTGTATTCTCCATGATCCCAAAACCTACAAACACATCAAGATAAAATCATCAACAAGAAATTTGAAAAGAAAACAAGTTGAAAGTCAGACAACTCCATACAAACATCAATCAAACTCAATTCAAACCTAATCATAACCAAATAAATCAAACAAACAAGTAAACCATAACAAACAAAAGAAAATGAAATTCTACAGGTTGCCTCCCATACAGTGCTCCTTTTAATGTCTGTAGCTTGACTCTCTATCCTTGAAAACTCATCTAGGTTCAATTATAAACGGCTTGCTTCCACCTTTCTCTTTCAACATCAATTTTGTAGCTTACAAGTAAGCTATAACTTGCAAAATGAATAAAAGGATAATATTGATAAAGTTTGAGCAAATCAATTAATTTCATCAATGTCCTTTTCATTAACAAAATGTTAATAAAATAGGGAATAATGAAACTCTATGAATCTTCCATCGAATCCAATACTTTGTCCTGTACGAAGGTGAGTTACTCTCTTCCTTCCTTAATCACCTTTATCTCCTTTGTTTCTTTCATTTCCCGAACAGAGATTTTCATAACTTCTTCAAACTCGATGTCTGTTATCATCTATTTTTTATCCTTTTATTCTTCAGAAGATTAAAACACATCAATTATCCTGAATGAGCTACTTTCCTTTAGATTCGTAAATACATCATTCATGTTGAATGTCTCTTGATCATCATCCAAAAGATAGAATTCCTTTCATGAACATCTACTCAAGATTTTTTTATATTCACCTTTGGTATATCAATAACTGGTGAATACTAGGGAGGGTTGACATTCTTTTCTTTAATCTCTTTTTTCATCTTTTGTTCTTTAATAAAGTAGTGTTCAGCATGGTGTTCCACTGGTTCTTTTAGCTTTTCCTCATTCTTAAGTATGATAGCCTCATATTACTCTCATTGATGTAATTCCATATTTCTCATAAATTCTTCCACGCTTCTCTTACAAAATTCCCAAGAAAGTTATCTTACTTGAATCTTTAGGTTATGAATAGAAGCGACATGATTTTTAAAAATTTGACCGAATTTCTTTTCCAGTCTCTTCTGACTTTCCTCCCAGTTGGAAAACATCCTCTTTTGATTTTCTTCTTGAGCTGCCAGTTTGGAATCAAACATCTCTATAAACTTGTCCAACTTACTCTCCATTGCTCCAATTCGATCTCGCTAACATTCAAATAGGTCTTGATGTCCCATGTGAGTACTTGCATTGTTGGACTAATAAAAATCTGGGTGGTTCTACCATCCTACATTGTACGTGTTCCAATAAAAACTGATACTTCCCCAACCATACTATGCCTCATTGTATTTTGCAAAAGTTCCTTGCTCTTTATAATAATTGTCTTCCATCATTGTTCTTTCTATTTCTTCTCGGCATCTATCTCTTTAGATGTCTCAGTCTTCATTTTAAGATGTCTTGATGTGTTACCAAATTCTGTCGATCTTCACGTGTTCTTTATGTTCATGCACCTGCAAATACACAAAGAAAAGTATCAAAAACTCTTAAATCAAAGTAATCTAAATTAAATACGATGCTAAATAATCAATCCCTGGTAATGGTGCCAAAAAATTATTAACAGTAAAACCTATCTATTTGTTTTACACTCAAAAACTGTAAGTGAATTGGTTGTGACTTGTAGTTAAAAAGAGCGGATATCGATCCCACATGGATTGAAGTCCAGACACCCCTTAATTTAGACACAACTTTGTTTAAAAAAATGAAATTGTTAAATGCAAGTAATTTGTAAAATTAAATTAAAAATAAAATAATAACAAAAAATAATAGACAATATAGAATTTGCAGAAACTTTGAATCTAATAATCTAAAAACTAGAGATTATTTTTCCCAATTTTGTCTCCCTCCTATTTTATCGATTGAATTATGTCTCACACTATATTTTTAAATGTAATAATTACCCTATTTTAAGGTGTAACTATTTTTCTCTAATCAAATTAATAAGGATCAATTGGACGATCTCTCAACCTCCCAATGACTCTACCAATTTAACTAATTATTAAACTATCTTATGGATGACCCATTGACTAGTTAAGATCTCTCTTCTAATTATTCAATTAATGTGATGATTGCTAGTTTAGAAGTTGCCAACTCTCTTTGTACAATCCTACACAGATTTCATCTTACTCACTCTCTCGATTTGTTGCAAGATAACAATAAAAAATAAAAATCATCAAAGATAACTTCATTCAATTCAATAAAATAGGAGTTCAACACAATAGTTCCAAAAGCAATCCCTAAAATTAAATCAGCCTAACATGGTCTCCATAACATCATCAACATTAAAATAAACCATTTTTACAAATACTAGAAGAGATTTAAGTGACAGAAAATTGAATAGAAAGAGTCCTTCTCTTCTTTGCAAAATCTAGAATTTTGGTATTGATGTGCAATTTTACCCAATCTTAATGATGATCCTTGTCTTCAATCCATCCTCAAGGGTCCAAAAATGTGTTCTTTACTCAAAGATGGTGTTTCTACAGATGGTTGTCATCCCTCCTGAAGATGGAGGCTTAATTATCCCTTGGTCCAAAAACCCTAGGTATAATGAAGCCTCGCATGAAGTTTCAGATTATAATTCCTACGCCAGTGTAAATTTTATTGATTCCCACACTTGTGGGATTTGGTCACAGATTCCCTCCTCTTTTCTTCTCCTCTTTGATCTCTAGTTCAATTTGCAAATTGCTCCATCTTCCCTCTTACATAAAAATAACCAATTCTTACAATTAACATTAAACACATAAGAACAACAATGGAAATCAAACTTAATGAAAACATACCAATAAATCCTAAACTAAAACAATGATCAACAATTATTTAAGAAAACATATGCCAAATGCATAGACCTATCAATAATAATAAAAAATGATGGAAATTGGGTGATGGCTGAAAGTGTTCTTCTTCTCATCTCTTCTCCTTTCTTTTAATTAAAACAAAGTATTTTAATGCTAAATGGTGGGGTGCACGGCCACACACAAGGAAGAAGGGTCTAGAATAATGATTTTCTTTGATCAAACATGGTGAATTTACCTTTATGCCCTTAGCTTATGTAAAATTACCGTTATACCCTTCAAAGTTTTCCTAAATTTGCAATTAAGCCTAAAATTTGAGACTGACCAAAAATTTTGTTTTTATTTTGGTCCCCGAACTTTTGAAAATTATAATTAAGCCCCTTAACTTTATAAAATTATACATTGGTCCTTTAAGAATTGAAAATTTACTTTTAGATCCCTTATGTACATTAACTTTTCCAATTAAGCTTTCTAAGTGTCTAATAAGTCTATAAATCATGTATAATCACCTCTAAGGTATTAGAACACATTTAACTCGGCTACCATGGGCATATCATCTAATAGTCTTGGTTTTACACACTTAGAAACTTATATGTCATAAATCTCCAAGATTTTGCATACCGATGAACTCTAAGTTCATATAAGGGCATATAACATTATATATCACTAGAATATATACCAAAAGGATTCAAACACATATTTGAAATTATATACAACCATGTATATGTTGTCAATATACAGTAGTATCTCCAAGTACAGACCAATACAATAAAAGGCTCAAAGAGTCTGGCGTTACATCTTAATTTTAGTGGACTAACCTTGTTTTCTAAAAATATCTAGTAAATGGCCTTCCAAATGTTACTGGAGAAAGAAAGCTTTCTAAAGCTTACATTTTTTAAAGCATCATCGAGACAAATTCTTTAAAGAAAGTTCATGTAGAGCTTCCAAACTTTTATTGTTGGTATTCATGTAGAGCTTCCAAACTTTTATTGTTGGTATATGCAGACATTTGTGGACCAATGCAAACACTTTTGTTGAGTGGTTGTAAGTACTTTCTACTCTTTATTGATGACTTTTCAAGAAAGACTTGGGTTTGTTTTTTAAGAGAGAAGTCAGATTCTTTTGAATGTTTTAAAGAATTTAAACTATGGCTGAAAAAAAAGGCTGCCCTATTTTGAAATTACGGACTGACCGTGGTGGTGAGTTCAATTCCACATAATTTGAAATTTTCTGCAACTTTCATAGCATCCGAAGACAATATACAGTCAGATATACACCACAACAAAATGGTGTTGTAGATCAAAAAAATAGAACAATTGTTGAAGCAGATAGGAGGATGTTAAGGGAGAAAAACCTTCCTAAGAAATTTTGGGTTGAAGCTGTAGGGGTAGTTGTCTATCTTCTTAATAGATTTCCAACTCAAGCTATTCAAGGGATGACTCCTTATGAAGCATGGCATGGTTGTAAACCCAATGTCTTAAAAACATTTGGTTATATTGGATATGCATTTTTATCTGCTGAATTAAGAAGAAAACTGGATGAAAAGAGTAGGAAATGTGTTTTTGTTGGCTATAGCAAAGAAACTAAAGGCCATAGGTTGTTTGATCCATTTTTTGAGAAGTTGATTATTAGTCGTGATGTTGTCTTTAACGAAAAAGATGCTTGGCATTGGAAAGATGTGAATAAGCAGCTTGGTTACATGCTTGAAATTAATGATTGTGAGCTAGCTGTCCATGTGGCAACTTCTTGTTCAGTATCAACTGCTAGACAGGTGAGAAGTCTTGTTGAAATTTATGAATCTTGTCAATATGCTAGTCTTATTTCAGAACCTAGTAACTTTGAAGATGCAATAAAAAAAAGAGAATGGTGTGTAGCAATGGAAGAAGAGATCAAAGCAATTGAAAAGAACCAAACATGGACATTAGTAAATCTGTGGGAAGGAAAAGAAGCAATAGGTCTCAAATGTATTTACAAATCTAAGCTCAATCCTAATGGCTCTTTCCAAAAGCATGAAGCATGATTAGTAGCTAAAGGATATAATCAAATTCTAGGTACTGATTTCACTGAAACTTATGCTCATGTTGCTAGGTTTGATATTGTTTGAATTCTTTTGGATTTGGGTACTAATAATGGCTGGAAAGTCTTTCAATTGGGTGTAAAATCTGGATTTCTCAATGGTGAGTTGTTAGAAGATGTAGATGTATTTTTTGAACAACCTAAAGGTTTTATTATGAAAGATCAAGAGCACAAAGTGTATAAACTGCACAAGGCACTCTATGGGCTCAAACAAGCTCCAAGGGCTTCGTATAGCAAAATTTACTCTTATTTTACTGCAAATGGTTTTCAAAAGAGTCAAAATGAACCTACACTCCATATGAAAGTCCATGAAAGTGATATTTTGGCTGTTTGGTTATATGTGGATGACATGATTTATATTGGGAGTTCATAAAAAATGATAAATGTCTAAAGAGTCCATGATGCAAACATTTGAAATGTCTGACCTTAGTTCATTGAACTATTTCTTGGGAATTGAAGTTGTTCAAGATTCACATGGTATTTTCGTTTGTAAAAAGAAATATGCAGTGGATTTGTTAAAAAGAGTCCATGATGCAAACATTTGAAATGTCTGACCTTAGTTCATTGAATTATTTCTTGGGAATTGAAGTTGTTCAAGATTCACATGGTATTTTCATTTGTAAAAAGAAATATGCAGTGGATTTGTTAAAAAGAGCTGGAATGGAGTTATGCAAAACTGTCAAGACTCTACTAAAACACAAAAATGAGCATATGTTATTCTTTTAGGATGCCTGAATTTTAATATTTTTCAATTATATGTTCAAATAAGGTTTATTTTATAAAGGTAACTATTCTTATTTATTTTATATAGATATACTTTATTAGTCAGTTCATTTAATTTTATGATTAGCATTGTCATTTGTTATATTTAAAACATACACAGACACACATATTTATATATACTTGATTAATATCAATGCAAAGATTGTTACCGATTTTGTCACAACTATATCTTGGTATTGGAGTGCTTCTAAAGGCCTAAACAACCGACTCCTAATATAGAAAATTAGCTTATTATTCTTATTTTTAATTCCTCTACAATAGCACTCATCTTAACATTACCAAATTCTCGCATCAACTGCCAATAAAATTGAATTCGTTAAAATATTTGTTATGGAAAGCTCAATTAATGTTCCTATTATACAGCTTCGATTTAGCTTCTCATATAGGTGAAGATTCATCTCCTCCATCACAAACCACTACTGAAGGTCAACCAAATTCATAATGCAATTTTTGGTTTCATCCTGATCAATTAGTCTTAAGCTAGATAATTGGATCAATTGTTGAATCATTTATCCCATAAATTGTTGGCATATCATGTGCAAAGGATGCTTGGGAAAAGCTTGCAGTCATATATGCCTCATATTTAAAGTCTCAAATTTGCCAAATCAAAAGTAGTATCTTTATGTTATACAGTCATCCAATACACTTAATGTGCAAAATCCATGTTTCATCAACTTGTAGCGTCTGGAAGTCTTATGAATGATGATGAGTTAGTACAATTTGTAACCAATGGTGTTGGTCCTTAATTTCGTCCCTTTGTTCATTTCTTTGAAAATGGATCGGATGATGTTAACTTTGATAATCTTTATGGCCTGTTATTAAATGAAGAACTAAGTCTTAATGTGAAAAACACAGCTAAAGCAATTCAGTTGATAGTTTTTTTTTTGTTTTCACTTAATAATACTCTCAATGAATTCCGAGGCTTCACGAGGGAGAGGAGAATGTCAACGAGGGAGAGGAAGAAGTTATCAATTTAATATTCTCCTTGTCCTTAATAATCACTTGGTAAATACAATATGCAACCTTCCAGCTCCTCTTTACAATCATATCCTACTAATTTATCTATTTTAATTACAATGGCATCGAGCACTAGTCTAGAAGTTGTTCTTTACCCAAGTGAAGTATACGGATACTCGTCTTACACCTATTATCTTACCATTAAAACCACCCAAGAACTACATCGTTATCTTCTCTCATCAACCCTAACCTTAGTCATGGATTATGGACATAGGAGCAACATACCACTTAACATCTGAATTTGAAAATTTAACACTTCCTTCTGATTTTTAGGGGCAAGATGATGTCAAAGCACTAATTGAACATGTTGTTTCTTCTTTATGTCAATTTAATAATTCTCTTTTTCAATTGTAGGATATCTTAAATGTGCCTCAAATTAACCATAACCTATTAACTACTTCATCTTTCACTACCTCTAATAACATTTTTGTTGATTTTTTCCTTCGTATTTCAAAGTCAAGGATATCCTCCTGAAGGATTTGCTGCTTATAGGATTAAATGACAATGACCTTTATTCAATTCTTCTCCATCCAATCTATGATTGTCAACCACCCAAGTTTGCCTTAAATTGTTCTCTTCCTACTTGACATGAAAGACTAGGACATGCTTCATTTTGTATTGTTCCCAAGCACTTAATGAATCAATCATTTCTATTTCCTCTAATAAGTATTTAGGATCGTGTCAAGCTTGTAGTATTAGCAATTCTCATAAATTGCCATTCACCAGTTTAAACTTTGTTTTTTAAAGACCTTTATATTTAATTTATTAAGATCTATAGGGATCATCACCAATTCCATCTGCTGACGGTCACAAATATTATGTCATTTTTACTAATAATTTCGGCGATTATAGTTCTATGCATTTTCTCAAACAAAAGTTTGACGTGCTTAATAGGGAAAGAGGGCAAAAATGACCCTAAAATTTGTTTTTGATGACAAGTTACAAAATTCAAATTAAATCTTATTATTTTAGAATTTTTCAAATCAAACTCTAGGTTAAAAGAAAAAGTGACGGAACTATAATGCCTGTAAGTTTTTGCCACATCAGCAAAAATGAGGTGGAAATTTATAAATTTTAACTTTGATTGTGATTCTAATGTTCCACGTAACTACTATGTGGCACTTGGAGACCCAATTATTTAAAATTGATTATTAAAATTACGAAGTTAATATTTTTTTGGTAATTAAGTACGAAGTTAATATTATCATGTTGATTTTAATTTAACAAAATAATTAACCTAATTATTTGTATTAACTAATTAATTAATGAGTAAAAAAACCTCACAATCTAAAATCCCTAATTATCGATGGAATTTACTATTGAGACTTCTGAGGGATGATTCCTAAGAAATATTTAATCTAACTCGTACAAGCCTATCAAAAGAAAACCTAAGATGAGTTAGGGTTTCTAAGGAACGATTCTTGTCAATTCTTTAGCCTACGTCATACAAGCCTATTAAGGGATAGTCAGAAATGAGAAGATGGTTGTGGATCTGTTAGATCATTAACTTGCCGTGTATATGTCTACAAGTAAAAGGCAATAAAAGACTTTTTGAGTATGGTTATTAATCTTCTTTAGGGTGAATTGATTAGATGTTTGTTTTGATCCCACCTCATTCTCTACCTACAAAAGGCCTATCGAAGTTTATCATTCATATTTGAGGAGTGACCTTGGATCATCAAGGATGGGATTTCTTATGACATTTATTTTATTATATTTTTATTTTAGTTCCCATTTATATTTAATTTTAATGAACAAGTTTAACATTTCGTTTTTAAGCATTTTATATAAAGAGATTTACATATTTTGAGGGAAGTTCTAATTTTAGAATAATGCAAAATTTCTACATTAAAACAATGCCTTCCTCCTACAAGAAAAGAAAAAAAAGCAAGTTCATAAATCATATATTTGGGTGAGAATGCATTCCTAAGTTTAAAGATGGAAACATATAAACACATATGCTGTAGGTAAAGAAATAAATTCTATGGTGTCAAGACCAGCCACGAATCTTATGTTAAACGAGTCATTTAACTCTCTAAATGGCATCTATGTAGTTAAATTTTAAAAACTTTTTAATTTCTAAAATTTTATTAAATAAAATTATAATATAAAATAAAGCTACAAATTTATTATTTTTTCAATTTAAAATAAAATTTTTAATTTATAAAATTTTGTTAAATAAAATTAGAATATAAGTGAAGCTGCAAACATACTAATTTATGTAAAAAGTTGTCATTAAAAAAACATATTTTACTCTGTAAATGACTTTTAAGTAACTTTATCAATCACAAAGGAGTAACTTGATTGCCAATAAAACGTATAAAAAGTAAAATTTAATTAATCTATTTCTTCAATTTAGTTGTTATAAAACAATTGTGATTAAATTTTATTCATAAATAATAAAGATAGTATTTTAATAAAATAAATTTTTATTTAATAATACTAACGTCATTAATAATTACCCAAATTTTGGCTATATAATTGGATGCTTGTTATAAACTAGGATCCGAAGACAAAGAATATATAAACTTTAGCTCGGAACTTGACTACGACCTCATTATTGGAAACTTTATTTAAATAAAATGTTTTCTATTCGCCGTCGAAGGTAGCTTACCTGTATATGCTTCCTAAAAAAGATTAACTCAATAATAAACTTTTAATTTTACTTATTACCGTTGTTTATATTACTTTCCTTTTCTTTTCTGCGTGTTGTTTATGCGATGTTAGTGCGATGGAACTATGGTAAATTGATTAAACAACGAATTCTATGACTATAAATGCATGAGATTCTAGAGTGCGCTATTGCGAGGGGAATAAATAATTTATTTTAAAACATTATATATATATATATATATATATGTATGTATTTTAGTCTAAGAATTTGACTTAGTCCCAGGACTAACCCTAGGCAAGGGCAGGGCAAGCATTTACTTAGGGCCCATCTTTATAATTGATAAAATATAACACATTTTTATCTTCATGAAAAATAAAATAAATTAAAATAGTTTCTACTTTTAACCTCGTAAAGAACAATAAAAAGGATCTATATTTTGCTTATTTTTATTCTTTGTAAAAGTCTAAAAATAGATCAAAATAAAAACTTTTTTTATACCTATAACCTGTTAAATATTAGGAAAGGCCTGCTCAGTCCACGAGGTGTTAGAAAAGAGACAGCTAGTAGGACAACATGGGCGTCGTTGATTAATTAACAAGATAATTATATTATAGTTGTGTTGAATAGTGATATACAGAAGTGTGACATTTAATATGGAAACTTCATTTTATTATGTGGTCATGTGCAGCTAGCACAGATATTCTTGTTTGTGTTTCGTCATGGACTATGGGAGAATCATATTATATAGATGGAGAGTGGTTTACCTGGGGAAACTAAGCATATCATTCACCTCATCTCCTTTTATTCCCTGTAACGAGGAACCATGGCAACCTCTTCGTTTATCTCTTCAATTTCTAGAAGGTAAAGAACCAGTTATTTCCTACGACTTTGTTTTTCCTTTCCCATACATGATCTTTATTTTTGTTGTCTTCCTGTTGGTCATCTCATGATGATAAATACACAACTGAGATCAATTTTTTTAAGCGTGTATTTCAATTAGCTGAACCTGGGAATGCTGTTTTTGTTCATATGGCTTAGGAGTTATTAAGGTATTTTTTTGCAATTCCTGGTCTTCCTTTTCCTTTTACTTTTCCTATCGTCTTTCTCATGGAGAAAAAGAGGTTGTTTAGTCAAATGTTTTCTGCATAACTTCTCACATGTTATTTTCTCAATTTCATTAACTTGGGATCTGAATAACTTGTGAAAGTTTCTGTTTACAAAATAATCATCTGATGCGAGGACTATTTTAAGGTGAGGGAAATCTTGACGAATTTCAGACAGGGGTTCCTAAGTAGCATTAAAATTTGGTTCCTATTGAATCAAATCTTGAGGCGTAATCTAACCTTGTTGTAGTATTTTATGATAGCCAATCACAACAACAGGAGTACGAATTGGATGATTGTCAATAAATTGTAAGGGCAATGGAATAGCTGGAGCTTAAAGTTCTCCCACACACTTCTTAAGATTTGAAACATGAAACACATTATGAATGTTGGCGTTAGTTGGTAGTTCCAACTGGTAAGCCACAATCCAAATACATTCAGTGACACAGAATGGCCCAAAACACCTGTGAGAGGGCTTATGTGTTGTCTTGTGCCTAACTAATGTTTATCGATAAGGTTGTAACTTTAAGAACACCCAATCATTCACCTCAAATGTGATATCAGTTCGCTTATGATTTACCTAGTTCCACATCTGTGTCTGAGCTCATAGTAAGTTGGCTTTAAGAGTATCAAGGATGGAGGTGCGAGCTTTGAGCAAGTCTTCAACTGAAGCTACACTTACAATACCCTCAACATAGTCTAGTAAGGAAGGTGGTGGATGGCTATAAACTGCTTGGAATGGAGTCATGCTGATTGCAGAATGGTGAGACATGTTATAATACCACTCTACCCAATGTAAGTAGTTCATCCATTGCTTTGGATTATCATAAACAAAGCAACGCAAATAATCTTCAAGGTAACGATTCATGAATTCCATTTGACCATCGGATTGAGGATGATATGAACTGTTGGTCGCCCAAGTCCTGCAAATTGAATAGTTCTTGCCAAAATTAGCTCATAAAAAGTGGGTGACTAATGAAGGGGAATCTATGCAACTTAGCCATTGTTTTGACAATTGCTTTTACAACATTTAGGGCTATAAAATTTGGACAACACTAGCAAAATGAGCTTATTTTGATAAACAATATAACTACGAAAACATTAGTTTTGCACATCGATGGAGGGACATAGGTGACAAAGCCCATGGACAACGAATCCCAAACTTGTCCCGGAATGGAAAAAGGATGTAAGATCCTTTGAGAAGCCTTGTTAAATGGCTTCACTGTTTGACAAATATCATAATTCCCTACAAATTCCTTGACTGATTGCTGCGGTTTAGGCCAATAAAATGCAATGCGAGATAATGTGTGTTGTACTCTGGCATGATGTCCTACTGGCTTGTTGTGAAACTCAGTAAAATGAGTACTAGCAAAGCAAAATCTGAGGGCATCACCACCCTACCTTTGTAAAAAAACAAGCCATCCTTGATTGAGTAATGTGGAAATATAGGGGTTGGCTTGGATATCATGCAGTAGTTGAATAGAAGCTGGGTTAATGCAAAAAATATTATGATAAGTGTCCCACAAAGCCATTACTGGTTTGGATGCAATTGTGAGAGCATCAAAGGAACCAGTGGCAATATGAGATAAGGTATCAGTTGGCCTATTATCTCTCCCTAGATGATACTTAATATCAAAATCAAATCCAACAATTTTGCGAGTCATTTATGCTGCTTTAGGGTTTGCATTGTCTGATGGATTAAAGCCAGTAGATTTTGATGGTCTGTCTGGATCAAAAATTGAATACCCAACAAATACTGGTGCCATTTTTGGACTGCTTCAGTAATGGCATACATTTTTTTTACAAAATAGGCAATAGGGTGCCCCTTCTGTGATAATATGGCACCGATACCTAGTCCCGAAGCATCAGTTTGGATGAAAAACTACTGTGAAAAGTCTAGAAGAACCAAAACTAAGGTTGTAGCTAATGCATGCTACAATTTGACAAAAGCATTGGTTGCCTTAGTGGTTCAGGTAAAGGCATTTCATTGTGTTAATAGTGCAACAATTGTGGAGTACTGTGTAACGAAACAGAGATAGTATCCCTTAATCCGAGAAACCCGCGTAACTCTTTGATTGTATGAGGAAGTGGCCATGGTTTAATCACCTCAACCTTATCGGGACCCACAACAACTCCTTTTCTCAAAACACGATACCCCAAATAACCCAATTCAGTACATCCAAACTCACACTTTGACAATTTTTGCAAATAAAGCATGGTTTTACAAAGTGATGAAGGCTTCCTCCAAATGTGCTGAATGGGAATCCCAAGATGGGCTAAACACTAAGATATCATCAAAAAAGCCAAGTACTAATCTATGTAACATTACCCAAAAAATTAAGTTCATCAAAGCTTGAAATGTGGATAGAGCATTAGAGAGTCTGAACAATATAATAATGAATTCATAATGACCTTGATATGTATGGAAAGTAGTTTTCTCTATATCCAAAGGATGAATTCGAACTTGGTGATAACTAACCCCTAAATCTAACTTCAAAAAGACTTGAGCCTTATGAAATCCATCCAGTAATTCATCAATCGTAGGGATAGGAAATCGATCCAGATGGTAACCACATTGAGGCATGGTAATCTACACAAAAATGCCACGATCCATCCTATTTCTTAAAGAGAAGGACTGGTGATGAAATAGAACTGGTACTAGGTTGTATCACTCCCTCCGCAAGCATATCTACCATGAGTTTCTCAATTTCATTATTCTAAAAGTGGGGGTAGTCATAGGGTTTGACGTTGATTGGGGGTGCTTTGGGTAGTAGGTATATGGCGATCAAGCAGTTGGGATGGTGATAGAGTAGTGGGTGGGTTGAAAATGGTAGCAAATTTGGAAAAGAGGTTTTGGAGAGATTGAATGAAATTTGGAGGAGCTTTCGATCCAATAATGGGTTCTGGCTTTGGTGGTGTAATGGGTTCAACAGACAAGTGATATTATTGGGTCATGGTTTAGGTAGGGTTAATTTTTTTGAGTGAGATGTGGGTAATTTGACGAAAGGAGGGTTGTTTCAGCACAGTCAATTTCATCTTGGCACCAGCATAGTCAAATTCTATAAAGAAGGCCTTGTAATCAAACAAGATTGGGCCTAATTCGGCTAACCATTGGATCCCTAGGATAAGATCAGCTTCGCCAATAAGTAGAAAGAGAAGATCCACAGGAAAGGTAGTTGATCCCATAAATAGAGGAGTTTGCAAACATGTACCTACATATCCTAATGTGTCCCCGTTTCTTACGGTAACCCTAGATTGTAAGGCCCAAATAAGAGGCTAGCCTGATCTAGATGAAGTTGTTGGTTGACCCACCATTAATGAGGACCACTCTGGCCTGACCATTGATAGATCTAGCGAGTTTGAGGGTCAAAGGGACGATTTGGCCCGTTAAAGCATGGAAGGAAATCTAAGGGGTGGATTTAGTTGGTTCAATATACGGTGCCAACGTGTTGTCAGGAGAAATATCTTCCCAATCAATCTCATCATCTGGTTTAGCCACCAAACAGAGAAACTGTGGAGGTTTAAATCGATGACTGGCCACAAACTTCTCATCACAGTTATAACAAAGTCTTTGTTCATGTCAAGCCGCCATCTCAGCTGGTGTAAGATGTTTAATGGTGAAGGGTGGTTTAGGTTTAGTGGGTGAGATATTTGTCTTGGTGGAAGGTAGAGGAAGAGGGGGAGGTTTTTTATACGAGGATTTGAAGATGCAAGGTTTGGTAGCATTGCACTTATTGTCCCTTAATTTGGCAAAACCCATGGCCTCATAAAGGTTTTGTGATTTAAACACACTCATCTCTCTTTGGATATCGTCCCTCAAGCCAGATAGGAAGCAGTCAAGGAGATTCATATGGCTAAGGCCAGAGATACAAGTGGAGATGGCCTCAAACTCGATCATGTAATAGGCCACTATGGACATTTATTTAAGCTTAAACAACTAGGATTGATAGTTGATAAATGAGGAGGGTCCAAAATAGAGCTCTAATTGGTATTTAAAAATGTCCCAAGAGGATAGTTGATTTGTGGTGTAGAGCCATTGGAACTACTTAAGAGCAGTTCCTATCATGTAAAAGGCAGCAAGGTTAAGGTTTTGGTCCACTGGGGTATGGTGAAATTGGAAGACATATTCAATTTGGAAGAGCCACCCTTGGGCATTGTCACCCAAGAAGAGGGGTATATTGAGTTTGGGGACTTGAGCTGGTAATGGCGATGATTGGTTAGAAGGCGGTGAGAAGAAGATGGCATAAGAGGGGTGGGGACTGTCAAGGAAGAAGAAGAAGGGAATGATATGGTGGACTTGTGTTTGGTAACGATGACAGAGGAGAAGATGGTTTATCCAAATTGGCAAGCTTTTGCACCAAATTGGATATTACGATTTGCTGGGTGGTTATGTTCTTTTAGATCCGTTCAAGGGTGGAGGAATAATTGGTTTCAAGTTTGTTGAGGTAGTCTGTGAGTTTTATGACTTATTCCTCAACAAATTTGGAACGGTTGACAATACTTTCAGCCATCTCTCAACGAGAGCACCAAATATGATGCGGTGTATCCGTAGAATAAGAAAGGGGATGAAAAAATAAAGTAAAGAAGAGATGAGAATCAGAGGTAGGTGAGAAAAGAAAAGACTTTTGGGTATGTTTCTTACTGATCACACCATTTCATTGTTATATTTATAGGAGTGTGCCTTGCAACATTCATAACAAACTCATGATTGAAAAATGCTAAATGACAGCATATAACAAAATCTCATAATAAATTCCCTCATCATCACACATAATCCCTCAACTTGGCAGGATGCGTGACCACTATTTTACTTCTTCTGATTCCTTTGAGTGTTCTGGCTAAGTCAGCATCTGTATCGGGCTTTAGCACCTCATCTGAGGTTGTTATGAGCTCACCAATTATTCTTGCAACAATTTATGTCATTTTTAAATTTCAACAGTTTTTCACCCTTTTAAAATGCTCCTTGTGCTCTCATCTTTCATTTAAGGTTCACTCCTCTATAAAAGACAACAATGTTGAAGCCTTAATGTGGATTTTGTTTTTGTTGTAGGTACGAGCTATAATAGGTTCAGAGAAAAAGAGATTCATTCTTAGATATAAAAAACTTATGTTAAAAACCAAATAAGTTGGTGTGAGTGGTTCAACACTCTCATCCCTTAACCAGAGGTCTTGAGTTCGAACCCTAGGAATGGAGAAACTTGTTTCACCAGCACTTTACCCCTTGTGGGTTAAGCTGATGTGAGTGGGGATTAGTCTGGGTATGGGTAGCTTAAAGACGCCTTCCCCTAGTTGAGATCCTCCTAAGACACCTTGTGGGCTATCAAAAAAAAAAAAAAACTTGGGGGTTTCCAATTCTCCAATTGATTCAGGTCTTAAAATCTACAGTATTCTTTTATAGCTTTCCATTTTATAAAACCAATATAAACCGATTATACCATTAACCACTGTAACTTGGGAGAATTGATTATATTGTATGCTGATCTCCATGACTATTTTTAGATATATAGGCTTTTTTGTTAATTGTTTGTCTTTTGTCATTGATCTAGGTATCCCTCATTCTATTTAAGATCTAGTCAAGAACTAAGTAATCTTTTGTTATTTTTAGTCCTCTTCTAGACATTTCCTCATCTGGCTTTTGGAAAATCTTGTGCTTTGCTATCTTCTTTTGTAGATTCAGAGTGAACGATGTTAACTATGATGAGAATATACAAAGCTAGTGTGTGGCTTCTTAAACATAGTGGATCAATCTGATTGTTTTACTTATGTAGTTAATTGGTATCTTATAAATTTTTCTTTAATATTGGACACACCTATGATTGGTTTTAGATTGTGTTTTTGATTCGATGCTCTTTGGGTGTTGGGATTTTAATTTTTTTTTGTCTTGATTAAACCATTGAAGTTTAAATTCTTTTGCGTTTATAGTTTTAAATATATATTTTTTCTTTTTAACCGCCTAGTTCTATGTTCTAGCGTTTGTAGAAACCTAGTTGCTATTATTTATTTAGATTTTAGACCATTGAATTTTAATTTGCTTATAGTTGTGTAAACTTGTGATTTCTGTTAGTTTATGCTCTACAACTAATCGATTGGATGTAGTTTAAGTGAAAAATAATTTAAAGGAATTCTTTATCATGTCCATTTTTAGATATATAAGATAAAATCCATGAAATAATTATACATTACAAATAAAATTATAATGAGATTATAATTATGAGATTCATATTGCATTTATGTATTAACCTTAAATTATTCATAGTCATTGTTCTATTAAGACTTGATATTAATAGAACATAAAAAAGCTAGCATACATTATGTTTTTCCTTATGAAAGAAGTAGCTAATATCATACGTTGAAGTATGGAGATACTTAAACAAACGTATGGGTGCTTGTTAGAGAACAAATTCATTGAACATGCCTGAATTAAGAAATCCATTTGGAACATTACTTGTTTGTCTATGGAATTCTCATTATGATAATTGTATAAGTGATCCTTTGACCTGAGGTCACCAAAGTTATCTTGTATAGGGATTGCTATGTTTTAATACTACTTATGATTTATTTAATTATGTGTTATTTAATCGGTAATCACTAGATATAGCATGAGCTATATGAAGGTAGTTGAGTAATCAAGATATGATTCATCACCCTAAAGTAATTAAGGAGAACATTCTATTGTTCTCAAGTAGTATTGATTCGGGAAATCCTTGGCCAAGGTGGAATGACACTTTGTAAATAGTTTACAAATGCCATTAATTAGATTAATAGATAATGTAGGAGACCTAATATGATTGGACTCAAAAAAGACATTAATTTCATGCTTTGTTTAATTGAAACATTGTATGATGAAAGGATTGAATTATACATAAAAATTATGTACAAAAAGGTTAGTTAGAACTATTTTGACATTTTAAGTATTTGAGTGATCATGATGAATTGCTAGACGTCAATCCTGATCAATAATTATAAATTGTTTAATTAAAAAATTAAAGATAAATTAAAAGGAGTTTAAATTTATCTAATTCTAATTATGAATTATAATTATAATTTATGATCATTGCGAACATATTTGGGGACCTAATAAATAGGTTGAAAAAAGCAAAGATATTTTATCAAGTTAGACTTGATTGTAAAGTTTGAGAAACTTTATGATTAAATATGAGATATTTAATAAATAAGGATTAATATAATACATTGGATCTTATTTGGGCATAATTGATATTTAATTAGAATTATTTGTAATTCTAACTAATTTTAATTGAAATTAGAATTAAATTTCAATTAAATTACTAAAATGTCTGAAACCTATTATAAATAGGCTTAAACTCTATGGAGTTAGCACTTCTTGCTTAACTCTCTCTTTAAGAGTTACAGAGTTCTCCTAACTCATTTTGTGGATACCGTTAGAGGTCCAACATTTGTGCAGCTATAATGTTGAGGTGGATTGATTTTGGAAACTGTTTGAAAGATACGACAAGAACATGATCAAGCTTTCAAAATAAAATATGAATTTAGATTCACACTTTATTATGATTTATGTGTTAATCATTTTATAGAATTGAATTGATATTGGTTTTTGGGAAACTAATTTGCAAAAAAGTTTTGTAATTTTTGCACTACGGCTGGGATCAAATCTCAACCTAGTTTTCCAACAATTTTCACAGTCGATTAGTATGGTGCATATTTTTAGGAAATAAGATCAATCTTCATTTCCTTTCTTGAGTAATATTAGAGTCGTTTAGGGACTTGTTTGACTTGTCTTCTATAGCTTCTGTTTAGAATTAGGGTAAGAGTGGTAGCTATGACTTCTAATCATAGAGCAAGGGCTAGTTCTTTAAGGAGTTATAGGTTTAAGAGAAGAAAATATATCGACAGACAATGGATAGACTCTTAGAACATCAGGACATAATGGAGATTTTGGAAAAATATAAGATTCATATAGTATGCATACAAGAGGCAAAGTGGACACGGGCTAAAGAAAAAAAGATTAATAGGTTCAAACTTTAGTATTTAGGGTATTCGACATGACATAATAAGGTAGGTATGTTGGTTATTAAAGAACTCATAAACCATGATGTGGGAGATAAAAAGGACTAATGATAGGATTATGTCCTTAAGATTATAGTAAAAGGTGTTGTCTTCAAGGTGGTGTGTCCTTATACAACTTAAATAGGGTTAAACGAACAACCTAAGCCCTAGTTTTGGGAAGAGCTAGAAGAGTTGATTTAGCAGATCCCCCCTGATGAGAGAGTTATTAAAGGAGGAGACTTTAATGATCATATAGTGATAACCTCAAACAGTTTCGGATATGGTGATATAAATGATTATGGGACTGCTCTGTTAGATCTCCTGGTAGCATTTGAGTTGGTGATATCCAACCTTTTTTTTCAAGAAAAAAAAGGAGCACCTAGTGACTTTTAAGAGTAGAACCACGGAAATTCAAATTAACTACTTGTTTATAAGATGGAGCAATCAACCTAGTTTTAAGAATTACAAGGTTATACCTAACACTTGGTTATCGACTGAGTATAGATTATTTAGTTATGGATTATATAGTTAAGTATTAGAGTAAAAAGAAAAGTCTTAAGAGGTGTACTAGAGTCTGATGGTGGAATATAAAAGGAGATGTGGTGGAAAAACTTAAGGACAAAGTAATATATAGAGAAGAATGGAAATTAGATAGAGATGTAATTAGATGTAGGAGAGAGTATTAACTTTTTTAAGGAATACAACTAAAGAGATCTTAGGTATTTCTAAAGGACCTAAGGGTAGTGTGATGGAGTCTTAATGATGGAATGAAGATGTACAAGAAAAGGTTAAGATCAAGAAGGGTGTATATAAAGTACGATTGGATAGTACAATAGAGGTAGAGAGAGTAGTTAATCGAGAAAGTTGCAAAGTAGAAAAGAAAGAGACGAAGAAGACAATCTTAGAAGCTAATAGCAAAGCTTACGAGAAATTATACGAAAACTTGGAAACTAAAAAAAAAGAAAATAATATATTTAAGTTGGCGAGACCTAGAAACTGAAAAGCAAGAAATTAGATCAAGTTCATAGTATAAAAGATGAAGTCAGAAATGTACCTATGACTAAAAATGACATCAACAGAAGATGACAGAGATACCTTTATAGCCTTTTTAATGAAGGCACAGAGGATAACATCTTTTTAAGTGATATTAGCACATCCAATAGGTATTATAACTTATTGTTGAAATATTACAAAGGAAAAAATTAAAAGAGCGTTAAGAGAGATAAAGAGTGGAAAGGCAGTGAGGCCTGGTAAGCTACCTATAGAAGTGTGGAAGAATCTAGGCAAAGAAGGTCTTACTTGGCTAGCCAAGCTTTTTAATGTGATCCTTAAGTTTGCTAAAATGTTAGATGAATGGAGATTTACTATACTAATTCCGTTAGACAAGAATATAGGAAACATCCAAAACTGTAACAATTATAGAGATGTCAAACTACTTAGTCATACCATGAAGTTATGAGAGAACGTGATTAAGAATAGAGTGAGAAATGGTGTTCATTTGTTAAAGAACTAGTTTGACTTTATGTTATGAAGGTCCACGACATAAGCTTTACATCTCCTCTGAAAACTAATTGAATATTATAGAGAAAGATAGCACAATCTACACTTGATTCTTATTGACTTGGAGAAGGTGCATGGAAAGGTACTTAGAAAAATTATATGGAGGTGTTTAAAAGTGAAAGGTTTCCCTATGACTTATAAATGGGTTATCAAGGATATGTATAAAGGTGTAAACACTTGAGTAAGGACAGGAAGAGGAGATATAGAATCTTTTTCTATCAATATTAAGCTACATCAAGGTTCCTTATTATGCCCCTTTTGTTTACAGTAGTTATAGATGAGCTCATCAAGAATATCCAAGGGATATGCGTTGGTGTATATTGTTTATTGATGACATTGTTTTAAAAAATGAGATAAAAGAGGGAGTCAATGTCAAGCTAGAACTTTGGAGGGATATATTAGAGTTGAAGGACTTTAAATCGAGTAGGACTATGATTAAGTACTTAGGGTGGCTTCTAATGTGGAGGTAAAGATTAGCTCAGAAGTTATATCACAAAAAGAGTGTTTTAAGTATCTATGCTCAAACATCCAAAGCAATGGAAAGATTGATGAAGACATAGTTCACCGTATCAAATTAGGGCAGCTTAAGTAGAGAAGTACATCAATAGTTTTATGTAATAAGAAGATAATATTCAAACTCAAAGGTAAATTCTATCATATAGCAATTAAGCCAGCCATGCTCTATCCGATAGAGTGTTGACCAATTAAATAGGTACATAGCGATAAATTAATAGTGGTAAAGATGATAATGCTCTGTTGATATACAACCTTACTAAAAAAGATAAGATCAAGAATGTAATAGTAAGAGACTAAGTAAAGGTGGAAGTGAACCCAGAGGGAGTCCAAAGGCGATCCTAAACTTGGACCAAAATGTTCAAGACAAGCTAGAGGCAATCAGTAAGGCGAAGGTCTCATCCTCTTTCAACGTCGCAGGCCCTACATATCCAGCACACAATGGAGTAACTCACAAGCAAGTCCGATAAAGGAGAGTCCTAAACTCTTAGTGAAATTGAGTCTGAGTCCTTTGATTCACTATGCATGTATGTAAGCATATGTGTTATGGTAATGTAGTTCCATTCTACAAGGTCAACATGATGGGTTGCTATGTTTGGGTCTTTTGCTATGGAAAATTAGAGCAGTAACTATAGAGAGTTGGATATCAAATGAGTGACAAATATATTCTGCTCATAGAGTGGTTTCTCACATTATGGTGGTAGAGAGTTGCCTTCTTGGTGTTCTCTTACTTTGTACATACATTTTGGTTGATTTATTCAATTTCACTGATTTAACAAAAAAAAAGTAAAGGTGGCTAATATTAATTAAAAATTAAAAGAGACAAAGCTTAGGTGATTTAGGCATGTTAAAAGAAGATCCCTTGACGATTTAATGAGAAGATACGAGAAAATTGTACCTAAAGACTGTAAAAGGAAAAAAAAGGAAACCTAAAAATTTGAGGAGGTTATTAAGAATAATGACTCTATTGAAACTTATTGAGGACATGATTCTTAATAAAAAACTTTGGCGTACTATGATTAGAAATAAAGGATCTCACTTAGAGAAGTCATTCTCTTTCTCATAAGTCTTAATTAATTTTTCTTTATTATTTGTGTATTTATTTACTTATTTTATTTTAATTATTTAATTTATTTTTATTTATATTATTCTTTATTTTGTTGGGCATTTATTGTATTACTTTATGTTTATATTTTATTTATTTTTAGTTATATGTATATATTTATTTATATTTGTTATTAATATCTTTATACCTATTTTATGTTTATTTTGTTTTTAATCATTGTTACTTTATTATTTTAATATTTGAATTTAAGAATTAGGTTAAATTGTTATATAAGTAATATTTGATTGTTCCATGTACAAGTTCATTCTGTATGGATTTTTTTCCTTATTTGTTAACTAAATTATACAAACAATTTCTGAAAAATTAAAAATTAAAAATTAAAAAATAATTTGAAAAGTTTTTGAGATATATTTTACCCTCAATTAAAAACAGTTGGAAACGTGAATATATGCAGGCTAAAAGGGAAGGTGGCTCTGATCACAGGAGGAGCCAGTGGCATTGGAGAGTGCACAGCAAAAGTATTCGCTCACCATGGAGCCAAAGTTGTGATCGCCGACATACAAGACGAACTGGGCCACTCGGTGGTGGACACACTAGGTTCATCAAACTCAACCTATGTCCACTGTAACGTCACCGACGAGGACCAAATACAAAATGCAGTTGATAAAGCCATGGCAACCTACGGCAAGCTAGACATAATGTTTAACAATGCAGGAATTGCTGATCCAAACAAAGCACGTATAATCGACAATGAGAAGTCCGATTTCGAGCGAGTTCTCAGCATCAACGTGACAGGAGTCTTTCTAGGGATCAAACATGCAGCTCGAGTCATGATCCCAAGTCGTAGTGGAAGCATAATTTCGACTGCAAGCATCAGCTCAACTGTGGGAGGTGCAGCGTCGCACGCATATTGTTGTTCCAAGCATGCTGTTCTAGGCCTCACGAGGAACGCTGCGGTTGAGCTGGGACAATTTGGGATCAGGGTCAATTGTCTGGCTCCTTACGCGCTTGCAACACCTTTAGCTACTAAATTTGTTGGGCTTCACAGTGAGGACCTAGAGAAGGCAATGGATTCGGTTGCCAACCTCAAGGGTGTGACACTTAAGGCTGAAGATGTCGCCACTGCAGCTCTTTTCCTAGCTAGTGAGGAGGCCAGATATATCAGTGGTCACAATCTGTTTGTAGATGGAGGATTCAGCATCTATAATTCAGCATTTCACATGTTCCAGTACCCAGACTCTTGATTTTCCTGAAAATTATCATCTGCTCTACTCCTTGCAGCAATAAAATATTAGAATTTTTAAATTTCCTATTGAACAATTATTAATTAAAACAACTGAGAATTATATGTTGACATTCAAGAAAGTTAACACTTTGGACCTTATTGGCAATTTAGATTCAGATTTTGCTATATATCCGGATGACATGAAGTCTTAGGGTATTTTTTTTATGATAGCAAATGGTGTTGTTTTATGAAGAGTATTAAGTAGACACCAACAACTTCCTCAGCCATACATGTAAAGTTTGTAACATTTTATAGGGCTGCTTCACAGAAAGTTTGGCTCAAAAAATTAATTTCTAAGTTATCTATGGTTGATTCAATTGCTAGAGTTATTTGATTATATTGTGATAATCTTTTTGTTGTATTGTTCAATAACAGTAATAAGAACATCACAAGATCTAATCATTTAGAGGTTAAGTATTTGACCATAAAGGAATTGTTATAGCAGGGTTACATTGAGGTGAAGCATATCAAAACTGAGGACATATTGGCTAATTCACCTACTAAAAGGCTTCGTCCAACTATTTTTTAGAGTTATGTATATAGTATGAGTTTATTGATCTCCTTAGACACTAGTAGCTGGCGATCATTATATTTGCTCTTGATATATTTGTATAGATTTCATGTATTAGAACAATACTTCTTTTTTAATATATATTGATGATCTTCATTTTGTTCTCAATCATATATTCTATTGTACATTGTCATAATATAGGCATAAGTCATAAGATTTTTTATAATCTTAAGCATTTAAATGGTCATTAGGCATATATACAGATTGACCTTCACTACAAGAAAAATGTCGTTTTGCAATGGAAATTACTAACGGAAATTACCGATGGAAAATATCAACATTCTGTTGGAAAGTAAGTTTAGCGAAGGACTTTACTGATGGAAGAAGGCGTCGTAGAAATGGCCCTAACTAAATTTACTGACAGACAATTTATTGACCGTTGGTAAATTAATTTGTCGATGGTTTCTCATTGTGACCGTCGATAAATTTATTGACAGTTTACTCATTTATGTTAGTAAGGTTGTTAAAGCGTTACCGACGGTTAGGTTCTGTCGATGATATTACCGAAGGTAGTTTGTTCTTTAGTCAGTAAATTTAGCGATGGAACTTGTTATTCCATCTGTAATGACAGACGATTTGTCGTTTTCTGTTGGTAAAAACAATTGTATTTACTAACGGATCATCAATCTTCCATTGGTAAATCAACTAGAAATTTTTTTTTTTAAATACGTCAATAATTTTTATTTGATGATGTTATGTTTGATACATAATTTAAATAGTTGTGAATTTAATAATATACATTTAATTTGCTTAGATAGAAATTTGATTGACGATATAAAGTTAAAAATATCTTAATTGATAATAAAAACCATTACATTGTACGCAATAAGTATTTGTAATACAAAGTAAATAACCACAAGTACACTATTGATCTGGAAACGACAGATGCTCTGATTGGTGTTATGAAGTGCTAACCCTAACCTTCAGTTCATCCATCTCATTTCAGAGCTGAGCAATGTACTACATCGACTGTTGCAACTGAGTTGTCAATGTCTACACTGTGATCCGAAGCTCTTGCATTTCATTGGTTGTAGACCACCTACTAGATGTTGCGGTAATGGATGTGGAGGATTGTGAATAACATGTGTTTGCAAATGAACCTAAGCTGAATATCCTCCCACGATGGTCCCTACCACCCACTGCATGAAGATAATTTTCAGTCTCATCGACATCACCAGACTGCTGAGACTGTCGTTGAATGTTTTCTTGTATTTGATTCTATCAGAAAGCAATGTTTATATTAGTAAGTGATAATTATTAAGCATCATTAATATTGAACCATAAATTTCACTTACATTGAGTTCTCTATAATGACTGTTGACAATGTCACATCGTCATGCTTCTTAGTATGAGTGTGTAGAAATAGCCGATGGGGTGTAGGCCTCATGCCCATAGACTTTTCCTGTATAAGAATAAAATGTTATAAGTGAATTATAATTTATAAAAATTTTGGCAAAATTTCCTCTATTTTATAATAACTACCTCCTATTGAACGAAGAAAAAAACTAAAAAATGCAGTCATATATGACACCAAACATTTATAACATTATCATTCTCAACAAGAAATACATATTTCATTGCAAAATTCACACATAAAATTCAATTGAAATACAACAAAGTAAATAAATGAGAATATAAATGTAAAGTGTAGATGCTCACCAGCCTCTTTGCATGCTCCTAGTAGGTAATAGATCTTCTTGTATGTATAGGAAGACTCTCTCCCTCTGGTCCTCTACGTCTGTTGGCCAAATTACGCTCTAAAGCAGAAATCGCCTCAGGTGATGTCCAATACTGTAGCTAACGACTCCATATTTCTTCAGAAATATAAGGTGGTCGTACACCAGCCCTGTATATCGCAGCAACAAGTCGTGATAACGTGTACGTGCTCGTCTCTCCTATACTCTATAGATGATCGCGTTAAATTGAGAATCTCAAAAAAATTGTTTCTTAAACAAAAGGAAAAACATTCGATAAATACTTATGATGTAATAATATTTATCTAATTAATGTATATAACTTTAATTAAAAAAGAAAATAATAATTTTTGTTGTACCTCAAACTAATGATAGTAAAATTCCTTTGTCGCCTAAAGGATATTCTTCCATGCATAACCCTCAAGATCAATCTTCTCTTTGAATTTTGAAGTCATGTTTCTGGAGCACGGTCCAGATGCAATCAACCTAATATAAAAACAAATAAATTTATACCATTTTTAAAATTTAAACGTAAAATTTAATTATAAACATATAATGTGTCATGTATTTTTACTTACATATTATTGACAACAATGATGTAAGTTCTTCCATCTGATCCTTCAACTCCAGGCTGGCGATCATCTCCTTCATCTGCATTGTTTACCCCTGATATCTCTGTTAGTATAGGGCTAGTGAATGAAGTAGGGGTGGTGGATGGTGTAGTCTCATTTGTAAAGGTACACTACAAGAAAATCATCAAATAGCGGCGGAAAATTTCCGACGGAAGTCCTTCCGTCGGAAAATAGCGACGGAATATCGTTTTCCGTCGCTATAATAGCAACATTTCCGACGATACAAAAC
>JAOSBN010000005.1:40902251-40914171 GCA_027563595.1 Erythroxylum suave | reverse complement strand
TACTACTACTACTACTACTACTACTACTACTACTACTACTACTACTACTACTACTACTACTACTACTACTACTAATACTACTACTACTACTACTACTACTACTACTACTACTACTACTACTACTACTATTATTATTAGAATTAGTATTAGTATTATTATTTTTATTTTTATTTTTATATTGAGCAATAAACAAGTAGATAGTTGGTTCCTTAAGAAAAAAATGGATATACCTATAGTGAACCAACAATGGTTGAACGTAATTCCAAATAGTTGGGAAAACTTTAATAATCTTATAAGCTCTACTCATTCTCTAATTAAGGTGTAAATGAAAAATTTTCCAACTATAAGAAAAGCTCCTCTTAAATTCAACAATTACTTGCTTTAGGTTCTAGGATTTGAAAGAGAAAGGATTAAAGGCTTTAACTTTCAAACAGAGGGAAGTAAAGCCTTCAAATGCAATCAAAAGCTAAAGGATATCAAAAGCTAAAGCCTCAAGATCTGATGGATTCATTCCAACTTTTTCAAAGTAAATGGAACTAAACAAGCATAATGGTTATTAAGGAATCACAAAGTTCTTTAAAAGTGGGACCTTGTTAGAGGGGCTAACAAAACTAATATTTCCCTAATTCCTAAAACTTTAAATCCGTTTAACCTATCTATTCAACTTCATCTAATATAGTAATATTATTTATAAGACAATATCAAAGATTCTTTCCTCTAGGTTACAACAAATCTTGAAGGAGGTCATCAATCATAAGTCAAAAAGCTTTCATTAACGAAAAATGAATAAGGGAAAATATGGTCATCATTAAGAGCTTCTCGAGAATTAAACTACTAGAAAAAGATCAAGATTTGTGTCTTAAAAATGGAACTGTATAAAGCATTTAGCATAATTAGTTAGGAATTCATCTTTTGTTCATTAGCAATATAGGGTTATCCATCTTAATTCACAAATTAGATTAAGTAATGCATCACTATGACTTTTTATAACATAATCCTTAATATGGAAATAACCACCGTATTTAAAGGTTATTAAGGTATTAGGTAAAGTTCTTTATTCCCTTGCTTCTTTAGGCTATGTATTGAGGTCCTATCTAAGTTGTTATTTAACAATATCCAAAGGAATGGTTACTTCTAATACCATTGTAAGTGTTATAATACAAAGCTCCTCAACTTATCACTTTTAGATGATTTGTTGCTCCTCAATGGCTATAACTTAGAATCCACTAAAATTCTATCTAACTCATCGAACTCCTCAGTGGCTATAACTTAGAATACACTAAAATTCTATCTAACTTATCGAATATGTTCAATAGATTCTCAGGTTTGACTATCAAAGAATAAGTGTGACTTCTACTTCTTAGCAAGAGCATCATACTTAACAGACCAACTCTCTTAGCTATGACAATATAGGTAAGAACACCCACCATTCAAGTATCTAAGCAACCTTATCACCACCAAAGGCTTACATATAACGATTGTTAACATTGTTAGAACAAGGTTCAACTAAGATTAAATAATTGAAAATTTTGATTCTTGACTTATACTAGTATGCTACAACTAATCAACTCATAATCAGTAGCTTGAAGGTGTATTAGGATCCCATCTTCTTTGCTGCAATATCTATTTAAGCTAGCTTTATTTGTAAAATACATTAAAAATATATGCCTCAACCGATGATTTAAAACCATACTGATTTACGACGGCACATACAATCAAACCACAAACACAAACCCAAATGATCCAAGCGATACTTCCAGTGAAAAAACAAAACTGACTCACCTCAATCGATGACTAAATATGGGACAGAGACACCGAACAATGTCTCATAACAAAACATATATGCCGACTAATGATACAAAAGGGACTAAAGCACGTGAAGGAAGAAGACACAGTAGGGAACCGAGGCAGTAGAACGAAGAAAAAAGTGGGACGGAGAGAGTTGACAAACAACTGGGGCAGAAGTGAAAATGAAGGCTGATATAGCTGGAGAAAACGAAAGAGAAAACGAGGGGGAAGATGCGTCGTGTAAGTTAGATGCTTAACCAAAACGATGTCATTTGGTGTTAAACCAAACAGCGTCGTTTTTTTTTATTAAAAACATCGACATTGAAGCCAACGACAATGTTTAGGTTTTAATTTTATGGATTTACAACAGAAACGAGTCTCATCGGTATATATACCGATAGAAATACATATATCGTTGCTATATTTTGACAAAAAATTTAAAGCAATAATTTCCCTCCAGCTTTACCAACGAAAAATCTGTCTGTCACTAAACCTAAATAAATTTACCAAAGGATATTAACTTTCCGTCGCTGATTTCCTATGATACTTGATTCGTCGGTAATGTTTCGTTGGTAATTTCTATTTTTCTTTAAAATTTCGGTAAAAACTGACGCTAACTACAAAAAAATAATTTTTGCATAAATTTCACTGCTAGAACCATATTCATCGGTAAATTTCCGATGCTATTTAATTGCGGGAAGCGTGCCCACCTAATTTATCGACGACTAGCCCATTTCTACCGTTATATTCCATCGATAAATTTGCACAAATGTTTTCCCTCCACCTTTACCGACAATAATTTTATCCTTCGCAAAATTAAATTTTTCATGATAGTTTTACTGATGGATATTGTTTTTCCATCGATAATTAGCATCAAAATTAATTCCGACGGTAATTTTCCATCGCTAGTATTTGATCTATATCGTCAGGACACATATAGATACTTTGATAAATTAATGGATTTATAAGACACAATAGGATATAAGTATTTAATCCTATAAGGGTTTTCTCTAATGTAGTTTACCATTCAGTAAGAGAAAACTAATTTCTTTATTGTATTTTAACATAAGGTTTATAGAAATTAAGCCCAACAAATGAAACAATGATACTTTTTAGATCACATAGGTATCATTGTATGCCACACTTTATCTTCTTATTCATGTCAGTGAAGTATTAGATATGCCTAATCGTATTGAATCTTTGTCGTATATCGCACATGCATTTGATATTTTCTAGTATCTAAAGCCTTACGACATCGAATGATGGATTTTTATTATTCTTAGATCAAATATTTTAAATTGTTCAACCATTACATTGATTTTCTTAGCCACTTTTACTTTTTTATTTTTATTACAACTATTGTAATTAATATTTATCCAATAGGGAGAATGTTGGAATTTTTAAATTTTCTATTATATAATTATTAATTGTGAGTTTTTATAAAATCAAGGACAAGAATATTAAAATTGATTTGGATTAAAGACAATAAAGAAGCTTGATAAGGATTTGCTTTGATGGGATGAAGTTTATTAAGAAAATGAGCCCTAGTCAGTATGGGGCAGTTATTTATTAGGCCTGTAATGGGAGACCTAATAAGGTTACTATAAATTGTTGCTAAGATCTTATATTGCCTGCTTAAGTAAGTTTTTGAACGTATAGTTTCTCTGACCTATTAAAATGTCCAAATATTAAGAAACGCATAGAAAGACATTAACAATGTAAAGTTACACAATTTTTGTAAAGTTTGATTGAAAGTTTTGATAGCTTGTTCATACATCAAACAACTCACTCATCGAGAAATGGATATCAAAAGTTTTTTTTTTGTGCATTTTCTCAATTTATACAAGTTCATAGTTGATCTTGGGTCAATAAATAAGGTTCTTGTTATGTATAACATAAATGTCTTTGTCTTCTTCTTCTTCTTCTTTTTCTTTACATGATGAATTAATTACTATTGTTATCTATCTAACAAGAAAATATACCCAAACAATTTTAATATTTGTTAATAATCAAAGGAACTTTCAATTCAAATGAAAAATTTAGTGAAAAATGAAGAACATTTGACCAAAACTAGATTACACAGTCATACACCAAAAATCGGAAAAGGATAATACCTAAAAAAACAACAAAAGCCAAACAAAGCAAGTAATACAGAAGGAAATGAAGAAACTTAAGGATTAAGATATTCCATGCTAGTTTGAGTATCCTAGTAAAGTAAAATGTGAAGAAGTCTATAAACAAAGGAAAGTTGAGAGAGGGAGAGAGAGTTGTTGGTTTTGGACTATAGTGCGTATGGTTTAGCTTTTGTAAATCTTTTTCAACCTAAACCACAAAGATCAGGTTTATGAAAGTTCAAATTTTCAAATACTATCAAAACTGATTAATATCTAAATAAATTAAAAAAGGATTATCAGCTAGTATGGGTTAACATTAGTTATATATATATATATATATATATATATATATATAGAAAAATTATGTCAAAATAGAATTGATGAATAATTAGCCATATTTTGAGTTACAATGTAACAATAGTAGCTCTGCAAAACTATATGATAAAGATTTGCTCTTACAATTATTGAATTTTTTTTGAAACAATATAACCAAAAATGTTAATATGATTAATAATCCTTCTTTCAACGAATTTTTAAATAGTAGCCTAAAATTTGAAGAACAATTAATTTGTCAATTACTTCTTTCTAAATGCCAGTGATTAAAAAACTGAACTGATTTTTCGGTTCAATCATAAAAACCTTGAACTAATTAACTTTTCGGTTCAGTTTAACTTCATATCCCTTATTATGAAAAATTGTTAGTTTATTAATTAACTAGTCAGTTTTCGTAAACTAATCATTTGTATAAACTAGAATAAATTGGTTTAACTTTCATTTAACAATCACCTTCTTCAATTAAACTTCAATTTCCTTAATGGTAAGGATAGGCTCCTTCTTCAATCCTATTTGAAATTCTTCAATTTTTTTAAATTTTTACTATATATTATTTTATAATGGTCTAATATTGATTGAATCTTTAAATCTTAAACATCTTATCTTATCCATTTAATAGTTGGTTAGGTTAATAAAATATTACTAAGCGCATCAAATAGGAAAAATATTGGAGAAAATGCTATATTAATTCATTATTGTCATTAGTATTTTAGAATTTGGAAGTTACTAAATGTTTATGAGATTTATAAAAAATAAAATGATTAAAAAATGGAATCAATTTCACTTGTTTAACTATAATGATCTTGAATTGATTGACTTTTCAATTTTTTTAACTTAATAACCTATGTTATTAAAATTCGGTTTGTCTATTAATTAACCAACATGTTTTCATAAACTAACAAATTTTTTTAAAATTTAATTCATTCATTGATAAACAATAGGATAGTTACAAAACATCCAAATACAAATCCAAGCTAACAAACTACACAAATGATCTACGTAACTAGACTATAAAAAATAGGTACAAACTAATCCAAGTGACATCTTTACCTTATGCCTTGTGTAAGCTTGTTGTAATCCCTTTGCCCATACAATGAGTCTACTATGCATTAAAATCTTGTGAAACATCTCGTCTTGACTTTTTGAATTAGCTCCAAACAGTGAATTCCTCTCTTTATATATATTACATACCAATTAGGCCAAATTGATCTTGAACAATTTGTAGTCTACCTTGCTCTTTTGTTTCAATGTCGAAGCCAATTCAATAATTCCGTACTTAAACTTTTTCAATGAGTAAGGATAGTCTTCTTCTTTAATCATATTTTAAATTCTTTAATTTTGTTTGATCTTTATTGTATACCAATTTTGTGATAGTCTAATACTGGTTTAAAATTCTTATCTTATTGGTTTAATTTCAGTCCAATTTTTAAAATATTTATAAAATTTGAAGGAATTTTTTTTGTCTTTCTCTCACTAAATAGAATTTAGATCCATTTAATTTACATCGAAAAAAGATTAGTTTTACCTTAATTAAAGTGTAGGTTATCATTTTGGAAACCTATGCATTGCTTTTATCATTTTATAATAATTAAGCTCATACTTATCAATTATATTAAATAAATGGAGGTTTCAGTCAATGATTTGATGACAATAAAATATAAGTATTACTATGAGTTTTATTTTTGATAAAAGCCATATGAGAGTAAATTATGACCAAGAATGAATCAAAAGGCATTTCATGAAGTTCATAAGGAAAAGTTCATTCTCGCATCACACGAAGTGAAAAGTAAAGTGAAGGATAAAAAAGATCAATGCATATCATGGTTATAGCTAATTTGTAATGTTTATTATACTTTCACTTATTTACTTTAGTAGCTTTAAAGACTCATTGTGTATAAACACATCATCATTTTAATTACTTGCATGAATAATTTTATTCGTTAAGAGATACTAAAATTTTAATTTCAAATAAACACTTACATTTTTCGAAAAATTTTGAATAGTATTTGTATTAAGATAATGAAGTTTGAACATTTGAAGCTGTTAAAATAATAATTTTATAAGAAATGATTGATTTATATAGGGAAGCAATAAATCATTATAGGTTAAAATTTATTAAAATTGATGTTACAAATACTGAATTCATCCCCCTTTTGGCTGCTATTAGGGACTAACAATTGGTATCAAAGTAGGTCTTTTTTTTTGTAATTTTAAGTAAAATTTAACAAAAGGTTGTTATGATATATCTAGGTGCATCTTCGTTTAGCCAATAGGGAAAAATATTAGTCAAGCTTGTTTTTAATGGAAATATCTATCTTTACTAGGAAATAAGAATGAAATTTTATTAATGACCAAAAATATTGACTTGATAAAATTTTTCTCAAGTATGTCGAATGTACTTTTTAGTAATGGAGGACAACAATTTGATGTCTTATAGAGAGAGGCTCCATCTTCTCTCTTGGTATAGCCATAGGTATGTATGGAATCTCTTTCTTTTATCTTTGATTTTAGCATTATGATTCCTCCATTGCTTCCTTACTCCTTATCAAATTCTAGATTAACTTCTTCCTTCTTCAACGCACTTCTCAGCTTTTGTTTCTTAGACACCAAGGGCATCTTCGACCTTTCCAACTCCACACTCCCGTCTATTGTCCTTACCTTTTTTTTTTATATCCAACTTTTGACAAACCCATACTGTAAAACTGCACCCTTCCTTTTTCATGCTTAAGCCATCAGGATGCTCTATTCAACCTCACTCCCCCTCTAATTTTCCTCCTTTTCCATCCCACAGTTCCACCCCTACCTCCACCTCCACCCCTACTTAAAATACTCCAAACGTATCCCTAATCTCTGCTGTTTCTCATGTTTATAAAACTTGGAAACAAGTGGTAAGGGATTATATCTCCTTAAACTTAGTGTATACACCACCCTTGGAAAAGGAAGACTGCAAGCATGAGACTAAAAACCATTAAGATCTAAAGCATCCCATTTTGGATAAACTTTCACAATGTCCCCCTTGAATATTGGACAACCTAGGGGTTAAGCTCCTTAGTTAGCTATATTGGAAGACCTTTGTGTATGGATAAATACACTACTAAGAAGAAATGAATAGGCTATGCAAGGATATGCAACAGTGTGGAACTTTCCAAGGTTCTCCTAGATGAAATCCTAATCATGAGACTAGGGGAAGATGACAAATTATGGGTAGATAGCATAGTCATTTCTTATGACTGAAGCCACCCTCTAAAACTCAAGGTAAGAACTAAAAACTAACCGAAAAAACTTTTAAAACTGGAAGCTATCAAGAGCTTATGGGGTAAGCAAATGAGATTCAACCTCTAGAAACTAAGGAGAAATGCAATCCTATATTCCCAAATACATAAACTATAGCCACACGAGATGTTACTGTCACTCTGTTAACCCCGAGCCTTCCACCACCTTTGAAAACATTGAGGTTTAAACTAATGAGAAGCTGAAGGAAGGTAATAATGAACACAATCATGAACCCAATGATCAAAATTTATGACACAAAGTAGTTTCACAATGTTTGAACCATCCTACAGTAGAGCTAGCAAAGGTTGGTTTCTAATACATCATATGTCCTTGTAACTACTATTGGAACTCAAGTAACCAATGATACTAAAGCTAGTGCCAAATTTCTAAATGTGGAGAGAAGGAGATCCAAAATAGGGAAAAGGAAAATGCTCCACAAACTACACCCTTTAATATGTCTATAATTGAATGTTCATAAAATAAACTGTCCCACTAAGCTCTCAGCTTTAAGGAAAGGGACGTTCCTTAAGGATCGGTCTAGCATCGATCTGCTCAGCTAAGGCAGTTTATGCAGGATTAGCTGGCTGAGCAAAAGGAGATGAGGAGTGGGACGGATGGGAGGAATGGGTGGAGGAAGAGGAAACGGAGAAATCGGATGAAGAGGAAAGGGAGAAATCGGATGAAGAGGTAGGAGATCAGTGGGATGCGTTCTTCATTCGAGGCATTTTCCTGTAGAAAACAAGAAAAATAAACATAAGGATTAAACAAATTCAAAATTCTAAGGGATACTCATCTCATTTATAAGTCCTTAATCACTTCAAGATAACATTCAACCCACTATCTACACTAGTTTCCTTGATCATGAAAGATGTGGCATGCATTCTCTAAAATGTAGGATTCAAAAGGAAGGAAGGATTATTGAAATGAAACAACTAGACCTAAATCCTACTAAAAACTAAACCTAATCCTACTGAATAAGTTCCTCCCCCACACTTAGCCAACATACTCATACATAACAATATCATCTCATTTTCAATCAACATGTAGAAGTACATTGTAAGTGAAAGAAGAGAAACAACCTGATGTTTAAGGTGGGTCCTTCAACTCCTATGGGACGTTTTGCTCATAGCCAATATGTGGCGAGGTAATTCAGCCACTTTCCAATTCTGTGCTATCGTCGTCACTTCGTAGTCCACTTGATACATTAGCAGAAAACACTTCCTCCATGGAATCATCGGTCAATGGGTACATCGCTCGTTCAAATTCAATGCATGTATGATCAACTATAACATCTAACATGTTCATTCCTAAAAGCGAATAGTCCTCATGGGGGTATTTCTTAGCTTCATACATATTAAAGCTAACCTGTTGATCGCCCACCTCCATGGTGATCTTACCTTCCTTCATGCTGATCATGGTGCTGACAGTCCTTAAGAATGGTCGCCTTAGAATTAAAGAAGTGTCCTGCACAACTTCAAAAGACATATCAAGCACATAAAAATCAGCTGGAAATACCAAACCTTTTACCTGGACCAAAATGTCTTCGATAATTCCCACTGGATGCCTAAATGATCTATCAGCCAATTGTAACACAACAGATGTAGGTTTTAAACTCTTAAGTCCTAATGATTGATAGACAGACTTAGGCATCACATTAATTGCTACCCCCAGATCTAACAGGGCTCTTCCTATGGTAACTTTCCCTATTGTGCAAGCAATGGTAAAGGATTCAGGGTTTTGACACTTTACAGGAATTTGGGGTTTAAACAGGGCTGACACATTTGAACTCACTTAGACTCTCTCATTAGTCCTAAACTTCCTCTTGTTGGTACACGAGTCCTTAAGATACTTAGCATAGGCCAGAACTCCTTTCACTAAATCAAGCAAGGGAACATTGACTTCAACTTTTCTAAACAAATTAAGTATATCCTTCTCATGCTTATGCTCAGTCAAACGCTTACTCATTAAATATGAATTTGGAAAAGGAAGGTCTTGAAGATTTACCTCCTTACCTTTAACTTCATGCTTGCTTGCTTCCCTATGCTTAACTTTGTCCTTGGAACTCTCTGAAGTGGCTTCTTTGTTCTTTGTCACAGATTTCTTTTCGTTCAATAAGGACTCTTCCTTGAAACTTTCAGACTTCTTGATTTTCTCCTATGGTAGAGGCATTTCTTCACTCTCAATTTCCTTATCACATGCTTCTTTTTCTTGATCAGTAATCCGCACTTGTTTCCCAATTCGCAAGGCAATTGCATTCAGACCTTTTGGATTCATCACAGTGTTAGAAGGAATTGTTCCGTTACTTTTTGCTTGGTTCTTGCTCAAATTTTTGGACAATTGGGTCACATAAGAGTTGATATTTTCTGCCTTTGTCTCCCATTGCTCCATTCTCTTCTCTAAAGCGTTGAACCTAGCAGTTGTTTTAGAGGAATCCTACTGGATGAGTGTGGCTAGTGCATTGAACTGATTGGTGTTAAAATTCCTCTCTTCCTTCATCAAGGTTATCATATTTTGTAGTAGTTGATTGGTGTCCTCTTTGGTTTGGACTGTCAGAGCTTGCCGTGGGTTGAAGAGCTGGTTAATGGAAGTACCAGCTCCTCCTCCTTGTAGAAATCTGTTTGGAGCTCTCCGCTCTTCATTTCTCCAACTAAATCATGGATTGGCCTTCCAACCCTCATTGTAAGTGTTGGATTAAGGGTCCCATTTCTGATTATTATTCCTAGATACACTGCTGACACCTCCTCATATCGACCTGGACAAACACTGGTTATCTGCATGACTGACCCACAAGTATCACAACTGGGTGCAGTAAGATGCACATTCATGTTCTTCAATTCTACAGTGATGAAAGACAATTGTGAAGTGATGCTGTTCTCTAATGAGTCAACCTTAGACTCCAGACTCTCCATTCTTCTAACTTCAACTGCTGAAGCTCCTAACTCATGGACCCCTCTAGTATCTCTCCCACTATACTGTTGATGATTTAGAGCCGTTTTCTTAATCAAATCCCATGCTTCCGAAGCTGTAAGATCAATCAAAGATCCTCCCGATGCCGCATCCAACATACCCTTATCTTGACTTTTCAACCCATCATAAAAGTATTGCAGTAACTGCTCATCAGGTATCTAGTGATGGGGGCATCTGGACAGTAGGTCTTGGAAGCGATTCTAATAATCATATAGAGACTCATCATAATCTTGCCTTGCTGAATAAATCTCTTTCCTCATCAATGAAGTCCTGGAAGCTGGAAAATACTTCTTCAAGAAAGCTTTCCTCAAATTGGCCCAACTATGGTAGGCATTTTTCACATGTCTTGGAAGGCTCATGTACCACTCCCGTGCCTTTCCTTCCAGGGAAAAATGAAAAACTTTCTATAGAACTTGGTCTAATGAAGCTCCCACTAGCTTCATACTCTGACAGATCATAAACAGGGATTGTAAATGCATATAGGGATCTTCACCTGCCAAACCATGAAATTTAAGAAGAGAATTGATAAGTAATCCTTTCATTTCAAATTTAACATCAAAATTAGGGCAAGCAGCAGTAAATGGATCATAATTAACATCAGAGGTTGTTTCCTCCCTAATGGTTCTTTGTCTCTGATTCCCATTGTTCTCTCCAACTCTCTCATACTCTCCGTTTCCTCCATTATCACCATTTCTAGGTTGATTGGCATGAAAGTTAGGATTTTGTATAAAAGTGGGATTTTCAGCCATGATCACTCTTTCTCTTGACTCACTTTCACTAGTGGTTTGATTTGACTCCTCTTCCACAACTATCCTTCTTCTCTCTTGTTCTTTCCTCTCTTTTCTAATCTTCCTTAAACATCTCTCAATCTCAGGTTGGAAAGGAACAAGTTTAACTCTCCAAGGCATACAACAAAAACAAGTCAAATGAACGAAATTGTAACAAAATTTACTCACAGGAACACAAAGTCAAATTAAATGTGAGATGTGTAGGATGTGAGTGTATGATGTGTAAGAACATGTATGAAGATGGATATTTATGAAAGATGCTAAGTATGAAAAATCCAATTGTGAAAGTACACTTTTTTTTTTGTTTTCAAAATGTATGCTATGCAAAGAAAAATGAAAAACTATACTACGAACAAGTACAAAATCAAACCATCCAAAAGGAAATCTAAAAGAAAACGGTTCCTATTATCAATGACAAACAAAGATGACAATGGCTATCCTAAAGAAAACCAATTGCTTGGTTCCCCGGCAACGGCGCCATTTTGATCGGCTGTATGATTGAGTCTTTGAATTACTCCCTTGGAAACCAAATCAAAAAGAAATTAATTTCAAGGATTGCAATATAGAGTGCAACCCTGGTTCGTCTCACTTAATTGGAACCTAGAGCAAATGATCTAAGCTAGCCTAATTGTCAGGAAATGCAAACTAAATTAATTA
>JAOSBN010000005.1:40866499-40902151 GCA_027563595.1 Erythroxylum suave | reverse complement strand
GGATCCCCGACGTTTTCCGGCTGTCGGGGAATTCCGTCGGTAACGTTATTACCGACGGAATATTTGGTTATTCCGTCAGTAATGTCCGTCGCTAAACGCCTTCTTTCTTATAGTGGTAGTAGGTGGAGAGGGAGGAGGTGATTTAGCTCCAATTGCTACACATTGAGATGCTTTAGCTGTAAAGTAAGTACCTCCGAATCGTGGTCTGAATCTTGGTCACATCATATCCTGTCTTCTCTTTGGTGGCATATTTTAACTTAAAATAAATATTTGATTGAATTTTGTAGAAAAATTACAATTTTATTTTAATATTTTATACAATATATTGAGAAGGAAATAATTGATTTGTTAAATATGATATTCAATTACAAACACAAATTAATCATTATCATCACTTAATTGTAAATCAAAATCATCTTATTATTCTGAGGAATTTGAATCAAATTTAGGCTCTTCTTTAGATCCCTGGCCCTCCTCATCCTCTCCAGCTAAAATTTCAACATATTCATTACACGGATCATTCACAGGTTCATTATCCTCATATATGATAGATGCATTTATTTCATAAGCATCTTCTTAAAACGCTTCACTTTTAATTCTCTGTTCTCCTTTTCCACGTGATTCAAAAACACCTCTAAGTTTAACTTTGCAGACAACCAACCATTATGACTTATCTTATCGTAAGCTGGGAAAATGGACATAATACACTTGGATCGCTTGTTAATTTCAACTAGATTGTATCGGCTATGCACTTTTGTACCAACATTTGGAGTTGGATAAAACCAGTCACACTTAAATATCACACTTCACTTTATTGGCAATACATGGTACTCAATTTCAAGTATCTCAATAATTTTGCCATAGTAATCCATCAATTCTTCCTATATGCAAACTCCATTGTTTATTGTTGTCATGCTATGACCATGATATTCTGTATGATATTTGTATCCATTTGTACCCATTAACCAAATACAACAAATATGATTTAATAGTTCATAAAGATCCCTTCGCAAGATCACATATGAACTTGTTCTCTGTTGGATTTTCTAAGGCCTACAGAAAATAAAATATCATATTAAACAGTATAATGTCATTTGAACACTTAAAATCTTATAATTCAATCATTTCAATATTTATAAGTGAGAACTTACATATTGCTCGAACCATCGAGGAAAGTATCTTCCAACTTCTTTATTAATATTATCCTGTGATTTTTTGGGCATGAGCTTATGTAACAATTCCTCGTATAATCTAAAAAAATAATTATGTTTTTCAGTTATGAATAACACTAAATTTCAAAACCAAAATAATCAGTTGATACTTATTGCACGAAAGGTTGAACCTTTTGACAGTTTAATAAAATGTAACCATGGGCAGACTCAATTTCTTTCTCTGTTAACATTCTTCTTATTGAACGTCTTCATCCAAGATATGTGAAAATGGATAAGTTACCATTAGCATCATTAGTTCCTCCCCCATCGTCATTACAAGGAACTTTTCTTTCTCTTGTGTGAACATATGGCTCAAAATAATGTAAACAAAATGTACTAGCTTCCTCCACTAAATAAGCATTACATATCGAACTTTTAACTCTAGCCTTCTTCTTTACATTTTTCTTCAACTGATGCAAATACCTATATGAGCGAATAGGGTTATACGAATTTAGTTATGAGAATATGATATGATTTAAATTACAATCATTTTTGTTGAATTACGTACCTCTCAAATGGATACATCCAACGATATTGAACTGGATCGGTTAGCTTAGCCTCGTGTGCTAAATGGATAAGTAGATGCTCCATACAATCAAAGAAACTTAGAGGAAATATCCATTCTAACTTGGACAAAATTACTAGAATTTCCCTTTCTAGTTTTTCCCTTTCAGCCAACTTACTTTTAGATGATGTTAAGCTTTTGAAAAACAAACTTAATTATGTTATTACTTCTCAAACCTTATTCGGTAGCAACTCCCTAAACAATTGGAATTAGCCTTTGTATAAACACGTGACAATCATGACTTTTCATCCTAAATAATTTGTACTTCCTCAGGTCCACACACGTTGCCAAGTTTGAAGCATAGCCATTAGGAAACTTTAGACTTTTCAACCATTCAATCAATATTTCCTTTTGCTTTTTGTCCAAAATGTAACATGTTTTCGGATATTTAGCGGTGTGAAGATCTTTATGTAACTCATTCCTTCTAAAAAAAAGTTTCAAATCAACTTATGATTTTGCATTGTCGTTTGTCCTCTTTTCAATGTTCATTATGGTATTGAACAAATTGTCAAAAATATTTTTTCAATATGAATCACATTTAGATTTTGACATATCAAATTAGTTTTCCAATATGGCAAATCCCAAAAGATGCTTCGTTTTCTCCAGCCAAAGTTTCTACTAATGCTTGTATTAATTTCATGAGCTTCAAATTCTGTAAATTTTAGCAAGCCTAATTCCTTAATCTCCTGTAATATCTCTCCACCAGCTTTGTAAGGGGGAGGAGGTGTTTTTACCATCCTATTCTTAATAAAATTTTGTTTATTACGCTTAAATGGATGATCTGAAGGAACAAATTTTCTGTGGTTGTCAAACTAACATATTTTGCCTCCGTTTAGAAGATAAAATAGATCAGAATCATTTCCATAATAAAGACAACCCAATTTCTCTGTTGTGCTTCGTCCAGACAACATGGAATATGTCGGAAAATCAATAATTTTCCATATTTAGTTCAAGAAAAAATTTTGTTTCAGAGACACATTATATGTCTCAACACCATATTCCCAAAAAGGCTACAATTCAGATATCAATGGTTGTAAGAATACATCAATTTGATGCTTTAGATTTGTAGGCCTTGGCACAATCACTGTCAAGAACATATATGCTTTTTTCACACACATCGATGGAGACAAATTATAAGGAGTAATTATGACTAGCCATGAAGAATATTGCTGGTCGGATTGACCAAAAGGCTAGAATTCATCCCTCGATAATCCCAACCTAACATTTCAACTTTCAGCTGCAAACTCATAATAGGTGTCATTGAAATGTTTCCATGCCAATGCATCTGATGGATGACTAATTATTCCATCTTCCTATTGGTGTTCATTATGCCATCACATTTGAGACGCAGTAGCATCAAAAGCATATAGGCTTTGAAGTCTCGGAGTTAGCAGGAAATAATACATCTGTAACTTTCCTTTTATAAAACGCTTTCTAGGCTTGAACCTAGATTGACCAAAAAATTTGCAGTCCACATCATCACCCCAATACAACATACATCCAAATTTGCAACAATCGATCTTTTCAACGGGCAAACCAAGGCCCTTAATAAGCTTTTTCATATTGTAAAAACTATCAACCATTGTATGATCAGGAGGTAACGATTCATTATACCATCCAAGAAATTTATCAAAACTATGATCATAAATATGCCCTTTAGACTTTATGTTCAAGATCCGAGTAATTGAAGAAAATTGAGACATTGTCTCCCAATTTGGCCATAATTCTTGGTCAGCTTAATGTAGTAAGTCAAAAATCTATTTGGATTGTTGGTTGGGTTCTTCTTCAAGATTTTCTATATTTTCTTGAAAGGTATAACTGGCTGTATCATAAGCCATTTGCATGTAAGGATTTTCATTTACATCCACATTATTTGTTCTAAACGCAATCCCCCTTCAAATGCATTTAAGCTCACTGATGATTGTGCTTCATTACCCCTTGAGGTGCTACAAATCAACAGTTCCCCATGTCGTGTCCACTCAAAATAATGTAGGACAAACCCTCTTCTCAAAAAATATCCATTCATTTCATCAATATGAAGGAAATGAATGTGTTTTCTCTTTTTATATGGACATCTGATCTTTGACCCATCCATAAATGCATGGGGAGAACATGCAAAATGAATAAAAGCTTTAACTCCCCCAACAAATTCAGGATTAATGAAACCATCACATGATAATCGTCTATACATCTAAGATCTATCATCATTACTCAATTTTACAAAACTGTTAATTTAAAACAGTGATTCCATAGTTAGTATCCTTCACGGCACCCTAAAATTTACAGAACATCTAAACTTTACACGTCCCTTAAATATTAATCAATCGAATTAATAACCTAAAATTGATTTCAAAACTATGGTACACGACATTATTTACACCTATGAATAAAAAAAAAAGTTCTCGCTGTGACTCCTAGACTCGTGGAATTTTTCACCGATAAGCCTCGAGGGAGCTGCGTTACAAGTTTTCAACCTATATACCATCCTAGGGGTTTATTAATGCCTCAAATTATCCATAACATCTCAAACTCATTTCACATACAGTAAATACTTAGACTATTAAAAAAGAATATAAAAACTCATCAATGATTATAAGAATATTCTAAATAAAAACACAAAATCAAGACCTTATTTGCATTTACACAAAATCCGAAGAAATCATAATGGTATTATTAAAGCAATACATATGGCAAACATTAGTTGGACAACTTCAGACTACAACGAAGAAAGATGAGTGACGCTCTTCAACAAAATATAGGGCCTAGGAAAAAATATGAAATATTTAATATGGTACACTTGTTCTAATATATGTTAAGAAAATAATATCAATTGCATTATTTAAATTTGATGGCATTTCACAATCCTTTATTAAAGTTAGCTTTTGATTTTTCTACTTCAAGTTCATAATTGAACTAAATCTCTTCATGTTGGTGGTATTTTAGATGACGATCGTATTTTTGTCCTTTCTAATTCTTCTAGTATCAATGTCTATAACATTGCATGCGTTATTGGCTATGGTGTGAGGTTCTTCAACTTGTAGCTTTCAGATATACATATTATTATTGTTTGCATAAGGATCTAACCTATGTATCTTAATTAGAATAAATTATAAAAAGACTAAGAGTTTTAAATGGAATCCACACTTTAGCAATTGAAATATTAAATTGTTTTCTTGACTCATATTAAATATCATGGAGATGTGTCTAAGTTTGTTAATTCCATCAGAATTAATCAATTATAAGTAGAATTGATTCTAGCATATCTTATTCATCATCACTATTAATACGTACATCCTACAATCCATGAACCTTTTAGTTATACATCATCACTATTGAAACCTTCAAAAAATGTTGAAAAGTAAAATAAAAAACTTCCAACAATCAACCACAATACATTCAAGAAGAATACAATAAGGAAAACCCTAATCATACACTACTTACAATAAATAACATTAAATTCGTTATTATTATTAATTTTACTATTTTTATTAATTATATTTATTATTATTATTATTAAATTCCTTATTTTTATTAAATTTATTAATTATTGTTATTATTATTATTATTATAGTTATTATTATTAATTATATTTATTATTATTTATATCTATTATTATTATTATTATTATTATTATTATTATTATATTAAGCAATAAACAAGTCGATAGTTGGTTCCTTAAGAAAAAATAGATATACCCACAGTGAACCAACAATGGTTGAACCTAATTCCAAATAGTTAGGAAAACTTTAATAATCCTATAAGCTCTGCTCATTCTTTAATTAAGGTGTAAATGAAAAATTTTCCAACTATAAGAAAAGCTCCTCTTAAATTCAACAATTACTTACTTTAGGTTTTAGGATTTGAAAGAGAAAGGACTAAAGGCTTTAACTTTCAAAAGAGGGAAGTAAAGCCTTCAAATACAATCAAAAGCTAAAGGATATCAAAAGCTAAAGCCTCAAGATCTGATGGATTCATTCCAAGTTTTTCAAAGTAAATGGAACTAAAAAAGCGTAATGGTTACTAAGGAATCATGAAGTTCTTTAAAAGTGGGACCTTATTAGAGGAGCTAACAAAACTAATATTTCCCTAATTCCTAAAACTCTAAATGCCTTTAACCTATCTATTCAAGTGCATCTAATAAAGTCATATTATTTATAAGACAATATCAAAGATTCTTTCCTCTAGGCTACATCAAATCTCGAAGGAGCTCATCAATCATAAGTCAAAAAGCTTTCATTAACAAAAAATGAATAAGGGAAAATGCGGTCATCACTAAGAGCTTCTTGAGAATTAAACTACTAGAAAAAGATCAAGATTTTTGTCTTAAAAATGGAACTTTATAAACCATTTAGTATAATTAGTTGGGAATTCATCTTTGGTTCATTAGCAATATAGGTTTATCCATCTTAATTCACAAATTAGATTAAGAAATGCATCACTATGACTGTTTATAACATAATCCTTAATATGGAAATAACCACCTTATTTAAAGGTTTTTAAGGTATTAGGTAAAGACCTTTATTCCCTTTTCTCTTTAGGCTATATGTCGAGGTCCTATCTAGGTTGATATTTAACAATATCCAAAGGAATGGTCACTTCTAATACCATTGTAAGTGTTATAATATAAAGCTCCTCAGCCTATCAATTTTAGATGATTTGTTGCTCTTCAGTGGCTATAACTTAGAATCCACTAAAATTCTATCTAACTCGTTGAATATGTTCAATACATTCTCAGGTTTGACTGTCAAAGAACAAGTGTGACTTCTACTTCTTAGCAAGAGCATCATACTTAACAGACCAACTCTCTTAGCTATGAGAATTTAGGCAAGAACACCCACCATTCAAGTATCTAAGCATCCTTATCACCACCAAGGCTTACATATAATGATTGTTAACATTGTTAGAATAAGGCTCACTGAAGATTAACTAATTGACAAATTTGGTTCTTAACTTATATTAGTATGCTACAACTAATCAACTCTATAATCAATAGCTTGAATGTGTATTAGGATTCCATCTTCTTTTCCGCAATATCTACTTAAGCTAGATTTATTTGCAAAATGCATTAAAAAAATATACCTCAACTGATGATTTAAATCCATACTGACCTTCGCGGCCATTTACGCGAGCCCCACCACCTCCCTCCAGCATCATCTCTGGACTCACCTTCGCAAAATTGCCAGGATCACCTCTCACCCTTGGCTCCTGGGCGGAGATTTTAATGCCAAACTTGAAAGCCTCGACCGCCGCGGACCTGCAAGCTCCACGGGCCTTCCTAATATTCAATTTCGAGACTGCGTTCATAGCTGCCAACTACAAGACCTGGGCTTCTCAGGACCCTGGTTTACATGGCGCCGCAGACAGATCCAAGCACGACTAGACAAGGCCTTCGGATCGACAGACTGGCTAACCTCTTTTCCTCATACCACTGTCCGCCATCTCCCCTTTCTGAAATCAGACCACAGGCCGTTGCTCGTTATTGTTCAACCCATCCCTCCTCAGCCCACCCATCCCTAGCCATTTCGGTTTCAGTCAGCCTGGCTGACCAACGAAACTTTCGGCCCCACAGTCAAAGACAATTGGCACCCGCACATGCCTTCCTTCAGCGGGGCCCTCAAACACCTAGGGGCACACCTGCAACAATGGAACGCCTCAACGTTCGGTAACATCTTTTTTCGTAAGAATCGTCTCCTGTCCCGGCTTATAGACCTTCAGGAAGCGCTAGAAGAGACCAACTCCACCCCTCTCCGAGATTTGGAATCTTACCTTCGCTTCGAGCTGGAACAGGTCCTCCTCCAGGAAGAACTTTTTTGGCACCAGCATTCCCGTAGCCAGTGGCTTAGCCAGGGCGATCGGAATACTCGATACTACCATGGGGTCACCGCGGCCAAACGTCGGAAACTCCGAATCCCCTCCTTGTTGGATGCATCGGGCAACCCTTGTTCTGATCCGGAGACCCTCCACCAGATAGCCCAGCAATTTATTCAGACGCTCTATATAGCTGAGAGTCTCCCTCCCACCCTGACTCTGACACGGGGCTGTTTCCCTACTCTACCTCAACAAGCTTCTCGAGACCTGGCCATGCCTCTCCACCCCGACGAAATCAAATCTGCCTTCTTTGCCATGGCCCCTAATAAGGCACTGGGGCCTGACGGCTTTACTGCTAAGTTTTTCCAATCTCAATGGGCCACTGTAGGGCCATCCCTGATTCACCTCCTCCAACACACCTTCAGCCATGACATTTGGGACGCGGAACTCAACCGTACTATTTTGGTCCTGCTTCCCAAAACTCCCTCCCCCACATCCATCACCCACTTCCGCCCCATTGCCCTTTGTTCTGTGGTCTACAAAGCCCTAACCAAGGTCTTAGTCCGGCGGTTGAAACCTTTCCTCAACGACCTAGTCGCTCCCACACAATGCAGTTTTGTTCCGGGGCGGCAGATAGTTGACAATATCATCATTGCTCAGGAAGTCATTCACACTATGCGTCGGAAGACGGGGCAAAAAGGCCTCTTAGCCATCAAGGTGGACCTGGACAAAGCCTACGATCGCCTCTCATGGGATTTTATTCAAGACACCCTTCTCGACATCGGGCTTCCGGGCTCTCTCATCTCCCTCATCATGAAGTGCGTCTCCTCGGTTACCATGCAAGTCAATTGGAGTGGAGCCCTCAGCGAATCATTCACTCCTTCCCGGGGCATTCGGCAGGGAGACCCTTTATCCCCCTACCTCTTCGTCCTTTGCATCGAATGCCTAACCCACTTAATTAATCATGCCATGGCCCAGGGAAACTGGAAACCTGTCCGTCTAAGTCACCACGGGCCTCCCCTCTCACATCTTTTCTTCGCCGACGATCTCATTTTATCTTTTGAAGCTTCCGCTGACCAAACTCGGACCATCCGAGAGACGTTAAACCTCTTTTGTTCGGCCTCTGGGCAAAAGATCAGCCATGCGAAGTCTCGCTGCTACTATTTTTGCAACGTTTCCCACCCCCTCGCCCGAAACCTGAGTCGGGATCTCGGCTTCACACAGACCACAGATCTCGGTCGCTATTTGGGAGTCCCCTTATTGCATGAACGGGTAACCAAGCGTACCTATCAACACATCCTCGATAAGGTCCAACGCCGCCTCTCAGGCCGGGTTGCTTCGCAACTTTCCCTCGTAGGCCGTACGACCTTCATTCAATCCGTTATCTCCGCCCTTCCCACTTACACTATGCAAACTACTCGCCTCCCTCGACGCCTATGCGACGATTTGGAACAGCTTATGTGCAAATTCCTATGGGGATCTTCCCCGGTTCAAAGGAAAATCCACCTCGTCAACTGGGACACCGTCTGCCTACCTAAGGCCGAGGGCAGCCTCGGTATACGAAAGATCCGCGAGACCAATGATGCCTTCCTCACCAAGCTAGGTTGGGCCTTAATCTCTAACCCATCCGCGCTATGGGAACGAATCCTGACGGCCAAATACAAGGTCGACGTTCACAATTTGCCTAACTCTCTGAAAGCCGACGGTGGCTCCATGATATGGCGCAGCATTACTGCCATCTGGCCTCACGTGTTGTGAGGCCTGAAATGGAACCTCGGGGATGGCACCACAATAAGGTTCTGGCTGGACCCGTGGGTCGCCGATCTCGGCCCTCTTATTGACCATGCCATTGTCACCATACCTCCCGCCGAACTCGAGACCCGCGTTTCACACTACACGGACACATTAGGTAATTGGCTCTGGTAATCTTTCCAAAATTTTCTGCCTCACTCTGTCACTCCTTTCATTGCAGGTACTCTCCCTCCATAGCCACACCGTGGCCTGGACTTGCGGATATGGGGGCGAACAGACACCGGCCTGTTCACCACGGCGTCCGTGTACTTGATGATCATGGAGTCCACTCACCATCGGCCTCGGGGTTCTTGGCCGGTCCTTTGGCTCTGGGCCGGCCCTCACCGCATCCAGGCATTCCTCTGGCTTCTAGCCCACGACAGCCTTCTGACCAATCAACAACGCGTGCGCCGACACCTGATTGCAACAGCCGACTACCACCACTGCCGAGCGCCTGAGACCTCCCTACACATCATGAGAGATTGTCCCCGAGCGAGCAGCCTATGGCACACCTTCCCTCTGCCCCACCACAGCCCGGAATTTTTTACTCTGCCCGCACAGGACTGGATCCACTCGAATCTCACACAACACCGCACGGTTAATGGGTTGCCTTGGGCTCTCCTTTTTGGAATTACTTGCTGGTTCCTATAGACCTGACGGAACAGAGTTCTTTTCGACAGTAATGTTTCTTGGCCGTCTTCCCTTATAGACAACATCCACACGTACGCGGTCCAGCTCCAGCGTGCTATGCTCAGCTTCAGCCGGACTATTCCAGACCACAGGGCCAGACACCAGCAGACAATGACATGGTCCCGCCCTCCCCCGGGCTGGGTGAAACTCAATACCAACGGAGCCAGCAAGCGATCCCCTCCCTCAGCGTCGGTGGGTGGTCTTATCCGGGCTGCTTCCAGAGAGTGGAAGGGAGGTTTTGTTCACAATCTCGGCTGGTGTCCTCCCCTAGCAGCTGAACCACGGGGCATCATAACCGGCCTCCATCTAGTATGGGGCCTAGCCTATCGCCCGGTGATCGTCGAAGTTGACTCTTAAGAGGTGATCTGCCTCTCATCGGACCCTGCTCCGAGTGCTCCCTCCTTGCAACCACTACTTGCCAACATCCAAGCACTCCTCGCCCGCAATTGGGACGTCCGCTTCTGTCACACATACCGGGAGGGGAACTAGTGTGCCGACTGGCTCGTGAATTTTACAACAGGGTGTGATTTAGGGATTACCACTCTAGACAATGCCCCCTCTGGGTGTCTCCCCATCCTCCATGAGGATAGTTTGGGGACCGGCCTGCCTAGGCTATTTATGTAACTTACTTTCTCGTTGCTTTCCGATTAATGCAAAAAAAAAAAACCATACTGATTTACGACGGCACATACATTCAAACCATAAATACAAAACAAAATGATCCAAGCGATACTCCCAGCAAAAAACAAAACCCACTTACCTCAATCGATGATTAAATGTAGGACAGAGACACTGAACAATGTTGCAGAACAAAATGCAAACGCAGACCAATGACACAGAAGGGAATGAAGCATGTGAAGGAAGAAGACGCAACAGGGAACCGAAGCAGTATAACGAAGAAAAATGTGGGACAGAGAGAGTTGACAAACAACTGGGGCAGAAGAGAAAACGAAGGTTGATATAGTTGGAGAAAACAAGGGGGAGATGCATCATGTAGGTTAAACGCTTAACCAAAGCAATCATTTTTTATTTATTAAAAATGTCGATGCTGAAGCCAACGATCACGTTTAGGTCTTAATTTTATGGATTTACAACGAAAACGAGTTTTGTCAATCTATATACCAACATAAACGTATATTTCGTCGCTATATTTTGACGAAAAAATTTGTCACGATAATTTCCCTCCAGCTTTACCGACGAAAAATCTGTCTGTCGCTAAATGCAAATAAATTTACCAACGGCTATTGACTTTCCGTCTCTGATTTCCCATGATACTTGTTTCGTCGGTAATGTTTCGTTGGTAATTTATATTTTCTTTAAAATTACTGATGGAACCCATTTCTGTCGGTTAAAAACCAATGCTAACTATAAAAAAAATCATTTCTGTGTAAATTTCACTATCGGAACCATATCCGTCGATAAAGCTATTTAATTGCGGGAAGCCTGGCCACCTAATTTACCAATAGCTAGCCCATTTCCGTTGCTATATTCCATTGGTAAATTTGCACGAATGTTTTCTGTCCACCTCTACCGACAATAATTTTGTCCTTGATAAAATTAAAATTTTCACAATAGTTTTACTGACGGATATTGTTTTTCCATCAGTAATTAGCAACAAAATTAATTTCGACGGTAATTTTTCCATCGCTAGTGTATGGTTTTCTTGTAGTGCTTGATATTATATCTTCAAGACACTTACAGATACTTTGATAAATTAATAGATTTATAAGACACAATAGGATATAAGTGTTTAATCCCATAAGGGTTTTCTCTAATGTAGTTTAACATTCAGTAAGAGAAAACAAATTTCTTTATTGTATTTTAGCATAAGGATTATAAAATTAAGTCTAACAACTGAAACAATGATACTTTTCAGCTCACATAAGTAACACTGTATGCCACACTTTACCTTCCTATTCATGTCAGTGAGGTATTAGTAATGCCTGATTATATTGGATCTTTGTCGTATATGGCACATGCATTTGATATTTTCTAGTATCGAAAGCCTTACGGATCGAATGATGGACTTTCATTATTTTTAGATCAAATATTTTAAATTGTTCAACCATTACATTGATTTTCTTAGCCACTTATAATTTTTTTATTTTTATTACAACTATTGCAATTAATAGTTATCCAATGGGGAGAATGTTAGAATTTTTAAAATTTCTATTAGACAATGATTAATTGTGAGTTTTTATAAAATCGAGGATAAGAATATTAAATTTGATTTGGATTAAAGATAATAAAGAAGCTTGATAAGGATTTGCTTTGATGGGATGAAGTCTATTAAGAAAATGAGCCCTAGTTAGTAGGGGCCAGTTATTTATTAGGCCAGTGATAGGAGACCTAATAAGGTTACTATAAATGGTTGCTAAGATCTTATATTGCCTGTTTAAATAAGTTTGTGAACGTATAGTTTCTCTAACCTATTAAAAAACCCAAATATTAAGAAAGGCATAGAAAGACATTAGTGATGTAAAGTTACACAATTTTTGTAAAGTTTGATTGAAAGTTTTGATAGCTTGTTCATCATCAAACAACTCACTCATCAAGAAATGGATATCAAAACTATTTTTTTTTCATTTTCTCAATTTATACAAGTTCATAGTTGATCTTGGGCCAATAAATAAGGTTCTTGTTATGTATAACATAAATGTCTTCATCTTTTTCTTCTTCTTCTTTTTCTTCAAATGATGAATAAATTATTATTGTTGTCTATCTAACATGAAAATATAGTCGAACAATTTTAATATTTTTTAATAATCAAAGGAACTTTCAATTCAAATGACAAATTTAGTGAAAAATTAAGAACATTTGACCAAAACCAGATTATACAGTCATACACCAAAAATTGGAAAAGGATAATACCTGAAAACAACAAAATCCAAACAAAACAAGTAATACAGAAGGAAATAAGAAAAAAACTTCAGGATTAAGATATTGCATGCTAGTTTGAGTGTCTTGGTAAAGTAAAATGTGAAGAAAGTCTATGAACAAAGGAAAGTTAAGAGAGGGAGAGAGAGCAGTTGGTTTTGGACTATAGTGTGTGTGGTTTAGCTTTTGTAAATCTTTTTCAACCCAAACCACAAAGATCAGGTTTATGAAAGTTCAAATTTTCAAATATCTGTCAAAACCAATTTATATCTAAATAAATTAAACAAGGAATATCAGTTAGTTTGGTTATATATATATATATATATATATATATATATATATATATTATAAATTAGAATTTAGAAAAATTATGTCAAAATAGAATTGATAAATAATTATGCCTATTTTTAGTTACAATGTTATAATAGTAGCTCTGCAAAATTATATGATAAAGATTTGTTAGTTCAATTATTGAATGTTTTTTGAAACAATATAACCAAAAATGTTAATATGATTAATCATTGTTTTTCAACGACTTTTTAAGTAGTAGCCTAAAATTTGAAGAACAATTAATTTGTCAATTATTTCTTTCTAAATGCTAGTGATTAAAAACTGAACTGATTTGTCGATTCAAGTATAAAAACCTTGAACTAATTAACTTTTCGATTCATTTTAACTTAGTAACCCTTATTATGAAAATTTTTTAGTTTATTAATTAATTATTCAATTTTCGTAAACTAATCAAATTTTATAAACTAGAATAAATTAGTTTAATTTTCATTTAATAGTCACCTTCTTCAATTAAACTTCAATTTCTTTAATGGTAAGGATAGGCTCCTTCTTCAATCCTATTTCAAATTCTTCAATTTTTTAAATCTTTAATATATATTATTTTATAATGGTCTAATATTGATTAAATCATTAAATCTTAAACATCTTGTCTGATCCATTTAATATTTGGTCAGGTTTATAAAATATTACTAAGTGCACGAAATAGGAAAATATTAGAGAAAATTTTATATTAATTCATTATTGTCATTAGTATTTTAGAATTTCGAAGTTACTAAATGTTTATGAGATTCATATAAACTACAATGATTAAAAAATTGAATCAATTTCACTGGTTTAGCTGTAATGATCTTGAATTAATTAACTTTTCAGTTTTTTTAACTTAATAACCTGTGTTATTAAAATTCGGTTTGTCTATTAATTAACCAACATGTTTTCATAAACTAGCCAATTTTTTTAAACTTTAATTCATTCATTGATAAACAATAGGATAGTTACAAAACATCCAAAAACAAATCCAAGCTAACAAACTACACAAATGATCTACGTAACTAGACTATAGAAAATAGGTGCAAACTAATCCAGGTGACATCTTTCCCTTATGCCTTGTGTAAGCTTGTATGTAATCCCTTTGCCAATACAATGAGTCCACTATGCATTAAAATCTTATGAAACATCTCCTCTTGACTTTTTGAATCAGGTCCAAATAGTGAATTCCTCTCTTTATATATATTACATACCACTTAGGCCAAATTGATCTTGAACAATTTGTAGTCTACCTTGCTTTTTAGTTTCAATGTCGAGGCCAATTCAATAATTCCATACCAATCAGTTGGAATACAATTAATATTCATAAGAAAAGAAATCTTGTGCTAGATTTGGGATAAGTAACTTCACTAGAATAAACTAACTAGTTTTTATAAACTAGAATAAATTGGTTGGTTTTTTATTTAATAATCTCCTTCTTCAATTAAACTTAAACTTCTTCAATGAGTAAGGATATTCTTCTTCTTTAATTCTATTTTAAATTCTTTAAGTTTGTTTAATCTTTATTGTATACCAATTTCGTGACAGTCTAATACTGGTTTAAAATTCTTATCTTATTAGTTTAATTTCAGTCCAATTTTTAAAATATTGATAAAATTTGAAGGAGAAATTTTTTCTGTCTCTCATTAAATAGAATTCAGATCCATTTAATTTACATTGAAAAAAAGCTTAGTTTTACTTTAATTAAAGTGTAGATTTATCATTTTGGAAACCTATGCATTGCTTTTATCATTTTATAATATTTAAGCTCATATTGATCAAATATATTAAATAAATGGAGGTTTCAGTCAATGTTTTGATGACAACAAAATATAAGTACTACTATGAGTTTATTTTTGATAAAAGCCATATGAAAGTAAATTATGACCATGAATGAATCAAAAGACATTTCATGAAGTTGATAAGGAAAAGTTCATTCTTGCATCATGCGAAGTGAAAATTAAAGTGAAGTATAAAAAAGATCAATGCATATCATGGTTATAGCTAATTTGTAATGTTTATTATACTTTCACTTATTTACTTTAGTAATTATAAAGACTCATTGTGTATAAACACATCGTCATTTTGATTGCTTGCATGAATAATTTTATTCATTAAGAGATATTAAAATTTTAATTTCAAAGAAACACTTACATTTTTGGGGAAATTTTGAATAGTATTTGTATTAAGATAATGAAGTTTGAACATTTGAAGTTGTTAAAATAATAACTTTAAAAGAAATGATTGATCTATGTAGGGCAGCAATAAATCAGTATAGGTTTAAATTTATTAAAATTGATGTATCAAGAGTTTGTAGTAATATTTATTGACATATTGGTTGAGTAATGTGCTATATTAGTTAACTAATGTAACTCACTAGTTGACCAACTGTTAATGGCTAGCAAATCTTAGTTATTCAATTCACATTGGTCAACTGATGTTCTACATTGATCAACCAATACTCTAGAACTAGTCAATGTAATGGTTAGTTTGGATCTCAAAACTTTCAACAAGAACAACCTTACAGAAATCTCGCTGACATATTGGGTTTAGTGAGGTCTTGAAGTATGCAGCCTTACTCCTAACTGATAGAGAGGTTGTCTCATTATTTATTACATTGAAAAGATTTTGAGTGTTTTTATACACATAATTTTGAGGCTTTTTAAGCATTTGAGCATGAGTCATTTATCTCTATAAAAATGATCAAGTGACATCTTTGAGTTGTAAATTCTTTTATGAATATGTTACTCTTTAAAATGGAGAAAGATTATAAAAAGAGTTGCTCTATAGTGTTGAAAAACAAAATTGATGTAAGAAGATTTCTCTAGCTATATTGAAAGAAGGGACTTAATGAAATTTCAAAAGGTATCTTAGAGAATAGACGTAGGCAAGGATTGTTTGTTAAACCACCATAAATTAGTTTACATTTCTTCTCCCTTATACTCTTTAAATTATTGGTTGATTATGATATTGATTTATATTAATTTTTATCATATACTATTTCTTTTCAAATTATTAGATATTAATTTTTTATTTTACAAATACTTAATTCATCCCCCTTTTGGCCGCTATTAGGGACTAACAATTGGTATCAAAGTGGGTCTATTTTTTTTGTAATTTTAAGTAAAATTTAAGAAAAGATTGTTATGATATATCTAGGTGCATCTTCATTTAGCCAATAGGGAAAAATATTAGTTAGGCTAGTTTTTAAATGGAAATAACTATCTTTATTAGGAAATAAGAATGAAATTTTCTTAATGAACAAAAATATTAACTTGCTAAAATTTTTCTCCAGTATGCCAATTGTACTTTTTAGTAATGGAGGACAACAATTTGATGTCTTAGAGAGAGAGACTCTATGTTCTCTCTCAGTATAGCCATAGGTATGTATGGAATCCCTTTCTTTTGTCTTTGATTTTAGCATTATGATTCCTCCATTACTTCCTCACTCCTCATCAAATTCTAGATCAACTTCTTCCTTCTTCAATGCACTTCTCAGCTTTTGTTTCTTCGACACCAGGGGCATCTTCAACGTTTCCATCCAACGCCACACTCCTGCCTATTTTCCTTACCTTTTTTTTCATATCCAACTTTTGACAAACCCATAATGCAAAGCTACATTGTTCCCTTTTCATGCTTAAGCCATCACGATGCTCCATGCAACCTCACTCCCCCTCTAATTTTCCACCTTTTCCATCCCACATTTCCACCCCCACCTCCACCCCCACTCCTACTCAAAATACTCCAAACATATCCCTAACCTTGCCTGCTCCTCATGTTTATAAAACTTGGAAATAAGTGGTAAGGGATTATATCTTCTTAAACTTAGCGTATACACCACCCTTGGAAATGTTCGATTCCAAGCATGAGACTAGAAACTATTAAGATCAAAAGCATCCCATTTTGGATAAACTTTCACAATGTCCCCCTTGAATATTAGACAACCTAGGGTTAAGCTCCTTAGCTAGCTATATTGGAAGACCTTTGTGTATGGATAAACACACTACTAAGAAGAAATGAATAGGCTATGCAAGGATAGGCATCAGTGTGGAACTTTCTAAGGATCTCTTAGATGAAATCCTAATTATGAGACTAGGGGAAGATGACAAATTATGGGTATATAGCATAGTCATTTCTTACGACTAAAGCTACCCTCTAAAACTCAAGGTGAGAACTAGAAGCCAACCAAAAAAACTTTTAAAACTAGAAGCTATCAAGAGCTTATGGGGGAAGCAAACAAGATTCAACCTTTAGAAACTAAGGAGAAATGCAATCATATATTCCTAAATACATAAACTATAGCTATACAGGATGGTACTATCACTCTGTCAACCCCTGAGCCTTCCACCACCCTAGAAAACATTAAGGTTTAAATTAATGAGAAGCTGAAGGAAGGTAATAATGATCACAGTCATGAATCCAATAATCAAAATTTATTACACAATATAGGAAGGGAAAATATTGAGATATATGATATAACACTTGCAAACTAGAAGGAAGATAATATTAAATCACTAGTCACTAAAATTGTTTCATATTGTTTGAACCATCCTACAATAGAGTTGGCAAAGGTTAACACCAATTTTTCTAATACATCGTATGTCCCTGCAACTCTTATTGGAACTCAAGTAACCAATGATACTAAAGATAGTGCCAAATTTCTAACTGTAGAGATAAGGAGATCTAAAAGAGGCAAAAGGAAAATGTTCCATAAACCATGCCCTTTAATATGTCTATAATTGAATGTTCGCAGAATAAACTGTCCCACTGAGCTCTTAGCTTTAAAGGACTTTATTTTGAGGGAGAAACTTCTCATTATTAGCTTACTTAAAACCAAAATTAGACTAGAAAACATTACGAAGTTGGAAATTTTCGGTTCTAATCAGAACATGCTTAAAAACCATAATCACCAAGCTCTTGGTAGAATTATTACCTGCCATAGGAAGGATGAGATCAAAGTAAACTTATGGGACTTCACAGATTAGGCTATGCACCTTAACCTCTTCTTCGTGCAGGAGCAATTCAACTTTAATATATCATTTATATATGCAAGAAACTTTGGATTTCAGAGAAGAAACTTATGGAACAATCTCAAAACTGTCAAAAATAACATCTTTAAACTATGGCTTATTTTTGGAGATTTCAACTTAACCTTATAACCTTCATAAGCAGAAGGACATTGTAATTTAAAGAACTACACATCTAATCTGAAAGAGTGTATGGAGGAACTAAGATTGATTGATCTCAAGTTAGACACACTTTCACTTGGTCCAATAATAAAAATCTGATTGGTGTATTAAGAAGAAATTGGATCTTGCCTTAGTCAAGACACTTGGCTCAGTCAATTCCCTAACATTATTGCTAAATCCAAAGATCCTCTCTTCTCAAATTATACTCCAATTATTGAAAACTTGTTCTAGAAAGTTATAAAAAACCATTCTTTTCGATTCAACAACTTCCTAGTGATTGTACCAAGGTTTCCGAAGCATTTAGATGAAGGAAAGAACAATATTTTTAAGAGACCAAGCAATTTAGATGTTCCTAAAGTTGAAAATCATTAAGTAGGAACTGAAAGTGTTGAATTCTCTATAAAGATCCATAACTTATGCTATTACTCTTCCAAAATAGAACTCGAAGACATAGTGAATTTTTTTGAAAAATGAGGACGAGTTCCCAGTTTTGCCAAGTTTGAATCCATTTTCTATTGTTTGTCTTTTCTAATTTATTCTAATTAAAAAAGAGGAGTGGGAATAATAATCACAAATATTAAATTGTATATTTAATTTTCTTCACCCCTGTATGAATAACTAAAATGAAAAAAGGGAATGTCAGTGCATCTACAATCCATAATTGCTTCCAATCCTACTGATCAAATTTTGTAAGATAAAGAAAAACTAATTTTGTCTCAGTTTATACATGTCACTCACAAGCATAGTTCCTTATTACAACAATGGGCTAGAGTGAGCTGGCTGAAAGGTGGTGACAATTATATCAACTTCTTCTTTAATTCAATTCTACAAGGAAAAATTATATCAAAATATTCTTAATTATTTCCAAGGAAGGGTTAACACTTCAGACACATTTAAAAATCCAAGAGGAAGCAGTTAGGTACTTTGAGGGCTTATTTGGAACCATTAGTCCCTTAACTATTACTTTTGATGGTCTCAGAAAACTTTCACTCAAACATATCTCACCTCTGGATTTGGATTCTCTTATTAAAACTATGGATGACGTTGAAATTGAGAAAGCAATGTTTGGAACAGATAGCTTGAAGGCCCTAGGGCTTGACCTTAATGGCTATTTCTCTCAAAAATCTCAGAGTATCACTAGGAACTTTATTAAACAAACAGTCCATGAGTTCTTCTCCATGGGGGTTCTTCTCAAGAAGATCTATGGAACCTTTATTTTCTTGATTCCTAAATGCTCTAATCCTAAAAAATTTGGTGAGTTTAAACCAATAGCCTGCACAAATTTCCTTTAAAACTTATCTCTAAAATTTTAGCAACTAGATTTAAAAAAGCACTAACCCCTCTGATTAGTGAGAATCAAGGTGCCTTCGTGAATGACAGACATATCCTAGATAATATTCTCATAGTACAATATCTCCTAAAGGGTTACTTTAGATCCAGTCACTCTCCAAATTACAAAATCAAGATAGACTTTGACAAGCCTATGATAGTGTGAGCTGGGAATTCTTATGGAAAATACTGAAGGCCCACGAGTTTCTAGACATCTTCATAAAATGGTTAAGGGACTACATATCTTCTACTTCTTTTTCAGTATTGATCAATAAAAATCCTACTAAATTCTTTAAAATAGCTAGAGGCCTTAGACAGGGGGATCCCTAATTCCCTTTCCCCTATCTCTTCATCCTTTGGATGGAGACCCTCAACCTAATCATCAAACATGAAGTGCTCATCAACTCCAATTTTAGACATCATATAAAATGCAAGAAAGTTGGCTTAACTAACCTACGTTTTGAAGATGTCCTTTTATTTTGTAAGGCAAAGATGGGTTCTATGCAAACTTACATAAAAGCTCTCGAAACTTTCAAGCTTTTTTAAGGTCTGTAAATAAATTAAGCCAAGAATCACTTCCTCCTATAAAAAAATGACATTGCTTTGAAGCCTCTCATCTCTCAAACCAATTGAACAAAGTTCAGAAAACCACCCCTTATGTACCTGGTACTACCTGTCTCTACTAAAAGACTCAACTTTATGAAGTGCACCCCACTTTTAGAGAAAATTTAAAAGAGGATCAGCTCATGGGTTAATAAATTTCTATCCTATGTTGGGAAGATGCAACTCATCTAATCGAAACTAAACTCATTACACATATATTGGAGCTCCCACATTTTTCTCTCCCAAAGCATAATTAAATCAATTGAAAGGCTACTTAAGAACTTCTTATGGAGCCATCCAAATGGTGTTAAAGGATCTACCAAAGTTAAGTGGGCAAATATATGCCTTCCCAAAGAAGGTGGACTGAACATTACTGTAATCAAAATCACAAATCAGGCTTTGATTCTTAAAATACTCTGGTGGATACTAACCGATAAAACTTCACTTTGGATAAAATGGCTTCATTCTTACTTCCTTAAATGCATAAGCATATAGGGAATTAAGTAAAAGGCTTAATGATCTCACTTTTTTAAGTAACTTCTAAAGTTGAAGCATAAGGTACAAAATGAAGTCTCATGCATAATTAGGAATGGAAGATTGATATCTCTATGGTAAGACAATTGGTCAAGCATCAGACAACTCATAACACATTTCAACAACTTAAACAGTCCACAAACGTCATCCCTCAATATAATACTGAGCTCCATGATCAACGATGTTTCATGGAATTTTTGTCACATCTTGAGACACCTATAACTTGCGTATCCACCCAGCCCAACCTCTTATGATACCTTGTGCTAATAAGTGCAACCCATCCATAAACTCGCTAACAAAAGCATCAAAGACACTAAGAAGAAGAAGCTTAAAGGTAGTTTGGAAAAAGATCATATGGAGCAAGAAGTTAACTCTAATAATATTCTTTATACTATGGTTAACAATCCAAAATAGACTCAATACATCAGATAGAATGTCATATTTGCAAGTGGACAAAATTTTCCCAGTATGTCAGGTTCATATGGAAACAAGAGATCATCTCTTTTTTACATTTCCTTTCAATAGCATCATATGGAATCATATCACAAGGAAGTGTCTATAGTTTGATATAGGGAACTCCTTCACTGAGATTACACGAAAATTACTGAACCTGACAACTTATTCAAGTTTAAATAAGCTAACTCATATCCTGTCCTTCTGTCTTTGTGTATATACATTGTGGAAAGAAAGAAACTCCAAAAGGTTTGCAAACAAAAGTTCGTCCAAGTAGTCCATTATTGCAAAGATCTTCAAGGAACTCAAAGAATTAATCCTAATCAAAAATCTCAAACATTCTTGTAGCGCAAACCTCTTATCCTCATTGAACATCTAGCTCACAGTCCTACTATAGCATGAGTGATTGTCTTAGGATAATCTTCTCTTTTGTTTAATTCTTACCCCTACATATGTATGCTAGGATAGTAACAGGTACTACCCTTGCTATTTTGTTGTTTTAGTACGTTTGTATTACTTTTTCAATTTTATTAATTTAAATTATTATTTCTTTTCTAAAAAAGTTATAGATAATATAAAAATTTTCAAACTAAAATAAGAATGAGATCCTCAATCCTTGAATAACAAGGTTATTGACATATAATTTTAAGAAATAAATTCAATAGTCTCTATATGTGAAATAACTTATGAAATTCAACATACTTTAGAAGTTACACATAACGAAATAAGTAAAAGAGAGTAAAATAAGCATGCATATCAATATGAACTATTTCAAATGAAGTATGATGAAAGTACATCAAGCTTGTTACTACATTTATTAATATTATTAATGCTCTCAAAGGGTTAGGTAAGATATATACTAATGTAGGAATGGTGAGAAAAGTATTTAGGTCATTTCTAAAGTCTTGGAAGCCAAGGTGATCATATCATAAAAAGCAAAAGACTTAAACATGATACTATTGGAGAAACTTAGGATCAATTCTCACCTAGAGATTTAAAAAGAAGAGGTCATGGCTCTAAGAAGGAAGAACTTAGCCTTCAAGGCTTTAAAGGAGGAATTGAGCAAAGAAGAAGAGACATCAACTATTAAAAGTAATGAGGAAGACATTGCTTTAATCACTAAAATTTAAAAAAAGATTATGAAGAAGAACCTCTCAAAAATAAAAGACTTCAAGGTTAGTAAGATAGATTCAAAACACAAATCAAATAAAATTATTATTTTTAATTGTAGAAAGCCTTGAAATATGAAGTCTCAATTCTCTCATCTCAATAAAAATGGAAAGTATGCAAAAAAATTAAAAGGAGAAGATGGAAAAAAATTTAGGCTCTTAGAACCTCTATTTGGGATGATACAAGTGATTTCGAAAGTGAGCGTTTAGAAGGAGAGGTAACTTATTTGTGCTTCACGGCTAAAGATGATGATGAGGTACTCACTAACTTTAAATTTTGTGATAAAGATTGTTATATTGAATTGTTTTACAATGAACTGGTTGAGAGCATTAAAGTTATAAAAAGAAAGAAGTTATTTTTTAAAATGAAAAAGGCTTAAAGGAATCTATATGCATGCATAAGTGAAAAATAAAAAAAATAAAGAGTTAATTACATGGCATCAAATTGTCTAAAAGTGTGGCCATTATTGGTAATCATAACTTAGATGCATTAAAACATGAGAACCAAACATTGAAAAGGGAGATTGATACCTTTAAAGACTCATTATTAAGTGAATCCAAAACCCAAACTACATTTTTCGAAGGAAAATATCTGCATAATGAAGGACCATTACATAAGATGATAAATGAGCATAAAGCATCCACTTTTAAACAAATACATAGATCATATGCATATGCATATGCCATATTCACCAGAGCTTAGTCTAAGAGTAGGCCTCATGATTTCATGTATGGCTTAGAATCTAAGCCAACAACTCTAACATTTTAATGAAAGAGTAGGAACAATTTCTATATAATGATGTATGATAGTATGCACTCTCACTTATACTCCTTTAAACCTCAAGATCAATTTATAGGTAAGCATCAAACTTGTACTCATAATATGCTTTATACTAGATCTAATGCCATGACACATGCATCCACTCCTGATAAGCATTAATATAACCAAAGAGCATTCAACTTCCTTAATATCTAAAGACAGATTCTCTTCATTCATATACACATAAAAGACTTGAAGGATGCATTCATATACCAAATTCATAGGGTTCATTACCATAACACTATTACATATTATTCATATGTCATGGTTATGTCTCTTTTGTGGCAAATATGAGAAAATTAAACAAATCTTGTTTCATAAAGTAAAGCTTTGTGAGTAAATTCTTGAGTAAATGGGTTGAAAAGAAGGAGACTAATAATCAAGGACTTAAATCCAATGGGGTACTTAAAATAAATTAATTGTTTTGTTTTATAGAATTCTAAGAAAAATAAGAACAAATGGTACGTGGCTGATGGATTCTCAATGTATATGAATGATGATGTATCCTGGTTCTTAACTCTTCGAGAAAAAGATGGAGGATTCATCATATTTAAAGACAATAATAAAGATAAGATAATTGATATTGGTAAAGTTAGTAAGAAAGATCATAATAATATTGAATAATGTTCATTCAGTTAATAGATTGAAGAATAACTTAATTAAGTGTGAGCCAATTATGTGATAAGGACTACAAAGTATGTTTTAAGGCAAGATCATGCATCATATCTATATTAATTAACAATAGCATTGAATTTTTTTGAAAAAGAGAATGGAATATATATATAGATAATATTGATCTTGATGATTTATCTACCTAATATATAAAGTGTTTAATGTCTATTAGTGAAGAATATGGAATTGGCGTAAGAGTTTTAGACATGCAAGTATAGACTCATCTCCAATCTTAACTCCAAACAACTTTCCAATAGATTTTTAAGGTTCACATTTGAGAAAGAAAAGCTTTTTAGATATAGGAAAACATCTAAAAGCTAATTCAATAGAGAAAAGTAGATAATTTCTGCTAAACTTTTACAATTTCTTCATATTTATTTATTTAGTCTAATTAGATTTGATAGTATATTTTATGCTTCTGTCATATAGTTTTTACTCTTAGTTAGAAAAGAATAATATTTTGAGGAATTTGTGAAATTTGTAAAGAAGGTTGAAAATGAAAAGAATTCTTTATTGCATTTATTAGGATTGATCATGCAACCTCTAGAGGGAAAGCTCCTTCCTTTTTTGGCAAGTTGTGGGCGAGGAGGGATTCGAACCCCTGAGACCGTGGTTCGTAGCCATGTGCTCTAATCTTCTAAGCTATGGACCTACCTTGTCTCCACTGGATCTATTCTGGGGAGTACCCTAAAAAAAGGAAAAAATTGATAAAGCACCTAAACTATAAGATAAATAAGCCTCTCCAGACCATACAAGTGCATGGCGAGCCCATGCAAAGGCTTTGGTTAAGATATGCCATATTCCCCTAAGTATACATATGGCAGCTAACCATACATGCCCACCACTTATATCTTCGAAATCATCCACACTAATAATTCATCCTTCCCCTCCAAATGCATATTTGAGTAAATAACCAAAAGTAACACTTGGGCTAAGGGTTAAGTTGGTAAATTTTCTTACAGCGCCCATTTGTTTCGATTGAACAAAAAAAAAAGCTAAGGGAGGTTGGGAATAAAAGTTTTAAAGCCTTTTATGAAGATAATGGAATCTCTTATAGCTTTCTACTCTAAATACCCATTGATAAATTAGAGTTGTTGAGAGTAAAGATAGGATATTACAGGATACGATAGGAAAGTGACAAATAAATATGATTTTCCTAACTATTTTTAGGCAAAAGCCATAGCTACCACATGTCACATTTTTAATAGTCTACATAAAACCACCTCTGGATGAAACACCTTATTATCTTTGGAATAGGAAGACAACAAGATTAGTTACTTCAAATTTTTTAGTTGTAAATGCTACATTTTGAATCCTAAAGATAAGTTAGGAAGTTTGACTCTAAAGTGAATGAAGGAATTTTTCTTTGTTACTCCTTAACTAGTAAAGTGTATAGAGTGTTTAATAAGAAGATTCTAGTTATTAAAGACTCTATGCATTTTACTTTTCATGAATTTAACCCTCTTGTTTCTAAGAAAGATATTGACGATGATGGTGTAGGTGTATATAGGAAATTGGAAAAATTATCCTACAAAAGGGACAAGACACTATGACACCTTACGTGAGTTAGGTGATCATGTTATTGAACTAAAGGAAGGAGTCTAAAAGGATAAGGAGTTTTCAAGAGATTGGAAATTCAAGAATAATCATCATCTAGATAAGTAATATATGATGTAATCAGTGTATCTCATCTTAGAGACTTATTTCAACATGATTTTATACTTCAAATTAAGCTTAATACTATAGAACAAGCCCTTAGTGATGAAAATTTGGCTCTCGCTATAAATGAAAATTTGAAAAATGTTTGGAATTTAGTATCTAGAATTAAAGACCACAAAATTATAGGTACCAAGTGAGTCTTAGAAATAAATTAGACGAATTTGGTACCATTGTGAAAAATAAAGGTAGATTATTATGAATTAAGAGGATGATATAAACTTTGAGGGAACTTTTACACGATATTAAGCTCAATAGCTATTAGGTTATTTCTTGCATTTGCATCTTACATGAAATTTAAATTATTTCAAATGGATTTTAAAAGTTTATTTTTAAATCGTACTTTTTAGAAAGGAAGTTTATATTGATCAACCTCCCAGTTTTAAAAATAATGATGCACCTAACTATGTTTATAAACTCTCTAAGGCTTTATATGGATTTTAAAAAGCTACTAAGGCTTAATATGATTGGTTATCTGTATTTTGTTTAGAAAATGAGTTGACTAAAGGCAAAAGTGTGCCATTTTATTAACTTAAAATTATGTGAGGATATTATATCAAGTGCTACTAATGAAAGTATGTGTAAAGAATTTTACATGTGTATAGGTAGGAAATTGTAGATAGGCATGCTTTCCTAGACTCCAAATTAAGCAAATGAGGGGATTCCTCTTCATTAATCAAAAAAAGTTCACTAAATAACTTCTCTAACACTTCGTAATTTATTAAACCAAACCATTAGGGACACTTATAACCATTATAACTAAGCTTAACAAGGATAAAGTGAGTAAGCCCACTGATGTGAAGCTCTATTGATATCTCCAACTCCACTTCATCCTCTTAAATTACTCTTGATGTATAGACTCAATCCCTTCTTATATAGTATCTCTCCCATTTTTGATGACTCCTCTCTTCTTCGATGTCTTTTTGGAAAATCCCAGGCTTTGGAAAATCTTAGGCAATATCAGTAACTCATATTAACTCCTTTACATCTCTAAGATCCAAATATACCAACATCTAACTAAAATCTACTCTTATATAAGGAATTTCAAAGATTCATGATTTTTTTTCAATTGTTAATTAATTTACCTTATTTTCATGCTTTTAAACAAATTTGTGTATTCAATTTTATAAGATTGCACTCAGTTTGAATCAATTTGCAAATTGGGTAAGTTAAGGTTTCAGAACTGGGGTTTCTTCAATTTTCTAAGTATTATATGTTTCTTTTTTCAAATTAATATTTTATTGATGAAACTAAAAATTGATTTAAGGTTTTTTTGACTATTAATTGCATTTGATTATGTTTCATTTTGACTGTGAGTTTTTGGGTATTTTTGCCTAATAAAATTTGGGAATTTTTAAAGCTAAACATTAAGTAAATTTTTATGAAGTTGATGGACAATTATTGCAAATTGAGAATATATGTGAGCTATTCTCATGTTCAATTTCTTTGAAACTTATCAATTCAAGACCTAAATAAATAATATCATTTCAGACATTTTTAAAATTTAGGAAAATTTTTAATATAAGTACAATTATTGGTGACTTTCATAAAATTTAAACTATTTTATACCTTGCTTTTATTTTCTAGGAATGATTGTAGTTTTATGTACTTAAATATATCATTTTAAATAATTTGTCCTTAAAATACTTTGATTTTTTATTAACTTTATATACTTCCTAATTTATTTTGATTTCCTTTATAATAGTACATTACTTATGGTCACATATACGAAACTAAAATTGGTGAGGTTAAACTTTTAAGAATTTATTAAAGTGCTTTTCTTGTAAGTGAGCTTTAACTTTTAACTCATCGGTTCCTATTATTCCTTAGCCTTTTGTTCCTCAAAGTACCTTCCACCTTCTCTCTCTGCAGAAAGAACCACAAGGAATTGTAATCCCATATCTAGGATATCTACTTAAGAGAAAACCAACCTTATTATTACTAGGACTTAGACGGATTGAGAGAAATCCCATTACCCTTCACAATGTGCGCATTGCTCCACTTATAAGGATGAATATTTGATATTCACTCTTCTTGGTTTACCAATTATGCCTCTTATGAGTTATATGAAAACTATGTTATTTCCTCATCCTATCTAGAATAATTTAAAGCATATTGTCTTATATAGATTTTCATTGATTAATTTATTTACAAAGACTAGACTAACAAATTTGAGATTATTTTATTGTAACCTTTGACCTTAAGCAAGTTAAGAAGATAATGATATATTCTCTTAAGTCCAAGATGTAAACGTTCATATAACTAGCAATCGCATTACTTAAATCTTTAGCACTTTTATATATGATTACTATTCTCATTATAATTGTCTACTAAGTATCGTGTACATTAATTTATGCTCATTCTTACTCTTTCTCTCTCAAGATGCTTCTCTCTCATACTTCCCTTTCCTTCTAGCTTAATTCTCTTACTGATTCTCTTTGTTTAACCCTTTAATGGCTTTCCCTTTCTCTTGATCTTGCTTTTTCACAACTCATTCTCTTACCTTCAATGTTCCCACTCTCTAACTTTGGATTCCTAGCTATTCTACTTCATATTTCTTATGCTTTCACTACCTAGGTAGCCTATATTCCCTTACGAATTAAGGGTATTTTTAGTTTTCCGTATTTCCTTTTTTATTAGCTATAACACTTACCATTAGTAGCAAGATCTTTTATATCTTTCTCTTAAAGAGTTAAGCACTCTTTATTTTCCTGACCATGGTTGCTTCTAGGTCTGAAACTTTTCAAAATCATGTCCCGATCCTTGCTTATGAATTCCTCCTATTCCCCTCTCCATTTTTAGCCCATCTGACCCCCTCCATCCCACCCCCTCTAGTTCAACTTTCATACTCCACTTATTTTACTTCACTTCCCTCTCCATATGGACTAGTACAATGGTCTTATTCAACTTCATTAAATGTGTCTTAGCCTTGCATTTCCATTGAGCCAATTACTAGACATAAGCCTTTGAGTTAGCAGTTTGTGCTAGGTGATACTTTTTCACTTGCACTGTGAAACATTCCATTGGTTGTGTATAATGGTTTCTTACTTATTTCACCTTCATTAGAGGTTTTGAAGGAGGGGATTAAAGTTGGGCCTAAACCATATTCAATTTACTTATAGGAAAGAATGAAACTTTCCTAATCCTGAAGGCATGGATAATGAAACTTGGAAATCCAAGGGGCTAGTTGAAGTGTTGTCAAATGAAGACCACTTGATCCTTTTCAAGTTTGCTTTTAATGAGGCTACATTGAAAGTAATTGAAAATTTGTCTTAGCACTCTAATAGCTTGCCTATATTCTCACTAATGTAGAAACCAAGGATTAAATTTAAGGACTTGGAAAAGAAATAAATCCCTTTATTGGTGAACTTTCACCAAATCCTTTTAAAGTGTTGTTCTACTAAGGGATTAAGCTTGTTGCTAAATTATTTAGGAGATCCATTTTGCTTGGATGAAGCCCATTTGAGTAGGAAAAGGGTTTAATATGCATGGTTATGTATAAGCATTGATTTAAACAAGATGTTTCTAGATGAAATTTATACACATAGGTTAGGAAATGATGATACTTTGATCTAAGACAATGTCAAAGTATCCTATCAATAGTTTCCAACATTGCTATAACAAAGGAAAGCATAGATTCTATTCGGTAAAATTTCAAAACTAGATTTTATGACGAGCTAATGAATCTTGATAATATAGCTAGTTCTATTCCATATGAAATGGTAAATCAAATGGATCAAAATGAGTAATATAGGGGAAACTTTAACTTGTTTAATGATGCAGCCTTATCATTAATTAAAACCACGTCTATTGGAGCTAAATTTTAGGCAACTTCCCCCTCTAATGTAGAGTTCATTAGACAAAATAACTTATTCCTTTAATTTTGAATCCTCTTTTGAGCCTTTCTCAAGACAAAAGAATGAGTGCAACATTAGAGAGTCAATTATGGTGGTAGTGCATAAGCTTTAACTGAGGTTAATGACAGTTTTTTAATGGTATAGGGAAGAAAATCCCATTAAAAGACTAGTAATCTCTTAAAGCAATCCACTCGATAATTTCTATATTTGTACGAAATGATCGGGGTATGAGTGACCTTAAGAAGTAGACAACGATTTTATTATTCTTTTTGTATATTGATTATAATAGTATCTTGCAACTCCGTTTGATTTTTTTATCTCATCAAACACCATATTTATGCATTCAAATTATTGTTGTATAGCTTGAATCATGAATGCATCATCATTCCTTCCCCATTCATCTCTATCCTGATTATACATAATTTAACCTAAAAAAAATTGTTTATAGTAACCAACACTCTCTAACGTGTTTCTCTCGATTAATGTTGTTGAATTCACTTGTGTTTCAATGTATCTTTTTTTTCATTTTCTCGATATTGATCTCATACTCTTTAAACTTTTTCACTTTTTTCTACATTCATAAGTTCCTTAAGGAACTAGATAAATTTAAATAAGAATTTAACCTTGTAAAGTCAAAAATTTTAGAACTACTAGTCAAAAAGGAAAAAAAATCATAAGTTAAATAAGAAATATTGAAATCAATTCAATAAGGAGAGATAAATAAGAGTTTCAAACTATATTTTGGAATGATTTTCATGAGGTAATTGTTCTTGCATTATTTTTCTTTTATTTCTCAGTCACATGAATAATTAGTATGAATAGTAGATAATCCTTAAAATAAGAAGATATTGGAATTACTTTTTTTATTGACAGTTTAAAATTAATATAATGCAATATAAAAAAAAGGAATCACAGAGAACACAATTTCTCCTTTTTGTTTACATAAGAAATAAGATAGACTTTGAATGATACAGAAATGAAAAAAAAAGGCCATATTTGAGTTTGAGCCAAGCTTTAATACCAACTAGTGTGAATCAGCCTAAGAGAAAATGTATAAAAGAATGGACCTAAGAAAGCTAAAATGGATGCTTAAAATAATTAATCAATTGATTATAAAGAATTAAGAACCAAATATGTAAAATATTTAAATGCTAAAAAGAAAGAATTCTTTAATAATTTTTAATTTCAATGATGAATAAGGGAAAGAAGTTTTGACAACCCATAATAATAAATATATCTAAAATGTCTAAAATTGAAAAGAAATATGCCTTAAAATAAAATAAAAAATAAGGCAAGTTAGTATGAATTAGGACATGACTATGGGCCACGTATATAAGTTATAAGATTTTTTAACATCATTGGCTACGATTTAAGATGCATCCATATCTGAGATCTAAAATTATGGATCCTCTTGTGTCTTTGGAAAGTTAGGTATGGTTGGGAACTAACTCATGTATGAGATTGTAGATCTTTCTATAACTTTATGAAACTAGACATAATCTGGGCCACACCTATGTTGGAGGTTATGTTCAACCAAAGATAAGTGTTTTCCTCCAAATATGCACCAACTCTAATTCTTGTAATTAAGCAAAGCCTACATGTAATGGATCACCTATTTGGTCTAGTCATGCTTGCATCAATGCCTATTATATATGGCTCATATACATAGGAATGTTGTCTTGAAATTTTAGAAAGAAAATGGGTGTTTCTTAGAAGTCCTTGAGTGAACACAGAATGGGCAATAATGTTTTCCTTTGTGAAATGCGGAGGTTAAAACATGGATTGAAGGCATAAGCATGTTCATATGGTAGAGTATTAATAGAAAGACACAGTTTAGGATACGGGCGTACAAAGAAGATTAAAAAATTCACTATTTAAGACATGATTATGTTCCAAATCATGTTCATATATGAGAAGAAGTAGAAGGATCCATATTTTACTGCATAGGCATAGATGAGATCATAAAGGAGAATCAGTGAGATCCTCGACTATGCCCAAGGTCATATCTGTGAAGGAAAACTTAGTTAAAAACATTTTTTTATGAATTTCAATATGTAAGGATTGTAACACAAATTATAATCATGATTAAGTTTAGTTGGGATTGGTAAGGATTTATTTATGAAACTAACTAGGGTTTTCATATATAATAATAATAATAATAATCGCTCTTGACTCTCGAGGCTGTAGGAATACCTAATTGATTGAACATTATCTAAAATCTTCTTTTATTCTTATTTCTTTATGTTATATTCTTGCTACATATTATTTCTTCCAAATGGTATAAGAGTATAGTTGAGGCAAAAATGACTTCAGTTGCTAAGTTTGAAGGGAGGAAATTTAATAGAATTGGGAATTTCAAATTATGGCAATAAAGAGTGAAGGACTTATAGGCACAATGATGCTTGCTAAAATGGATGCGAAAGAATAATCAAGATGGCATGCATGAGCTTGAATGAGAAAAATTACTTGGACAAGTAGCTGAAACCCTACAAATTTATATTAAAAATGAGGTTATGTATTAAGCCATGGAGATTGTATCACTTATAAAGATATGGAAGAAGTTCGAGAGTTGATAGCTTAGGATCAATAATTTCAATAGTGATGTTTATATAATTTTTTATATACAAGATTTAAGGAAGAATTTGATTTCTTTATGCACATTATATATGAATATTTTTCTTATAAATCAATAGAGATAATATTAGTATGTCAAAGGGAACACTGACAATAATGAAAGGGCCAAGACTAGTGAGAAACATCTATAAACTGATGGTGAGCATAATTGTTGGTGGAGGGGTTACTATTGTAAAGTCAAATGATGACTTTACTACATTATTTCATATATAGCTAGGTCATATCAATGAGTGACGGATGACATAACTTTATAAGAGGAGGCTATTAAAGTATGTCAAACACTATAAGTTAAATTTTTGTAAGCTTTGCATACTAGGTAAATAATCTAAAATGACATTTAAGATAGGCAAGTATAAAATCAAAGGAATTATGATGTAAGAACATATTGATATATGATATCTTATTAGGGAGTTATCGTTATGTGGATCTTAATATTTATTCACATTTATCGATTTAGAAATAATCTAAAATTATATCGATTTTTAAAGAAAATTTAGGTATAATTTATGACGCATAAATTCGAGTTTCTTATAAAGTTCAAGGCATGTGTGTAATACCCCATTCCCAACTGACATATGCATGTGTGTCCATCGGATACACCTGTACATGCCTGTCAAAAATGACATGTTAACTATCTCACCTTTACTGTAAATAACATGGCATCATACACTAAACCATCAATCACACATTATCTAAACCCAAAATGTTATCACATTATATCAAAACCACAATTTACGTTGTTTCATATAGTACAATATAATCCATATTTATATAACATTGTCCTATGAACATAAACAACTTAGTACACATCAAATACTATGAACTCGAAAGAAACAACTATGCCCTCAATCCCAGCTGGTCAACCTTTGAGCCAAATATGACTATAACAGTTGTACCAAATAGGCTTCTACAGAGTCTTAGAAGCTAATTCGTCTCACCCTCAAACCTAAAAAGCAACAGTGCAATTTTGATGAGTTTTGCAAACTCAAAAGAGTAACCATCCTCGATGGTTCACTTATGTCATAAAACAAGATCAATTATGGTATGTAAGCATACAGTATGAATCCACTTGACAACTATCAAATACTATCATAGATAAATCATTTCTCAGTTGAACAATTCAATCATATAACAACATTCACATAGCTTTGCAAATCATTCAACGAATTTAATTTATATGTGGATGCGGTATGTATGAGACTCACATTCATTTTTATATTGTTGTCAATGTGTGCTTTTACAGTATCTTGAATTATCAGGCTCAGTCAGTCACTCTATGACTCATTGATCACAATAAGCCATAGGCTCGAACCATATATTCGAGAGCTTAAAGCTCTTATCAGTAATTGATAGGTTGCATTTCATGCATAGTTTATAGGATAGTTTCCATTCATTTTGCAAGTGTTTGTTTATTATTTGTGTGTTTTTGTGTGCTTTTATGTTTGTTACATGTGCAGGAGACCAAAGTGGGGATTGAAATCGTAATGCAGGAGATTTGGGCTATTTTGGAGAAGCTACGTACAAGAAACAGATACGATATGACCATATCGTATTGGGCAAGAACTTGGCCGAATTTATGGGCGAGTTTTTAAGCCTAATCGTCATCTATTTTGGGCTGGATCTTTGTTGGAGATGCCGGACACCAACTGAGAAGCCATAATGAAGAGTCCAAATTGACGACTAACGAGGAAACTTCTACTAATTTTGGCTAGGGTTACAAATTAGAGAATATGTAAATTCCTTATGGCATAAGGAAATCAGACTTCACCTTTTAACTTTTTCCCGATTTTGAGTAGTTAGCAGCCAGCCACCATCATTATTTCAGTTTTCATGTTATTTTCTTGTGTTATAGGTTAGCTACGAACAACTAGACCCTTTTCTAGTCAGGGTGCTTGGATATTCAACCATGGATGATTTGTGAGACTATGTTTTTATTTTTTTATACAATTCAGGTATTTATTTAATCCCTATGCTTGAACCAATTTTATTATTGCTTAGTTAATTGTACAATGTCACGAGTTGTGTGATTGATTAAGTGATAAATTGTTGAATAGGATAGTATTATCGTGGATATTATTCTATCAAATTAGCAAATTGGTTTTATCTTGCAAACGGTATATGTTGGTGGTAAAATCGATGGAATTAAATAATCTGACTTAATAGATTACAGCATTTACGAATTTATTGGTTAGGACAAGGCCTTTTTCGTTCTTAATGCAACTAGAGATTAATCTTATCAGGGTGTTTCCCGGGGGTTGACTTTAGATTAGGGACGTAACTTGTCAAGGTGTTTCCCGGGTTTACCGATAAAGTAAGAAAAGATTGGTCAATGTGTGCATCACCTTTGGCTATAACTTTGTCTATCTGAATTGTCTAATTTATCTTATAATGTCAATGATCAAATTTTTAGGATGAATTGAAGAGTACCTTGGCTAGGTTTTCAACCATTACGTTTTAATCTCATTTTATTTCATTATTTACTGTTCAGATATGTTTGTGTCAATACCACATGCTCAAGTCGTATCTGTCACTATAACTCTCTTTTAATTTTATGTGTTGCTTTTATATTTATTTACATCTCCTGCAATATCAATCCTTCAATTTGTTATTTTATGAGCATTTAAGTAATTCTACACTAATTCCTTGTGGATTCGACCCGATTCACCACTAGTTACCTAGTTTTTGGAGAGTTGGAAATATACTTTTATTTTTTGAAGTTTGACAACCTATCAAATTTTGGCACCGTTGCTGGGGAGTTGTGTGTAAAAAGTTATTTGATTGTGTTTCTAATTTCTTTTCTAGCGTTTTGTATGCAGCCTTCCTCTTTTGCAGGTGAACTTCTGTTAGATCCTGAGATAGAGAAAACTGCTAAAAGACTAAGGAAGGAAGCTAGACTGCGTAAGCAACAACCCGCCATAAAACTAAACATGGCAGAGGCACATCCTGAGACACTTTGAGAGATGCTCGCATCACCTATGAACACCCAACCCCTATGCATTTAGTATCAGATTGTTCAAGTTAAAATCCGTACTTATTCAGTTGCTGCCGAAATTCCGTGGGATATAAACTGAAGACCCAAATCGACATTTGAAGGAATTTCACGTGATCTGTACTAGGTTTAAACCACAAGGAGTTACAGAAAATTAGATCAAGTTTTGTGTGTTTCTGTTTTCTCTTGAGGGTGCTGTAAAAGAATGGTTATTTTATCTACCTCCTGGTTCAGTTAATAAGTGGGTTGAGATGGTAAAATTACTTTTAGAGAGATATTTCCCTGCATCTAAAGCTACGAATTTAAGGAGAGAAATCTGTAGTGTGAAGCAGCGTGATTTTGAATCTTTGTGCGAGTATTGGGAAAGATTTAAGAAGATGTGTGCGAGTTGCCCACAACATGGTATTACTGAACAACTCCTTATTCAGTA
>JAOSBN010000005.1:40836825-40866399 GCA_027563595.1 Erythroxylum suave | reverse complement strand
ATGTATAATATATATATTATGTCAATATGAAAAATAAAATAAAAAAGTTTATAATTTATTAAATTTAAAAAATAAAATAACAATTTTTTGAATTTATTTTAAAAATTTTATTAAAAATATGGCGGGCCAAAAATGGCCCGCGGGCTGCCCATGGCCCGGGCGGGCTAGGTGGGCCGGGCCATGGGCCTTTCCGTGGGCCTCTCCATCGGCGGGCCAGCCCATGGGCTGGCCCTTTTGTGGCCCGCATAAGCCGCGGGCCACAATGGCCCGCCCGATTTTGTGAATGGGCCGGGTCGGGCCACAGCCGGCCCAGGCCCAGCCCGACCCATTGACATGCCTATGTAAAGCAGGACTAACTTACTAGAATACCTTTGGGGTGAAGCCATCAAGACAGTATTGTATATTTTAAGCAAAGTCCTGAGTAAGTTAATACTAAAGATGCCTTTTGAACTCTAGAAAGGTTGGAAGCCAAGCTTTGCACACATTTGTGTGTAGGGCTGCCTTGCTGAGGTAATGTTATATAATCTTTATAAGAGCAAATTACAACCTCGTTCCACTCATTGCTATTTGGTAAGTTATCCCGACCACTCTAAGGGCCCTTCAAGAGATAACAGGACGGATATTATGATTATTATGTATCTGCCTCTCATACAGTTAGGTCCGGTGGATGAAGGTCCGAGTACCATGCTTATGCAGGCATAGGAACCTATACTTGTTTAGGAAGAGGTTGCTGAGGTACAAAAACCTGTGCAATTACATAAATCCCCCAGAGAGTGGGAATCAACTATCTCGTCAAATTTCATAATCTATTTGGGTGAGCAAGACTATGACATAGGATATGTTGTGGATCTAGCTACTTTTATAGAAGTCATTTCTAGACCCCATGCAGACAATTGGTGGGAAGCAATGAAGGATGAGATGCAATCTATGAGGTATAATAAGGTATGGGAGCTTATTGATTTACCTCAACATTACAGGTCTGTTAGTTGCAAGTGGTTATTTAAGACCAAGAAGGACACACAGGGTCAAGTTGATCGGTTTAAGGCATCTTTAGTTGCTAGGGATTCACTCAGAGAGAAGGAGTTGACTTCAATGTCACCTTCTCTCGTGTATCCTCAAAGGATGCATTTAGAGTGATTATGGCAATAGTAGCTCATTATGATATGGAGCTATATCAAATGGATGTTAAGACCACTTTCTAGAATGGTGAACTTTATGAGGAGGTCTATATGGAGTAACTTGAAGATTTAGGATCAAGATGCAACTGACAAGATTTGTAAGTTGACTAAATCAATATACAGTTTGAAGCAAGCTTCCAGACAATGGTACCTAAAGTTTGATGAGGTTTTAACCTCATTTTCCTTTGTGGAAAACAAAGTCGAAGGATGCTTATACTGTAAGGTCAAAGGGAGCAAAGTTATCTTCACACTACTGCATGTCAATGATATCTTACTCGTGTCAAATGATTTGACCATATTGTATAAGGTAAAGCAACTTTTGGCCAATCACTTTGACATGAAGGATTTAGGTGAAGCATCTTTTGTCCTCAGTATACAAATTCACCAAGACGGATATGAACACTCATTGAGCCTTTTGCAAAGTGCATACATCGAGTGAGTGGTACAAAGGTTTAATACGAGTGAACGTAAACCTGTTGTAGCACATATCTCTCATGGCGAGAGATTATCTTTGGCACAATATCCAAAGAAAGAAGTTGAGAGAGAGGCTATGAGGAATGTTCCGTACTCTAGTGCAGTTCGTAGCCTGATGTATGCCTAGGTGTGCACTAGACCAGAAATTGCATTTGATGTTGAATTGCTGGGTCAATATCGGGCTAACTCAAGTGTGGACCATTGCCAAACGAGTGTTAAGATACCTAAAAGATACCAAAGATTATATGTTGACATATAGAAAAGTCAATGATTTGAACCTCACAAGGTAAGCAGACTCCTATTTTGCTATGTATCCTAATGATCGCAAATCCACTTCAAGGTATATTTTCATGTTGGCAGATGGTACAATATCCTGGAAGATTATCAAACAGACACTAGTAACTACCTCGACCATGCATGCAAAGTTTGTTGCATGTTATAGAGCTACTGCATAGGCAGTTTGGCTTAAAAACTTGATTTCTGAGTTGTCTGTGGTAGATTCAATTGCTAGACTCATTCAGTTATATTATGATAATCTTACTACAATATTGTTCAGTAACAACAACAAGAGTATCACAGAGTCTAAGCATTTGGAGGTCAAGTACTTGACCATAAAGGAGTTAATTCAGAAAGGTGACATTGAAGTGGAGCACATTAGGACTGAGAAGATGTTAGCTGATTTGTTGACTAAAGGACTTCGTCCAATAGTGTTTGTTAAACATGTATCTAGTATGTGCATGTTAAAGTCTTTATACAGCAATAGTTAGGGATCATTATATTTTGCTTTTTAAATATTTGTACATTTTGATGTATTATGACATTATGGCTATTTATTAATAAAGATGATCATCTTTTTATCCTCAATAATAGTTGTTCTTATGTATAGTCATAATATATATGAAACCTTAAGATTTGTGTTGATCTGAAGCATTTTAAAGGTCATTGGGCATATATAAAGATTGACCTTAAGCTTATGTCGTTAAACACATACAGTTTAGTACAGATAACCTCAAAGTTTTATATGACATAGGGGGACATAAGGTATAATCCTATAAAGGTTCTCTAATGTACTTTAACATTCAGTTGGAGAACATAAAGTCTTTCTCTAATGTTGCTTAGCATCTGGTGAGAGGAAACAAGTTTTCTATAATGCTGTTTAGCATTCGGTGAGAGAAAGCAGGATTTTTTTTATTGTAGTTTAGCACATGCAGTTTAGCATTAAGTTAGAGAAATTGAGACCTACAAACGAAGATGATACGTATTATTGGTTTGTTTTTTTGTCTTTTTCTCATTAAATGGACACAGATTAATTGTAATTTTAACTTTTCAATTAATTATCGGTTAAGTTACGTAATTTGATCCAGACAAGGATAATAAAGTAACCTAATAAGTGGTCTAAATCAGTAGGTTAAAGTTTAGCTAAAAAATGGATCCCTTTTAGTGTGAACTGGACCCATATCGGACTTGTGATAAAGAAGCCCAATATGGAAGCTATATATAAAGGTTAAGGTCTCCTTTAGTTGCTCATATTAATTGTAAATATACAGATCCTCTGATCCGTTAAGAGACCTTACGTATTGAGAAAACTGTAGAAAGGCATTAACCGAGTTTCAGGGAGCATTTGCTGTAAAGGTTTCGGATGATTGAAACTCGTTTTGGCCTCGAAAACTGCTTCAGAAGCTTGAATGGAACCAAAATCAGGTATTTTACATTTCCTTCATTTTTAACCTTTTCATGTACGATCTGGGACACGTAATAAGGTCTATGCTACGTGTTATAGAAACAACTATATGTTTGTTTAAGTATCTCATATTTTAATCTATGAGATTTTAACAACTTTCTTCATAAAAAGGAAACATAATGTGTACTGGTCTTAGGCTCTATTAATATTCAGTCTTAACAGAACAATGACTAGGAACAATTTAAAGATAATAATTAATTACAATATAAATCTGATAATTGTAATCTCATCATGATTTTATTTACAATATATATTTGTCTTGTAGTCTTTATCTTATACATCAATTAGTTAAACAAATATGCGTATGATAAATAATACTTTTGAATAATTATATTATAAAAACTACAATCAACCGATTAATTATAAAACATAAACTAATAAACAATTATAATAGAAGTGCACTGAGATAAGTTTAGCTTAAATGAGAAAAAAGAAAAACCTGTTAAGAGTTCTAGGATCAGTGACAGCCTCTCAAAACTCTTACCAGTGAAACCAACGTTGGAACATTGGTTTTCGAAAGGAATTTGAATAGTCAGCAAAAGGTTGCTCTGGCCATATAGTTCAAGATAAATTTATGATTGATTGATTGATTCAAAATGTGAAGTATGAACGAGGACTTGAAGCGTCCAAACTAGCTCAAAAGCAGCCATGTTATGTATTTTGGTTAATAGTTGTTGAAATTTTAATAATTACAAAATATAAGTGCATCTTTTGTGGGTTAATACAAGTGATAATTTATAATATATATACATTATTGAGTTTGAGATTAAATCACTTTTTAAATATGATATCTTCTAGTAAAATTTAAATAGTAAATCTTTTCTTTTTCTCTCATGGATGTAAGCATAATTAAATTACATAAAAATTTTCGTCCTATTTTTTATTTTTATATTATTTTATTTGATTTAGTTTTTAAAACGGTATTTACTTTGGCGAATTTGTAGCGTTAAACTCCTTCATTCCTGACATATTTAAGTCCCATGTAATAAGAAGGATAAACTGGAGCAAAGCGTCTCACCATACGGTAACAAGTTTTGGAAATGGGCGGAATGTTCATAGTACGCGCATAATTGTGAAGAGTGGGGACGTGCTTTTCACAGGCTATTAAATCTGTGTCTTGAATGACTTTGACTTGGACATTTACTCTTTGACAGGTCGATTCTTCCTTGCTGGCAGTTCGCCAGCCACACCGATGACCAAACTGGGGTGCCACATTCCCCCTTTTGAAATTTTCTTTATTATTGAAAATATATTTATTAATAATTTTTATTATTGATTCAAGAAAAAATTATGCAAGTGAAATTGTGACAAAGTATTGATGTATATCTTTTTAATCCAAATTTTTATTAAAAAATGAGATTTACGTCTTAATTAAGTGTTTCTTCTTTTTAATATATGCCAAATATTTTTTGACCATTTGAATTTTTTAGCATTATAACTTATTTTGTTCAAGTGAATATTATTTCTTATAAATCTGCTTTTTTTTCTTATTTTTTTATTTTATTTCGCATTATACTTGTTTTAGTAGTCAAATCTTTCATTTTTTTCTGTCAATGAATAATTTGTCCACTCGATAAATAGAATTTGACCATAAATTTTATGAATTATTTGATTCTTGACTATTGAATCTTGTTTTTTTTAAGTTTTAGTTTTATTCAAGTCATATATGTCTTTAAATCGAAATAATAAAATTGGATTTGTTTTTTATTGTGAAAGTTTGTTTATTATTTCTTTTGTAAAGAACATTTTTTTGATGACTTAGTTTTTTCTTTGTTTTGATAAATTGAATTTTTTTTTCTAATTCTAAGACTTTGAAAAGAAATAAAAAATTCTTTTTTAATTTATTAATTATTTTTCCGAATTATATAAAGATGGGATCAAAAACCTGAAAATTGGTTTAAAAAAAGCTAAAGGCAATTCAATTTCCATTTCCCAAGAAATAAATTAAAAATAAATAAATAAACTACTTTTTAATTTATTTTATTATTTATTTTTTAATAAGATTCTTTTTTATTTTCATAAAGGAGCTTATTATTACGGGTCTATTATGAAATAGCAGGCTTATTTGATTCAAAAACTAAAAAAAAAAAGTTGTTGCGCCACCGTCCATAAATATTTTCCAAGCTCTGATAATCGGACATGCTGTGATTTATATCTCCAATCATAAGCACCGAGTGACCTGAAAAATTCCGCCCCAAATAGCACGCATATTTTGATATGGAGCTTGGCATGTAAGGTAAGAAATTAGAAGCATAGCCGCGGCATAATAAAATAATAAATTTTAAAAAAAATCAAAATAAATTTTTTTTATTATAATATAAGACATGACCACCACCACTTACTGAAATTTATGTCTTCGTTAGAGGGTAAATAATAGAATCTAAGAATCATACTGAAAAGTAACAAATAATAACAACCATATATAGTAACTACTTGGACCAATCTTAAAGGGATTGGTCACGGTAATGTTATTTTAACATTGCTCATGAGATTTGCAGCATATATTTTGCTACACTTGGTTCAGCTCCTCACAGTTTTAAGGACTTCCATTCCAAAACACCAAAAAGAAAAAGCCAAGAAGGAGAGGTTCCCTTCCCACTGCAGTTAAACATGGACGGTTCAACTAAACTAGCCTCTTCTGCTCAGAGGTTATTAGCTTTTTACTATATTTATCATTTCTTGTTCTTGTGTTTGTGTGTAATTTCTTCGATATAAATATATTAAAACCCATTAATTAACCTTCATAATTCACATCTACTATTTGATACTGGGTTACAGGTTAGCAGGCAAAGTTGCCATAGTAACCGGAGGTGCCAGCGGAATCGGAGAGAGCACTTCGAGACTATTTGTAAAACATGGTGCAAAGGTCATAGTAGCTGATGTTCAAGACCATGTTGGCCAATCCCTCTGTACAGAACTTGGCTCAATCGACGTAACTTATGTTCATTGCGATGTCACAAGTGACACTGACGTTAAACATGTCGTGGATGTGGCCATGGCCAAGTACGGCAAGCTGGACATCATGTACAACAATGCTGGAATCGTCGGCAATCTAGATCCGACGATACTAGGGTCAGACAACGACAACTTCAAAAGAGTTTTCGACGTTAACGTTTACGGTGGTTTCTTGGGTGCCAAGCATGCTGCTAAGGTTATGATTCCTGCAAGAAAAGGTGTTATTCTCTTCACTGCAAGTATTGCTTCAGTGTCCAACGGCGAGTCGACGCATGCTTACGGCATGTCGAAGCATGCAGTGGTGGGGCTAATGAAGAATTTGTGTGTAGAATTGGGACAATATGGAATCAGGGTTAATTGCATTTCTCCTTGTGGTCTTGCCACTCCATTGTTAAGAAATGCCATGGGGACAGACAAAAGTTTTGTGGAGAAGGTGGTTTGTGAATCCGCAATTTTAAAAGGGGTCGTGCCAGAACCGGATGATGTGGCGGAGGCGGCGGTGTACTTGGGGAGTGATGAGTCTAGGTATGTGAATGGACTAAATCTCGTGGTTGACGGAGGATACACCACAACCAATCAGCACTTCAGTATGGTGTTGAAGAATTTGACGTCTTCTTGATGCCAGAATTTCCTACTATAGTTATATCAGAATCCCATGTCTAGACCACTTTCAGCTTAATATTTGGCAATCATATTCTACCTATTTTCCTATTATGCACAAACGAAGTGTGTTTCGCCGTGAGATTGTGATGTCCTAATATACCAAAATTAATGTTTTCTTTTACGTACGAAATCGTGTTTGTCATAAGTAATAGAAAAGTGGAGTTGTAAGAATACGATTGTATGCTACTCTCAAACTAAGAATACCCTTTTCCTCCACAAACATGTCAATTCTAACGAAATCTCTACAATGCATTGTGGGAAAAAAAAATCAAAGATGTGTGGTGGACGCACGATTCAAGTTGTTTCTTTGATTATTGTTAGACTAAATGGTGTCTCCACCATAGTAAATTAAAACAGAAGATGCTGTGTCAGTGTCTGCAGCTGAAAGAGGGGAGAAGCAGGTATAAGGATAAGCGAAAGATCACACCCAAAAGAAGGGAAGAGAAGCCCATTAATTGGATAGCTAGCCAGTACCTGAAATAAGTCCCAGAGTCAATAAATTATGGATTGTGATTTTGGAAAGGTCTGTTTCATTGTCAGATGGAAATGAATATGAACGAAAATCAGATCTACGGCTACGGAGGTGGCCATCGGATTACATACAGCCGATGTTATACTCTCTATAGCTTCAGAGGAGCCTATTAAATATTATTTTCTAGAATAATACGATTTCTTATAGTTTAAAAAATCTAATAAGTCAACAAGATTTAATAAAGCATGAGTGAGTGGACTTGCTAAATGTTGATGAAGAGTTGCAATTTTCTGTATTGGCTTTAGTAGTTAGTAAGGAAGAAAGTTCAAATATTTTCTTTTAAAATTTAAAGGTTTAAATTGCAAGAATTCTTCCTTTCAACCTTCTGCCTGATGTTCAGATATTTAGCAGATATTAGATGAATTGGTTCTTTAGGGAAAAAAATCTTTATAATTTTTTTTCTGTTTCTTTCCACGTAGAAGTAGGAAGAAGAGGGAGTATGAATTGATAAACAGCAGCACCACAAAGTTGCCAACCTCTTCTATTATTGGATGAATTGCTATTTACTAGTTAGCAACTAGTAAAATTAATCAGTTTAAACATGATCTCATCTGTTTGAATGTTAAGGAAACTAAGATCATCTGATCAGGTGTGCTTGTCAGGACAAGAAGCATTTTGCGTTGGCCTCCAATGTTCTTTTTTAAGGATCTAATCTTTTGACCCGTTAAGAAAACTTCATTCCAAATAAACGTGCATTCGAAGGTCTAACTTGTTTATCCAAAAAGCACTTGTATTAGTACCAAGCTATTTCTTTAACCTCAAAGATCAGCACTTAAAAAGTCCTGCAATATTACAACAAACTATGTGATCGCCTTCCAAAGTGACTACCAATTGCCGTACAAAGTGTTTTAAGCTTTATGGGACCCGCAAGAGAAAATTTTGACCGTTTGCACAGAAAACGAGGTCAGATGCTAGCGACTATACTACCACCTTACAGTAAATTAAGCCTCTCCTTCCAAGCATCCCAGTCATTTACTTGGCCAAGATTAATCAACAAAATTTAAGGCATAGAGGAAGATATGATATCCTCGATAATGATAATTATTATTACTGTTATTTTTGTTATTATTACTATTCATTTTTCTTTTTATATAATAAGTCAATCCTCTCCATTTTATTTTGGTGACCTCAAGAATTAAAGTGGCATTGCTCAACTTGCACACCTTCATGCCAAGAAAATGAATTGGGAAATTGGTAGTATAAGTTATCCTCCTAAGCACATAAGTTTCGTTATGTTTTTCTTGTCCTGAATTATTTAGATATTCGATGCTGTCAAAAATATGGACCAACAAATTTTTACACATAAAAGTGAAAGAGCTACATATTTTATCATTATGTCCAACTAAAGACAAATATTCATAAAGTTGCTAGCATGTAACATTCATTATTATTACCATTCGAATGTACATTTTGACTTTTCAAGAGTAACTAGTATGAACAATTACATGAGCTGCTCAATTTGTACAGTTTCTTTCACGTTATTTATGATTTTGGCTGTCACCTATACAAGTAGTTGGACTTAAAATCAAGTATCAGAATTTGAGCCAAAACAAATAAATAAATAAAATCAAGTATCAGAATCCTCCGCATAGCAGAATGCCTGTGCACGAGGTATTCAAATAGGGGCTGTTCCACATTTGAAGCAGGATGGTTTTGTCCCGTTGTATTTGAATCCTTCGGTTGTCTGTGACAATTTTAACCTCTTCTTTGTGCGCCATGAGCTAAACTGCAATTACCATGTGCAACTTGTAGTTTTTAAGAGCCATTGCAGTGTTTCAAAGAAGAGTCATTGAATCTGTCTCCGGTTGTTCTTGTCAGTTCGTTGTGAATAAATTATTTGCAATAAGGAACTGAATTTCCTTTTTAACATGTTGTGAAACATATTCCCATATAACCAAAACAGAGGATCACGGCCCCTCATGGGGTAGCCTAGCTAGTGGTAGGAAAGGGGAGAAGATTATGTAGAGGTTGTGGGTTCGAGTCCAGAGAGGAGCAGCCTTTATTTAAAGTAATTTAATTTCTCTAGTGGTGACCCATCCTGCAGAGCAGGTACTTTTGATACTGTTACAGTATCAAACCTAGATTTACCTATCTATGAGTCTAAGTGGGTGACTCATAGGTCCCAGGATAGTGAGGCGAAGATTGGAACTTGAGTTATAACAACAACAAAAAAACAGAGGAGCACGGACAGATATTTAGTCTTTTGCTTTTTGTTTTTCCTTAGCGAGAGTCTACCCTTTTTTTACTAGATATATTATGAGATATATCCTGAACTTTCAGTAAAAGTAAAATTTTATTAATCATAGATATCTGTGGAAATAGATGTTTATTGATGTTAGATTTATATGAAAACTAAGTTTCATTGTAGTTAAACTTCTTACTTGTTAAAGGGTCAGTAAGTTGGTGGTGATTGTTATAATTATCCTTGTATCATCATTTTGATGGTAATAGAAGAAATTCTTCTTCTTTTTTTTCCTATGAATGAAAGTCACTTATTGGCTGAATCACATAATTTTTGTATTGTCCGCTTCCTTATTTTCTACCTATATTACATCTATTTACATAATAAAATGTATCAAAGTATAGATATTGTTGTCAAGATGTATCTTTACAAGTTTAATATTGAGAAATTCAATAAATTGAATACTTTATAGAAGGTAAAGAAGAGGGCAATTCTTGTCTAATAGATATGCACAACAATGTTAGAAGTAGAAGAAAAACTACTAGAGAATTTAAGAGTGTCAAAAAAGGAAGACACTATCGAAGTTGCTTAACTCAACAAGTTTGGGAGACGAGGTCCTATAAGATGTAGTTGATGAAACAATCGTTGCTTCATTATGGAAACTATTTGAAAGTACGAGTTAGAAGAGATCACTTTTGAGTAATTTATATCAAAAGTAGCATCTAGGGATATTCAGAATATATATAAACAACTAGAAACAAAAGTAAGTCACGATTATATCGAAGGCTAAATTTGTTTTATTCTTTAGCTATAAAGAGAAAGGAAAATTTACAAGTGAGTGTCCACAGTAAAAAAAGGAAAATAAGAAAAGATAACAGATGGAACAACAACTATTGTTGTGGTCTAGCAGATTTTTATGAGGATGATGGAAAAGGCGGTTATGTTTTGACGATTAGTAATTATAATTATGAAAATTAATAAGTGATATACATTGGAACATTTTATCATATAACCTTTAATGTTCATTTGAAGAATATAATAGTTTTATTCGATTGGATGATAATTGAGATCATGTCATAAAAGATAGTGATTTAGTATAGATCTAAATGCATGATGAGATTGTTAGAATATTGAATTCCTAGAATATTCTAGAACTTGGAAAGAATATGATTTTCATGAGTATACTTGATGGTCAAGGGTATAAGTTTTTTAGTGATGATGGATAACTTAAGGTGGTATAGCTTGCACCGATTATGATAGAAGAAAAATTAAAACACGTCATTTATTTTTTAATGAAAAATAATAATGGGATCGATGGTTGGATCTCAATGATCACGATAGAATGATAATATGATGAGGATATAACATCATATATTGGGTAATATAAGTGAGTGAGGATTTGAGATATTGAATAAGAAAGGATTGTTAAAAAAAGTTGGGATTGAAAAATAAAGTTCTGTAAGTTTTGCATTCTTGTCAAGCAACATAGGGCCAATTTTGATTTTGATAAGCATCCTTCCACTAGTACACTAGATTATATTCACTTAGATTTATAAGATCTGGCTTTGATTCAATTCTATGGAGGATGTAGTTATTTTGTCATATGCATTGATACTTACTTAAAAGAAATATGGTTGTATTTTTTGAAATTGAATGCATGAAGTGTTAAAAAAGTTCTAAAAGTGGAAGACATTGGTTGAAAAATGTATGGAAGAAAATTGAAAACACTTAGAACGATTAATGGATTTGAATTATGCAATAAGTCATTTGATGAGTTATTCAAGAAGGAAGTCATAATAAGGCATTGCATTGTACGTCTACACCACAACAAAATAGAGATGCAAAACTGATGAATCAAACACTCATATAGTGTGTGAGATGCATGTATGAGTGTTTGAGATGCATGTTTAACTTGTCAAGCAATTTTGGAGTAAGAAAGTTAACATTTTTCTTATTTAGTAAATGGATCTCCTTCAATTGCAATATATTTTAAGACTTATTAAGAGGTTTGATTTGGTACTCCCTCTAATTATTATGGACTGAAAATATTTGGTTACCCTGTTTATGCTTATATTAATGATGGTAGTTGGATCTAAGACAATAAAGGGCATATTTATAGTGTTATGCTATTAGAGTTAAAGGGTATTGGCGTTGTTGTTATCCACACCCAAATTAAATCCTAAATTCTTGATACAAAAACAAATGTAGTACAAAGTAGGGATCATTCTCACAAGGAATTCTTGTTTTTCAATCGTTAGATAAGAAATAATTTTAAAATGGGTGTTGTGATGATACAAAGTCTTATGAAAAAGAAAATAAACTAAATTATAAAAATAATAAAAAAGAATTATCAATGAAACAAACCTTAATTTATGGCTACTTCCACCAATAAAACTATGATTGACAATAGATACAAATAAAATTATTTCATTAATTTCATATGCGATGTGGTATTAAATGTATGTCATTCTTTAGGATTAGTTAATCATAAATACATAAGTCAATTAACCCTCATTATTTAACATGGTTAGGAATGATCCAAAGTTTGATTAGACAATATCTTTAATAAAAGAAAGACCACTAAATCAAGATAACCCAATAATCATGGTTGCATTTAATATAGTTGAATGCTCTTCCTAGAAGCTATAATTTTTAGTAAAGTAAATTGAAAACTCCTAATTGCTACAAGATAAAAGGAATTGAAATTTTACATATTCAATACTTAATTTAATAATTGATTATTTAAATTAATAAACTGATCACACGTATTAGAAATCAATCAAACTAATCATAAAAACAAAATCATAGAAAAATAATTCAATATATGAATGGATAAAATACTTTGCACTAAAATCTAATTAACTCCCAATATATAAAGTTCTAAGGTCTTCGACTCCCTTAAATTAAGATAAAAAAAGTTAGCCAATAATGGTTGTAGCTACTACTAATATCTAATAAAGAGAAACTACACTAACATCTATTGAAGAGAACAAAAGAGAGTTCTGTAAGAAGCTAGAAAATAGAGATGGAAAACTTAGATGCCTTTCCTCCTTCACTTAGGTCCTATTTTTAGCCACTTTATCGCCATGTTTTGTCAATGTTGGAATCTTCTTGCTGAGATTCTTTGGCTCTAAAATATTATGTCTTCACTGTTTGTCATCTAAGTTGGTCAAGATAAGGTTTAAACAAAGTGTAAATGTTTTAATTGCAAATTCAAAATTTAGAAGCTAGGATTTCAACTGAACGTACCCATACCTAATAATTTGAAATGCTACTGCCAGTCCCATCATTCTAACTACATCTTATTTTTTTTGGTGTTTTCATTTGTTTAATCTTTAGATTTACCAAGAATCATTTGAAGATAAAATATAAGGAAATCTTTAAGATAGAATCAATAATCACACATAACACAAGGGAATTAAGGTTTAAAATGATTATCTTTAATGATCTTATCAAATTCTTCCATACTTATCCTTTGCTTGTCCTCGAGTAAATCTTGGTTAAGCAAAATAGGATAACCAACATAGATTTATTAATTCGCTTATAATGAAATCAAAGAGTATGTATGCTTTTAAAATAAAGCCATTTAAGATTGAAGCAACACACATCATAGTTAAAATTCACAATAAAATATACATAAATATTAGCTAAGACAATCTCATTCTATACCATGTATGAAGTTTTACTGATCTTTCTTATGGTTATCACTCATTTCACTTATGTGTTTAATGGTTTGATTTTTCTCTCAAAATCCTCTAATGAAAATATTATACCATATACTTGCTTTTACACCAAATATCCAACATCGAGATTATACACATGCATAAGTCAAAAGGAGTTATTTCATGTTATGATAGGGATACAGTTAAAGGTGAGAACCAAAAGGTCATAAACCATAAATATTAGTAAGGCCTATAAATATATGTAAGGAATAAAATTATATAAATTAAGACCATGATATTCATCTCATGTAGGAATCGCTACAAGAAAAATTAGTTTTAGTGAGTCAAAATCAATTATGTTGGTAAATTTAGTGACAAGATTTCATAATTCCCTCAGAAAATTTAGCGATGGAACACACTAATTCTGCCAGTAAAATTTAATGATGGAACACACTAATTCTGCCAGTAAAATTTAATGATGGAACACACTAATTATGTTGGTACATTTACCAACAAAATTTTGCAAATCCATCAAAAAATTGAGCGACCTTGAGTTGTTTGTTCATTGGGAAATTTACCTATGGAATTTTTTTATTCCTTCGATAAATATACCTACTAATTACCGACGGACATTGTTTACCTGTAGGTAAAAGTTACCGGTGAAATGACAATTTTCGTCGCTAAATATACCTACGGACATAATTATAATTCCGTTAGGAAATTTACCTATGATAATTTCAACCACCATTTATCATTTCCTTCTCGAGTTTTCTGCTAATAATCTTTTGATTTTTTTATATATTTAATTTCTCTAAACAATAAGTTAATTGATAATATCTGGAAAAATTTATAATAAAACATTATAATGTAAAACAACAAGTATCTTGAAAATAACTGTAAATTAAGAATTCATATAAAATTACTTAAAAGTAGCAAAACATTTACATTCACTTATCCATCTAAGTTATGCCGTTGGCGAAGATGGATGTTCTAACTGTTGTGATGAGGTGTTGCCCCTCCTCTTTAACTCATCCACCTCATAAAGGAGCTGGCCTATGTACTCTATTAGGCACTCCAATATGCTCTCAAGTTGATCAACTCTCTCATTGAATGCAGACCGCCTACTAGATGTAACTGTATTGGATCTGGAGGATTGCGAATAACATGTATTTGTAAATGAACCTAGGCCAAAGATCCTTTCATAGCGGTCCCTACCAACCACTACATCAAGATATGTCTAACTCTCATTAACAGTTTTAGAGTGCTAAGACTATCACTGAATTCTTTCTTGTATTTGGTGCTATAACTATAATTGTTTATGTTAATAAGTGATAATTTTTAAGAATTAATATTAAACTATAAATTATACATACATTAAGTTCTTTGCATCAAGTGTTGACAAAGGCCACACCTCTATGTTTCTTAATGTGAGTGTGTAAAAAGAGTTGACGTAGTGTAGGTTTTCTGCCCATAGACTTTTCTTGCATAAGAATAAAGTGTTATAAATGAACTACAATTTACAAATTTTTTGTCAGAGTTTTCTCTATTTTTATGATATTTACTCCTGTCACCCCCCAGGGTGAACGAAAAATTTACTCAACAACACAGTCATTAATGGCATCAAACATTTATAAAGTTATCATCATTCTCTATAATATACATATATTTTAATTCTAAATTTCATACATCAAATTACATTAAAATCAAATTTCATACGTCAAAGTACAAAAATCAGAATATAAGTGTAAAGTTTAGATACTTACAAGTTTCTCTGCATGCTTCTGATGGGTCATAGATCATCCAATGTATACGGGTAGACTCTCTATAATATCCTAGTTCGATTATTGTACTATGTACTATACTGCAAATGCATTTTATAGAGTGTGCTCTATTTATGGTATACTAGAGTAATTTAAGTGTTTAAATGTATTATTTAGGTTATAATGGAGATCATTGATGGACTAGAGATGGTTTCGGAGTCAATCAAAAATTTCTCAAAATTTTTTTGAAAACCCTCGAAAAGCTACAAAATGAGTCCAAACGAGCTTTAAAATCCTCGAAATGTGCTTTAGAGATTTAGATGACATTTTTAAATAAAATTTAGATGATTTTGGTGACATTCAGTAATTTTTAGATTCAATTCGGAAATTCTTCCAGACAATCGAAAAAGTTACCAAACAATTTTGAAATACAATGAAAAGCTCCAAAACTAGGATTGGGGTCTATAGGAACTAAACCAGTTCAAAATGGAGGTTGTTTGAATAGAATTATGGTAATCCGAAATTATTAGACTAAAATGCCATTTTTGGAAAATAATGGGTATTGAGGACTTTAAACCCATTCCAAAATTTTAAAAGTATCCAATCAATAAGTATTGTCTCTAATTAGAGTATTTCACAGTCAATTTGATGATAAGATAGCTGTGAAATATTTTTGGGATTTAACTCAGTTAGTTGGTGAATTAAATGCATTAAAGGGCAATTTGGTCTTTTTACATGATATTAGTGCATTGATGAGTCATTATAGATGACCAATGAGGTAATGAAATATGTGTGATGAGTCATTAGTGATGGAAAATAGGAAGGTGACATGTGTAATCCATTAAATGAGTATAAAAAACAGAACTTAAGATGTTTTGCTTCATTTTGTTAGAGTGCCGTAAGAGTGGGGTTAAGAGACCAAAAAACTAAAAGAAAATAGGAGAGAAGCAAGAACGGGTTTCGACCATTGATGAGAGAAAGGAAGAAAAAAATTGAAAGAGAAAGGAGAAGAGAGAGCTACGGCTAAGCCAATGAGAAATGATCCAAGGAATTTTTCAAGCTCTTCCACCTTCAATAAAGCTTCTAATAAGATTTCATAGCTATCCAAGTGAAGAAAAAGAAGAACATGGGTAGGTAAGCTTACTAATTTTGTTTAAAATTTGGATTTGTTGGGTTATAGGTTAGATTTGGTTTCGATAGTTTAAATTTCACTCTTTTAATGAGATATCAAGGTTTTATTGCATTGGAAGCAATTGGGAGAAGAAAACTACGTGAATCTAGTGTAACCTTGGTTAAACTTGTTCAAAGGTAAGATTTATTACCTAAATGGTTTATTTTGTTATTTGATGATTTAAGATTAATGAGTGACATTAAGGAGTTAGTTTATTGATGCAAAAATGGAAGAAAAACCATAGAAATGATCAAATGAGTTTTTATTGACGAAAGAATGGAAGAAAAACTATAGAAATGATCAAATGAGTTTTTTTGCCACTATTGGGGTTTTTAATGTATTATGATCCAAACTCCTATTTTGATATTTTATGATGTTTATAGCATGATTTTGATGCTAATGAAGTAAAGAAATGAAAACTAATTAAATTGGAATTGGTTTTGATTGAAATTTGGTTTAGGGTACATAATTTTGTAAAAAGTTTTTAATGAAATTTTATGCCTTAAATGTGTGTACTAAAATGTCATGGAAGTGAATTTGGATTGGTTTTAAGTGCTAGAAATCAAATGAATTGAATTGAAGATTTTAGTGTATAATATGTTAAGTTTACTTTTAAAGCCATTTTTAGTATAAAAGTATGATTATGATGTAACGACCATGTGAATGCGATTAAGGATGGTCATTAAGTGTATTTATGGTATTGAAATGATTAGAAGAATTGTTATGTTATTAATTGGAGAAAAAATAGTATATGGAGTGTATGTAGAAAGAAATGATGTCAACTTGTTTATGGTGTATTTGATTGGAAAATGTGTTAAGAAGTTGAATGTATTCGCATTTTCAAATCAAAAAATAAAACCAATTGTATTTCGTCATGGTGAAAAGGAAACTAGCAAGTTGTGAGTGTAATTTAATTGTTTTATATGACTAAATTCTTTGCAAAATAATTAATGACATGTGAATGTTCTTTAAATTGATTTTTTGAAAATGGTTTATATTTATGGAGACTAGCAAGTTGTGAGTGTACTTTAAATTGAGTTTATGTAAATGGTTGATCATGAAATGAATATTTATGCTAAATTTTGATGCAAATGATATTTTATAAATGAATATTGCAAGCATAAGTGTATGTCTCCGCAATATATGAGTTTTAATTTGAAAGTTAAATTTTATATAATTGGGAGTTACATTGAAATAATTCACTTATGAATCCTCCCATACTTGATTTAGAAAATAAAATTAGTCATAAATGTAAGAGTTACTTTTGCCTATGGTATACTATTAGGCTTTATACATGTTATTATATCGGTATATTTACAGCAGTTAACATGTTACGGGTAAGCGATGCAGAACTAGCTCTGTAAATAATGGTTAAGAAGTCATGGGTAAGCGATATAGAACCAGCTCCATGACTAGTTACAGGTAAGCGATATAGAACCAGCTTTGTAACTACCAGTATATAACGGTTAACCTATTATAGGTAAGCGATGCAACGACAGCTCCATAAATAGTGGTTAACTAGTCATGGGTAAGTGATGTAAAACAGGCTCTATGATTTGTTACGGGTAAATGATGTAATTATTTAATAAAATAAATCAGATACGATTTAACGGTTTGTAAAGGTCTTTTCGCAAGATCACATATGAACTTATTCTCTGTTAGATTTTCTAAGGCCTAAACAAAATTTTTTTAATCATATTAAATATTATAATGTCATTTAAAAACTTTGATCTTATAATTTAACCATTTTAGTTATTGCAAGAGAAAACTTACATATTTCTCGAACCATCAAGGAAAGTGTCTTTCAACTTCTTTATTGATATTATCCTTTGTTTTTTTGGGCATTAGCTTACGTAACCATTCCTTATATAATCTAAAAGCATTATTATGTATTTTAGTTGTGAACAACACTAACTTCAAAAACCCAAGTAATCAATTTCAAATTTAACTTAAACTTATTGAACAAAAGGTTGAACCTCTTGACAATTTAATAAAATGTAACCATAGGCAGCCTCTATTTTTTTCTTTTATTAACATTCTTCTTATTGACCATCCATATGTTCGTCCAGGATATATGAAAATGGATAAGTTACCATCAATATCACCCGTTCTCCCCCATCGTCATTATAAGGAGCTTTTCTTTCTTTTGTGTACACATATGACTCAAAATAATGTGTAAAAAATGTACTTGCTTCCTCTACTAAATAAGCATTACATATTGAACCTTAAACTTTAGCCTTGTTTTTGACATTTTTCTTCATATGATTAAAATATGCTATAACTTTTATTTCAATATTAACTCTAATTACCTCTCCAATGGATAAATCTATCGATATTGAACTGGACCAATAAGTTTATTCTCATGTGCTAAAAGAACGAATAGATGCTCCATACAGTCAAAGAAGATTGGAGGGAAAATCACTTATAATTTGTATAAGATAACTAGAATTTTCCTTTCTATTTTTCCCATATTAGCCAACTTTATTTTAGATGATGTTAAGTTTTTAAAAAACAAACTTAATTCTATTATAACTTCCCAAACCTTATTTGATAGCAACTCCCAAAATGCCAATCTTGACTTTTCATCCAAAATAATTGTACTTCCTCATATCCACACACCTTGCCAAGTCCGAAACATAACCAATGGGAAACTTCAAACTTTTCAACCATTCACATAAAATTTCCTTTTGTTTTTCGTCCAAAGTGTAACATGCTTTTGGATAATTACCGCTGCAAAGATCTTTATCTAACTTGTTCCTTCTACAAAAAAGTTTCAAATCAACTCATGCTTTTGCATTGTATTCTATTCATTATGGTGTTAAACAAATTGTCAAAAATATTTTTTTCAATATACATCACATCTAGATTATGACGTATCAAATTAGTTTTCTAGTATGGAAAATCCAAAAAAATACTTCGTTTTCTCCAACAAAACAAAAGTTTTTACTAATGTTTCTATTAACTTCTTTAGCTTCAAGTTATATAATTTTCTTCAACCCTAATTCACCAATCTCCTACAATATCTCTTTGCTAGCTTTGTGAGGGGGAGGAGGTGTTTGTGCCACCTTATTCTTAATAAACTTTTGTTTATTATGCCTAAATGGATGATTTGAATGAGGAAATTTCCTCTGGTTGTCAAACCAAGATGTTTTGGCCTTATTAGGAAGATAAAACGCATTATAATCATTACCACATTAAGGACAAGCTGATTTCCCTACTATGCTCTAGCTAAAAAACATAGCATATGCAAGGAAATTACCAATAGTCCACATCAAAGTTGTTGTCAACAAAAATTTTGTTTAAGAGACGTATCGTATGTCTCCATACCCAATTCCCAATGATGATGCAATTTAGATACCAATGGTTGTAAGAATACATCAATTTTATGCTTTAGATTTATAAGCCCTAGCACAATTGCCGTGAAGAACATTTATGCCTTATTCATACACATCCTTGGAGGAAAATTACAAGGACTAATTATTATTGGCCATGAAGAATTTTTTTGGTTAGATTGGCTAAAAGTTTGGAATCTATCTGTTTTCAATTTTAACCTAAAATTTTGTCTTTCAGCTGCAAACTTATAATGAATATTATTGAAATGTTCCCATATGAGTGAATCCAATGGATGACTCATTATTCCATCTTCCTGTTCATGTTGCGATCTCATGTGAGATGCAGTAACTTCAAAGGCATATAGTCTTTGAAGCCTCAAAGTTAGCGGGAAATAATACATTCGCTTCTAAGGTATTAATTTATGTTTCATAGTACACTTTATAGGTTTGAACCTATATTGACCACAAAATTCCACAAAATTTGCACTCTTATAATTTCACATCATCACCTCAAAACAACATACATCTCAATTTGTAATAATCAAATTTTCAACTGGCAAACCTAGGCCCCTATTAAGTTTCTACATATTGTAAAAATTATCAACCATTGTATGATCGGGAGGCAATGATTCATTGTACCAAACAAGAATTTTATTAAAACTTTAATCAGAAGTATGCCTTTCAGAATTTATTTCCTATTTCTTTATATTATATTCTTGCTACATATTATTTCTTACTAATGGTATAAAAGTATAGTTTAGGAAAAAATGACTTCAGTTGCTAAATTTGAGGGGAGGAAATTTAATAGAATTGAGAATTTCAAACTATGGCAATAAAGAGTGAAGGACTTGTAGGGACAATAAAGCTTGCTAAAGTGGTTGTGAGAGAATAATTAAGATGGCATGCATGAGCTTAAATGAGAAAAGTTACTTGGAAAAGTAGCTGAAACCATACAAATTTATATTTAAAATGAGGTTATGTACTAAGCCATGGAGATTGTATCACATATAAAGTTATGGAAGAAGTTCAAGAGTTGATAAATGTCAAAGTCTCTTATAAATAAGTTATATCTAAAGTAGCAAATATATAGGTTGAAGATATAGGAAGGAATAGATTTGAAATAGCATATCAATGTGTTAAACCAAATAGTCAGTGACCTCCTAAGACCTAACATGACTATTTGTAGGCAAGGACAAAGTAATGCTTATAACCAACAATGAACATACTTACATTGGGTAAGGAAATAGTGTTAAAGGATATTTCCACTAGATCATTATTTCATTACTAATGGAGACTCAATATTGGTGAAATCTCTCTAGTTAAAAGGTTACGTGCAAGGGAAAATTAGGACGTTAAAAGGAATTATAGTAAGGATGAATCTTCTAGCAAGAGCTTTAAATCTAAATCCTATAATAGAAAAATAACCTAGTGCTATAAGTGAAAGAAATCTAGACATATTAGGAGGGAATGTCTAAACAAGAAAATGCATAATGATATAGGGAGGTTGAAGATTCATCAAGGTATGTTAATGTCATGCAAATAAGGACCTAGATTACAATGATGAAGGCATTATTTACATTTTAACTAGTCAATTTCAAGACTTTTAGATATTGGATATAAGATGCTACATCATATGATCCAAAATAAGGATTGGTTTATATCATACACATCAAGAAACTTTGGCACTAAACGATTGGGGATGATATAGCGTATAAAATTATTGTAACATGATAGCTTAGGATCAATAATTTTAACGAGATGTTAGAATAATTTTTTATATTTATTATATACAAGATTTAAGGAAGAATTTGGTTTCTTTATGCACCTTATGTATGTATATTTTCTTATAAATCAATAAAAATAATATTAATATCTTAGAGGGAACACTGACAATGATGAAAGGGCCAAGACTAGTGACAAACATTGATAAATTGATGTTGAGCATAATTTTTGGTGAAGGGGTTACTGTTCTAAAGTCAAATTATGACTTTACTACATTATTTCACATATAGCTAGGTCATATCAATGAGCAAAGGATGATAGAACTTTATAAGAGGAGCCTATTAAAGTATGTCAAACACTGTAAGTTAAATTTCTGTAAGCTTTGCATACTAGGTAAATAATCTAAGATGACATGTAAGATAGGCAAGTATAAAATCAAAGGAATTATGAACTATGAACATATTGATATAGATAGGATAGATAAATCCATAACTAAAAGGCCCAAGTGTGAGGTTGGATGTGAGAATCCTTAAAATTTTCTTAGCAGGAGTAATGAGTATAGTGTGTTACCTCATTAATAGATCACCAAAGACATCACTAGATGGGATAGTGGTAGAGAGTGTTGATGGGAAATAATATAGATTATTTTAATTTGAAAATATTTACATGTCCTATATAGATTGAGGTTTTCATTGAAAAGAGATCCAAGCTTGATCCAAAGTTAAAGAAGTGTATCTTTATTGCTAACCTAAAGGTGCAAAGGGCTATAAGTTTTGAGACTTAACATCTAAGACAATGGTGACAATTAAGAATATAATGTTTGACAAACAACATATATTAAAGTAAACATATGGAGAAGATGTGTCAAGATTAGTCACTAGTAGTATAAAGATGGTATAAGTATAACTATATCAACTATAGTAGGATTTTAAAAGAATGAAAATTCTAGTTGAAGGATAATATTAGAAGAAAAGCAGCATATCAATATAGCCTTAAAGAAATGAGATGCACAATTAAGGTACCAAATAAATATGATTGGGAAGAAATGTTTATTTGGGAAGAAATGTAGTTTCCTAAATGGAAGAGTTCTGTAGGTATATAAGAGGAATGCAACAGTAGCAAAAAAGAAGGAGAAAAGTTCAAGGCTCAACTCGTAGCAAAAAAGTATTCAAAGCATAAGGGGATTTTTATGATGAAATCTTTCTTTGGTGATTCATCATACTTCCATCAAGATTTTAATAGCATTCTTATAGCTAGTTTAGATATACACTTGGACCAAATAGAGATTTTGATGTATTATGAAAGAGACAGAATATGGAAAGAAGATGCAAAAGTGAATATGAATTTTGGGCAAATTTAGACTTTAAATAATGTTTTTATGTATAATGAAGTCATGGAAAAATAAAGAAAGGATCAAGGCATAATCGTGGTATAGTCTCCATGATCGTGGCTAAGAAGATTTGGTTATGTCACGATCGTGAGAAAGTCTACCATGATCATGGAATAGAAAAAAGGGAGAAATGTTATTTAGAATCAATTAAGATCGAAGTATCATTAGTATGAGGTGTTCATAGATGACCTTTAAAAATATATCTCTAGATAAGATGTAATTATTTTGTCAACACAGATCAAAGTATGAGAGTAAATGAATATGTCTCCTGTTTCACTGACTTCATTATAAAGAATCTTTGGATCATGTTAAGTATGATAGAAATTGATCTTATTGAGATATTGAGAATGACTGAAAAGCAACGATGAGTATAGTTGATTGATAAAGAGTATATAGAGAGTATAGAAGATTGAAAAGAGAAATTTTCTTTTGTATAGAAGATTGAAAAGAGAAATTTTCTTTTCAAAGATAATTTCTCTAAATTAGGTTAAGTAGACTAGATGATTTACTTCTAAGAATGAACGATGATGGAACAAATCAGAAGTAAATATTTGAGTCCTGTTTCTAACTGAGACTTAGGCATAAAAATTTGAATATGCTATCGAGAGTTCATGCAATCTGTTTGATGTAAAGTATCCAACTAGGTGATTAGATTCTTGAATTTAAGGTAACACTATTCCTAATATGAGAAGAACTTAGGTCCACACTATATTCTATGCTAATATGTTCAGAAGATGCAAGTTAGATTTTATAGTCATGTTCAAAAAATTGAAACTTGCAAATAAATTGAAATGTGTGGAGAAACTAGTATGAAAGAATAGACAATAGAATAAGTCAATGAGAAATTAGAGGAAATCAAATAAATGGAGAAAGTCATTTGAGAAAATAGGTTAGTTGGGAGACAAAGAAAAACATGAGGTAACGTTACCTCATTTGAGAAATTAGTTACTTAAGAATTTTCAGAACTAGTTATAGGCACCCGAGTTAATTATAATACCTGTAGGGGTTAATAAATGCCCAAACAGTAGTCATGACATTAAGGAATAAAGTGTTCCAATTTTATTTGGATCGATTAGTGACTGTGATCGTAGATGATATATAGAATGTATTCAAAAAGTTGAGAAGAACAATTTGAACACTTGAGGTTAACCTTACTTATCATGAAGGAGAAACAATTATATGCCAAGTTCAATAAGCATGAATCTTGACTTGATCGAATAATATGTTAGGTCATGTTGTATCTAAACATGGCATATTAGGAAACCTGAAGAAAATAGAAGTAATGGTGAAGCAAGAAACTCCGAGGAATATAAGAAATCTCAAATTTTCTAGAATTAATTGGATATTGGATACTACCAGAGGTTATTGAGCAGTTTTTACTAATCTCAACCTTTTGACAAAACTTCTAAGGAAAAATGTATGTTTCAGATGGACTAATGAATATAAGAAGAATCTTGAGGAATTAAATGCCAATGGTAATTATATGAGCTGGATTTGGAGATTATATACTACATAATGATGTTTCACACCAGAAATTAGGATTTAATCCAATGTAGCATAATAAATTGACTTTGTATGCATTGAGACCGTTAAAGTCTCATGAGTTGATCATTTGATACATGATTTAGAAGTTGCTGCAATAGTAATTGCCTTGAGAACTTGGAGACATTATATGTACAGTGAAACATTTTGGATATATATAAATATACAGATCATGAAAGTTTAAGGTAATTATTAAGTTTGAAAGAATTGAATACGAGACTAAGACAATGGATAAAGCTAGTGTTGTAATTTGATACATTGAACAAAAAAAATTCAGTAGCAGTATAACACAAATTCAAATATTAAGGTTACCAAATCTAGTACAATAATGAGCAAAGAATGATGAGTTGAAATACGGGAAAAACGAGTGTTATTAGTTATATTGAACTTAAGATTAGTTTTATATGAAAGAATTAGAAAAGCCCTAAGTCAGGATTCAAAAATTTGTGAATCTTATTGGGGATTGAAAATGAATTCGAATTTTTGACCGGAATTGGAAAATGATACATTGTGATTGAAGTAAGGATTATGTATACCTGATATAAATAATTGAGAAAAGAAATTTAGAGGAAGCATACATAGCAACCTAGATTATACATCCTGGTAGTAATATGTTGAAATAACATTTGGCAACCAAGGATGAAGAAACAAGTGACTGAAGTTGTGATTAAATGTTTGATTTGCCAATAGCCTTAACTGTTAGAGATATAATTAGGGTTTATACTTTAGAGTTCCTAGGAACACAATCATTATCACAGTGGTATCGATAGGAAGTCATATGAGGCATTATACGACAAAAAATGTTTTCCACCTTTATAATGGGATAAAAAAGGCCTAAGAATAGTTGAAGGCCATAATCGATCCGAGATACTATTGATAAGTGACATGTATCTGTAGTAGAAATTAAGTGATTCAAGATAGATAGAAGTTTGGTAAAAGGATAAATTAAGCCGAAATGTATTAGCCCTATGATGCATTGAGCAAGTGGGACCACTGACTTACGAGTTAGTATCACTAATAAAATATGTTTCAGATTCATACAATGTTACATGGATATGTTTAGGAAATATCGTTATGATCTAATATATGTGTTATTGATACCAGAAGTGAAATCGTGAGTAATTTGAGGTATATTGAGGAACTAGTTAAGATCATGAGGTCTCTTAATAAACAATTGAAAAAGAAAAATGAATAATCTCGTCAGATATAGTTATTTGGAAGAAATTATTTGAGTAATGTTGATACATAGGAAATGGAGTGGCATATGAGGAAACAATCAATCAGATAAGAATTTTGAGGACAAAATTTCTTATGGAAGAGAGAATTGTAACATCCCATTTTCCCATGTTAAGGGTTAGAACCCCAGAATATTGAACAAGAGAGACATTAATAAGAAATTAGGGAATTGCAATTCATACTCAAGCATAATATAGCATACATACAAGTGAATTTGATTATTGCACGCATTACAATGACTGTACATGCACTCATTGGACATTTTTCAGGTATAATTGATATTAAATATGATTATAATGTGAATTGTGGATAATATATCTTGAAATTTGATTTGGTCAGCGTTAATATTGATTTAGTGTGTGCTTATTTAGTGGGTATGAAAAAGGGGAATAGGTATAGAATAAAAGATTGAGTTTGGTAAGAGAATATGGTTATAGGGTTATTATTTTGATTACCCACTTTTGGGTAATACCTCATTCCTCTCCTAATATAGAGAAATGGGTATCATTTTTATAGAGGAATGAGTTAAATAATTACATTATAATTAATTAAAATATTATTAATAATTAATTAACTACAATATAATTAATTAAAATATAATTCATTCATTAATTAAAATATTTTAATTAATAAATAAATTAAAATATAATTATTCATTAATTAAAATATAATTAATAATTAATTAACTACAATATAATTAATTAAAATATAATTCATTAATTAATTAAAATATTGTAATTAATTAACTAATTAAAGTATAACTATTCATTAATTAATTAAAATATAATTAATTAATTAATTTAAAATATAATTAATTAATTAGTTACAATATAATTAATTAAAATTAATTACAACATTTTAATTAATCGATATGTAGTAATTGATTAATTACAATATAATTAATTAAAAATTATTTAATTATTTAATTAAAATATGATAAATTTTTGTTTTTCAATATTTTTTACAAACGAACCACTGTTAATAGTAATGGTAATCATTCCTTCCTCTTAACGAACCATTATAACTATAATGATAATATCCATTTCCATTTCTCAGTATATTCGTTCTCATTCCTATTACCATTCCTCCGTGTAAATCAACCGCCTCATTAGAATTTTTGGTAAAAATTTAGGAAAATTCTAAATTTCTTTATATTTTTGGACTAAGAAAAATGTAAAGTAACAGGACAATTGATGAATGGTCGTAGAAATAAAGATCAAATGGTAGTAGAAATTATTGAAAAGTGGCATTAAGATTTAATGACAAGTGTCAATGAAAATTAGAATGCAATCAGATTAGAAATTTGAGACAAATGGGCTGGTTAATAAAGAGGACCCATTAAAAACCACAGGGTGCTGACATATGGCAAGTGACAAGTGTCACTTGCCTTGCTATACACCCATTCACGATATTTACAATTGCAAGACAACTGTAGTTGTCTTTCATTTGGCCAAATGCTTTCTTCTTCTTCGTTGCTCACTTCTCCTTCTCCATTCACGATTTTTTTCTCACTAACTTCCGTTAACATTGAACCTGGCTCTCATCTTTAACTTATTACTTCCATTTTTGTGTCCTCATCATCTTGCTATTAAAGAACCCAACCCAATCCTCCATGAAAGATGAAAGTGTGATGTTTTGGGAAGCTAGGGTTAAGACTGATTTGAAGACTTTGAAGCTAAACAAGAAAGTATAAAGCATCACTCTTCTTGATTTGTTGAATGAAACATGTTTTGATGATGATTAGAAGTTAAATGATCATGAAATGGTAAGGTATGTATGTTGAAATGTAGAAGAGTAACTTGGATATGTTCTTTTCTTGCCTTTATGTTTGTGACGATCAATATTTCATAAGTTGTTGTAGAGATGAGGATGAAATTTGAAAGAACATTAAAAAGATGTAGAAAGAAGTGCAGAAAATTGATTTGTAAATGGATGTTCATGTTTTGTTTTCTTGGTATATAACGTATATCTCTTTGGTTGATATAAAGATGAGTTAAAGTAAGTTTAGATCTAATAAAAAGGAGTACTATGGTGCCTTGAAAAAAGATGAATTAAGGTGATAGTTAGGAATGAAATGAAGGTGAAAAATGAAGTGGAACAAGTGCAGAAAATTTGACAAATAAATGGGGTTTTCATGTTTTTTTTTAATGCTTAATCACATGAATTTTTGGGTAGTTGTTATATGGATGAACTAGAATGATTTTAAGGTTAAAGAAAGGGCTAATGTGGTGTTTGAAATTAGGTAAATTAGAATGATAAGTTAGAAATGAAATGATGTCAAAATCGTACAGAAAATTGATGATGAATATGGATATTAACATGTTCTGTTTTTGTATGGAATAATATGGGTGTTAGTAATTGAAGTAGAGTGAATTAAAATATAAAGAAAGTGAGAGTATAATGTCTTGAAATAAGGAGAATTAGAATGATAGTTTATAGATAAAGGGAAGGTGACAATGGAGTTGAATGTGTGTTGAAAGATTGAAGAATATATAGACATGGTTGATGTTATGTTTATGTGATTATGATCAACAATTTGGTATGGTGTGTTTTATGGATGTTTTGAGTTGGAACAGAGGTCAGAATGAAGAGAAATTGAAGTAGGATTGATAAATATACATAATATGGGTTAGATGTAACTTAGGGGGAAATCTAAATATTTGACCCGTAAATGTCCGTTGGGCAAACTTCATGTCCACTAGGTAGACATTCTCTGGAATTTCAGTGTTCTAGCTCTGTTCATGTCCGTTTGGAGGGACATACATGTCCGTTGGGGATATTTTTATAAATGTACAATTTTGACCCTTTAGATGTAAAATCTCTCTTCTTGTCTTCACGGAAGTTGTATAACGTGAAGTCCTTTTCGAAACCATACTTGAATGACCTTAATCCAACACCCATAATTAAAGTTATGCTTATTTTCCCAAATCATGTACATATATAACTTATTTATATAAATTATTTATAAGTCAATGCCTTCCTATGATGTAATCAGGCTTGAATGGGATCTTGAATGAGACTAGTGGTTAATGAATGAGGCAATTAAAGTAATGAAAATGTATTAGGTATTAAAGAATGATTAAAAACATTAATTGATTATGAGATGTGAATAAAGGAAATATACCAGGGATTGTCAATATGAGCAAGCATTATACTTTACACATACACATATGTGTATAATTGAATGTTTATATGATTATGTGTGTGCACTATGCGTATTGCATGATGATGATATACAGGATAGAACGTTTGCATCCAAATATTTTCGAATCTTGGAAGCTAGTGCTAATCTGGAGCGTATTGTGAGTCGACCTAGACGATCTCCTCTTAATTAATTGTTTCGATTAAATCCTATATTGAATTATTATATGAAATGAATGTGTTGATTCTAGAAATTGAATGTCCAAGGCGTTTGATGCATAAAATCGTTGGAAGTGATCATTATATATGAATTTAACAGAATAAGTGATTCTCAACATTATTGTTGAATGCCCGATATCGATCTGATGAAAAATATGGATATGAATGTGTCACAAATGATTGATTGTATCTATGTGAATGTGATGCATTCCATTACATGAATGCATAAATAGATAATGGCTGTTGTGACCGAAGTAGCCACTGAAAAAGGGCTTAAATCTCAAAAAATGATTAAGAGCCAAAGACTCGCTATATATAATGATCTCCAATGGATAAGAGATAGTTATTAATGATCCTAGTATCTACAATGGATACGAGACAGTTATAGTCACTCAATCACAACAATAACAACTAGAATTAAGTCTCATAAGCATTGCATATAAAATTGATAAGTGTGTTTTAGGTGATCAAAACGAACTGTTTGTCTACTCAGAATGTGAAATGTGGAATAAGTGAACAAAGTGTTATGTGATGCTCTATGGTTAAAGGTGAAATTGTTGGACCCCGTTTCCGAAGTCTAACTCTTGATCATTATTGATTCATCTTCTTGCTCTGATACTATAAATGTTGGATCCCATTTTTGGAACCCAACTCTTAATCGGAATACATATATC
>JAOSBN010000005.1:40816946-40829292 GCA_027563595.1 Erythroxylum suave | reverse complement strand
TTTCTTAGGAATAAGCACAAGCAAAGTTTTATTCAAATCAGCAGGAAAACACCCTGAATTCAAATATTGTATGCATGCTGCAGTAACCACAGGACCAACAACGTCCCAATAATGTTGAAAAAATGAAGGATTAAAACCATCCAAACCTGGAGCTTTATCAGGATGCATACCAAAAGTCGCCAATCTAATTTCCTCAGCTGTGTAAGGTGCAAGCAAAAAGTCATTCATCTCTGCTGAAACACACATAGGAACATGCTCAATAACCGGTTCAACAATGCCAGCAGAAGAGGTAAACAATTGTGAAAAATGGTCAAGAATGAGAGAACCCAGTTGCTCCTTATCTTCCACCCACTGTCCAGCTGCATTTTTTAACTTCTGGAAGTTGTTCTTCTTTAATCTGCTAGTAGCGGCTGAATGGAAGAATCTCGTGTTTCTATCGCCATCCTTTAGCCACAAAATCCTTGACCTTTGCCTCCATTTAATTTCTTGCTCATGAAGAAGGTTATGGAAATTTAGTTTGGCTTCCAAAAATTTATTAACATCTCTGAGCATCCTCGATCCTCGTAATTCCTGCATTGTACGACGGCATGCAATAAGCTTCAATTTTTCTGATTTCCGCAATTCCAGACCCCATCGAAGCAAGTTGGAACCACAAGCCTGTAAACGATCGCCAATACCCAAAGAATCAGTCGAATGCCATACACCCATGACTACCTGTCTACAAGCAGGATTCTGAAGCCAGTAGTTTTCAAAACGGAATCGATTTGTAGACCGTCGATCAAAATTTTTTTGAACCTCCACCATAATAGGAAGGTGGTCCGAAGAAGAAGCGTCTAGAGTATAGGCAACAGCTGCTGGAAACAAAGTAGCCCATGAAGGTGAAATCAAGACCCGCTCCAATTTGGACTCAATGAAATTATCCGATTGCTTACCATGCTCCCAAGTGAATGGGTAACCACCCATCTTGAAATCCACTAAGCCCGAATCCATAATAGCTGACCGAAAGCCTTCAATAAGATCACGAGGTTGAGGCCTTCCTCCACGTTTTTCAGATCGGTGTAAAATATCATTAAAGTCTCCCACACAAAGCCAAGGTAAATTACTGCAATCAGTTAAATTACGTAGTAAATTCCAGGATTCCGCATGTCTTGATCTGTCAGGATTGCCATAAAATCCAGTAAGTCTCCACATACCAAAACCATCAATATTCACTTCAACATCAATACATCTAGTGAAAATATTAAGAGGTCTAACCACACAAACTGATTTCCATAGCAACGCTAACCCTCCATTGTGGCCCACACAATCAACCGATAAACAATCATCATAACCCAACAAATCTTTTATTTCATTCACTTTATTTGAAAGACAAAAAGTTTCAATAAGGAAAACAAAAGTAGGGCGTTTCTCAAAAATAATAAATTTGAGAAATTCAATTGCCTGTGGGTTGCCAAGCCCACGACAATTCCAGCTTAACAACTCATTTTGTGCGGTGGGTTCGAGTCAAACCGGCCGATTGATTAATAATTGGACCAATAGGCATGCTTTGGGTAATAGCAAGACCTTGGGCTTCCACAGGTTGGTCCAAGCCCATCCGCTTCCTTTTGAACTCATTAAAAAGAATCAGTTTCAGCATCCTGTAGATTCTCCATATCAATCACTGCCGAATTTGAATTAACATTAATAGCAAGAGGATTTGAATATATGATTCCATCCTTATCCTTCTGAAGGTCATTTGGCTGATTCCTTCCCTTACGGGATTCACCACCAATCTCCCCTCTATTTTCGGAATTGGTAGATCCACCGGCAACACCTCCTGCAACTGACGAATTACTGTCTTCCACTGTTGACCGAAGCCATCGCTGGCCTATCCCTTTCAGAACTCTTCTCATTGGAGCTCTTAATGAAGGTGAAAATTTATGAACCGCTTTCCCTGGATCGAATTCAAGCAGCTTTGGGCAAAATCGTTCCGTATGGCCAAAAAAACCACAAATGTAACAAAAAGGAGGCAAACGTTCATACATGAAATCGATTGTAAAGCCGCTCCCTTGCCCAACCTTTATTTTGAACTCTGATCGAATTGGCTTCCTAACATCCCAACTCACTCTCATACGCATATATGAATTCCAAGCAGATGAAAAATTCTCTGGGTCAGCTTCAATGAAAATTCCCATTTTATTCCCAATGTCTTTAAGAATATGTTCTTGTCGGAAACCAGAACGGAGACCTCTAACCTGTACCCAGAGTGGAAAATGAAAAAGAAGTACCTCCAATGGACTAGGAAAATCACCCAGCCTCTCCAATAATAACAGCTGATTGTCGAATGTCCATGGGCTCATATCCAGAATTTTGTAAACGTCTACTTCATGATAGAGCTGAAAAATATAACGGGAGCCATCAACCTCTCTGACTTGCATACCCATCAATGGTCGCCATAAAGAAGCAATCGTTTGTCACATTGCCTGGAAGTTGATATTCCGATCTGTAAGAAAGCGACCCACCAATCAAAACTTCCTTTCATCTTCTACCACAAGATCATCTTCGGCATAGGTAAGCCCATCATCCTCCCCCTCTTCAAGAGTCAATCCTTGCATATCCACAGAGATTTGATCCTCTTCCATGCTAAAAAAACCTTGAAAGCGGTCGAGAGACGCTGGCAGAAAGACTACACAAAGACCCTTGAAGAAACGGACAAGGGACGACGGCAGAAAAAACTTATCAGAGAGAAGACGAGAAACCCTCCACTTTTCGTGGCATTGCTGTTAATCTTGTATATAGTTTATATGGAAGTTCGTATGTCAAGAGTACACTATATTGTTCTGGCTACAATCTTACAATCATGCATGCTAAAGCCGTTCAACAATGAAAAATCAAATGATAGCGTGCCATATCTTTTCTGACATGATTGATGTGCACGCTACTCAAATTTGCGAGTCACGATTCCAGGTTCACATGTGGTGTGATCGGCTATCGCTCCGCTTAGGAGCATGTATCGACGAATAGCGATAGCGGTCGTGGTGTCTTCACAAGGGTGGCTACCTCACGACCTTCTTAATGTTACATTAGTTTTTTGACCTGTAAAAAGGGTCCAGGACTCTACATGTCATGACCAACCATTACCCTATTTTAACAGCAGCAATCTTTTCTGAATATCTGTTTATTATCTGTGCAATTACGTACCATGACAGCTGAAAAACCTGTTTTAATATTCTATTGCGGACGGATATGACCGGAATTATTAGAGGAAGTTCATTAAATATATAATTCCGGTCGTATCCGTATATATATATATACACATAACAGCTTAAAAACCTGTTTTAATATTCTATTGCGGGCTGATATATATATATATATATATACGTGTGTGTGTGTGTGTGAAGCTGGGATATTTACAGAATTGAAATAAGCCAAGCGGTAGTTGAATTATCTTCTTTAGCAACTTGGATCAAAGTGCTTTACTTCCATGGCAACCCCAGTCAAGAGGAGGTTATCCGACATATATGATTAGGCTTTGCATATAAGTTTTCGTTTCCCCTTGAATTAGAGAAGATGAAGAGTTCATTCTTCTTACCACCTCTTTTTGTTGTTTTCTTTGTTCAGACTTGAAGGTAAGGTGGCTTTGATAACCGGCGGAGCCAGTGGAATCGGAGAGGCAACGGCGAGGTTATTTTTACGACACGGTGCTAAGGTGGTTGTTGCTGACCTCCAAGATGAACTTGGGCACTCCCTCTATCAGGAACTTGGCGCTGGTGATCAAACGTTTTCTTACATCCATTGCGATGTGACATGCGAGTGTGATGTCCAAAATGCTGTTGATTTTGCTGTTTCAAATTATGGTAAACTTGATATTATGTATAACAACGCCGGGATTCAAGGAAACCAAGATCCCAGTATTGTGACTTGTTCCAAAGAAGATTTTGCAAGGGTTTTGGATGTCAACGTTACTGGTGCTTTCTTGGGATCCAAACACGCTGCAAGAGTAATGATTCCAACAAAGAAAGGGTGTATCCTATTCACTTCTAGTGTTGCTTCTGTGATGGCCACTGAAGCGTTTCATGCATATTCAGCGTCGAAACATGCTGTTGTGGGGCTGACGAAGAACTTAGCTAGAGAATTAGGAAAGCATGGGATAAGAGTGAACTGTATATCTCCATTCGGAGTTGCAACGCCAATGCTGAAACAACTTGCGGGGAACATGGAGAAGAAGAAGGTTGAGGAATTGGTGTGCTCGGTGGCTAACTTGAAAGGGGTGGTATTAGAAGCAGCAGATATTGCAGAGGCGGCACTGTACTTGGCAAGCGATGAGTCCAGGTACGTGAGTGGAATCAACCTGGTTGTTGATGGAGGTTACGCTCTTGACAACCCTACTTTTGTAAATGCGATAAGGAGCATGTGATGAACAGGTTCTTTTGAATTGTGATAATTGCTCTAGTAGTGGAGCTTGCTTGCCTGTATTAGTACCCAGAGAAGGTACAATTTGAATAATATTTTACTTCTGCGTTATACAGCTTTGTTTATATGAAAATAAGTTAAAAGATAAAAGAAAAAAGGACGTAAACGTCACAATCCTCCTTTAGTTTTACACTCAATCATCTCCATTAACCAAATTACAAGTGACTCGGTGGAGATCGCCGAGTTATAACAGACAACAGATTATCAATAGCAGATCAATTTGATGAAGAAGAGTAAATAGATTGCTATAACATCAAGTATAGAAATTTTTTTCGATCTTTCTATATGTTAAGTCATTTTCTTTAATTGTATGGGTAAGTAATGGTGCAACTTGAAAGTCATCTGAAGTTCTTGCCTTTTATTTAGTTGTTAGAAAGCAATTCACCAACTTAAGTTTTCGGTCGTCAAGATCATAGGCAACAACCAGCCCTATTTGTATATCAATTGTAAATTGCTATCAAACACAGAGTACATCATCACGATTTAATTTTAATAATCTAAGGGGTATTTGTTTCTATTTTTATTTTTTTAAAATTTAGTAAAAAGATGTTTGTTTGATGTTTTTACTTTAAAAATTATGAAAACTATAAAAATTAGTTTTGTTTTGTTTCTTTTTTCATAATCTGATTGATTATCATTTAAATATATATTATTTAATTATGAATAAAAATTATTAATAATTTAATTCAAGACTATATATTTAATAAATTAAAATTAGTTATCAATAAAATTATGAATAATTTAATTTTATTATTAAATTATATGTAATTAAATTTAATAATTATTAATAAATATAATTAAATTTAATAATTATTAATAAATATAATTAAATTTAAAATATATAAATATTCAAATAAAATTTGATTTAATAATTAAAATATATTCCAAATAAATATTAATTTATAAATGAAATTTTAATTTTTAAATTATTTATTTTATTAAAATAATTTTATTAATAATTTGATAATAAATATTGTACAAGAGATTGAATAAATTTATTTAATTAAAAAATTATCTTTAAATTTTATATAACATGTAATTATTGTCAATGATAAAAATATAAATATATTAATATTAACAACTGAAGAAAATTTTATTTTTATTTAAAAAATTATAAATAAAAATTTAAAAACTACAAAAAAAAAAATTAATAGAGTCAAACACTGTTTAAATTACTGTCGTTACTGGCGCGATGTTGTACGCCTCAGTCCTCAGCTCCTTTACAAAAGCCTTGAGCCCAAAGTCCAAAAGTTACAATCAGAACTCTAGAAATAGCCCACTTATAGGGCACACAGAAAGAATTACATACCACACACCAAAAACCCTAACCCTAACATCCCCAAAAGCCTCTCTTTTACTAACCTAGGCTCTGCTCTCAGCAAACGGCAGCATCTAGAAGAGAAGAGAGCGAAGATGGGTCGCGTACGAACAAAGACAGTAAAGAAATCATCACGTCAAGTGATTGAGCGCTACTACTCTCGCATGACCCTCGACTTCCACACCAACAAGAAGGTGATCGAGGAGGTTGCCATTATACCATCGAAGCGCCTTCGGAACAAGATCGCAGGGTTCTCCACTCACCTCATGAAACGGATCCAAAAGGGCCCAGTTCGCGGAATCTCGCTCAAACTTCAGGAAGAAGAGCGCGAGCGTCGCATGGACTTCGTTCCCGATGTCTCTGCCATTAAAACTGACCAGATTGAGGTCGATAAGGAGACTATCGACATGCTTGCGGCATTGGGTATGAGTGAGATTCCTGGGGTTGTTCAGGTTGACCCAGTTGCTGCCCCCGTGGCTCAGTTTGGATTCGGCCGTGGTGGTGGTGGTCGCAGGTTTTAGGGATATGGGAAGTTGAATTTTGTTATTATATTAAATATGAACATTTTGAGTTTAGATTTTGATGGTTGTTGGGAACCTTTGATCATATTTTGAGGCGTATGGTTAATTGTGATTCAGTTTAATTGATGTCTTGTTTAGTATGGATTTCAGTAAATCTTACTTGTGGCAACCGGTTGGAACACTTCTCTAGCCCATCGTTGATTTTCATTGGTGTTTTTGCTGAATCTGTTAGTTTTGCTATGTGTTGCAATCTATTAATCAGTCTATTGACGAAATCTGGGTTTGAGCTAACTTCTGTGGTCGTTTTTGTGGTGGAAATAATACTTGTCTCGGTGTAGTTGTGATATTAAGTTGCAAATATGTGTCCCATTAATTCTTGCTTTTTTTTTACCATGAATGTTCAATATATGTTAGGGTTGATTTCTCTTTACTTTTTGTAAGTGATGTTTATTTAAGTTGATAGATGGTAAAGGCTGTTGGTTGTGTAATGACTTGAGATTTTGGTTGGCTAATCCTACATGATACTTTGGTTGTAGAAATTATGCTTAACCGGTGGCTTGACATCTCTAAATTTTCTGAGTAACAAGATACACTTGGGCGAATCTCAGGCCCATTGTCCTGTCAGACACTGGTTCATCTATAAATGTCCCTTGCTATCATTCTTTCAACAGTTCTCTTATCTTGTTGATCACTGTCATTTTGTTGTTTATGAGAAGGATAAATGCTGCCAGTCCTTTGCAAGCATCACCAATTTATGGTTTTGACTTGGATTTATACTGATTGTTAGATTAATTTTATTTGCATTTCCCTGGTAAGATGATCTGTATGCCTCTTGTAAAAAAAGAATGCAAGGGACTGCAACTAACTGTTAAAACTCTTCAAGTGCTTGAGCATATGCCATTTCTTTATGATTGTTATGCTTATATGGCTAGGTAGTTGAAATTCATAGCATTTATATCCGTTGCTTTTGTTTATGATTAACCATTTTTTGCACTGATAACCTAAGCCCTTTAGGGTATGGTGGTTGACCTGGATATTAAGTAAGAGATGTTTGATATATGGTTCTCAATCATTGCCACATATGAGGGGAACCACATGCATCTCACATTTTTTGGCATCTCTCGCATATATCTGGCATGTGGGCAATTATTGATTAGTAAACCGTCACAAGGCGTTTTCTTCAGCGGATGAATTTTTAGGGTAGCATCATTAGTTCAAAGTTTTGTGCTTATACTAATATACTTAAAATACACGTTTTCTCGCGCTGCAATTTAGAAACTTTGCCTCTTACCATAGACAAGCCTACTTTATTCTTGGTTGTGAACTGGATAGAACAGCAAAAGGCAGTCTTAGTCAAAGTGACTTCTAAAGTATTCCATGTGCCATTGAGGCAAGTTCTGATGGAGACTAAAAAGTATTCCATGTGCCACTGAGCCAAGTTCTGATGGAGACTAACAGTTTTAAGCGGACTATTTACTCTAGGCATACCAACTATTGGACTTGGTTATGAATTTTTTTTTGGGAAAACAAAAAAATTTTATTAAACTAGCAAAAGCTATTTAACGACGTTACAGTAAAACTCGGTCTTAGTTCAACAATTCTAAATATCATAACTAGCATAAAACATAAAAATACACACAAAAATTAGATTACAATGTACAAAATCTTGTCAATGTTTGGCTAATAGATCTTTGTCGATGATGAGCAATAATGGCTTGTGTGTTCCATTAACTGATGTTTGCCGTCTTCCACGTATATTCTCCTGTATCTTTCCCTTCAAATTGCATATATGACATTCGTGAAGGCTATCTTTACAATTACTCCATATGAAACCATGCTTCGCGCACCCTATGATCATGTTCAAAGTCTCCCCCTTGCAAAAGTGTATCTAGATAATTGTAACATAGTCATGATTCTGTTCCAAATTGCTTTTGGGCAAGTACACTCAAAATAAAGATGATTGCAGCTCTCATTCACTAACTTGCTTAGGACATATAGAATCTCAATCTCCAAACCTACACGATCTTTTGTTCGGAGTCCACTTTTAATCGCTAGCCGTGAAATAAGTTGCAACTTTTGGATTCAATGATTTCTTCCAAATGTTTCAAACTAAGGGACTACTTCAGTGCAATTAACTAACAACTGATGGCAAGATTTATTGTTAAATGTACCTCTTGAAGAGACATTCCATGTGATGCTATCTTTCCGCATCCCCTCGGGAATGCTTGACAAATACTCCCCAAGCAATGAGAATCCTCTAAAGTTACTAACCCAATTTTCATCATGGATAAGAGAAGAGACTCTAGCATGTACAGGTATTCGAGATCTTAATTGAGCAAGGTCTACTCTTATCGAACCATATCCTCGCCATCTCCCAGCCCAGCTGCCAAAAATTCATATCTTTTAAATTATAAGCACTCACCCATTTAATTTAAAGAGCTTGACTATCAGTGAACAATCTCCAAATCCTATTGCTTAGAAGAACTTTTTGCATCTGTGAAACTGGGATAATCCCAAGTCCTTGCCTCTTTGGCAGAGTAACCTCACCCCGTTTCACCTTTACCTGCTTCCCACTAGCTATGTTCCTCGTCCACAACAAGGCTTTTAACACTCGATCAATCTCCTTAATGACCCTCTTAGGTAGTAACATATGAACAACCCAATGGATATGCATACGCTCAATAGGGATGGCAACGGGCTGGCCTATGAACCAGCCCTTGTCAAGTATTTGAAAATATTTTTTAAATAAAAAATACGGAATAATTTATTTTTTAAATTATATTAAAATCTGGATTACTCAGATCCAAGTTCACCTGAGACTCAACTTTTTAAAATAAAACGATGTTGTTTTATCTAGAATAATTGGATTTCAAGTTTGTCTGAACTTGGGCCTAACTTATGGGTTGACCCATTAAAGACAACTAAATCTAGGCCATGGGCCAAAATTTGCCTTCCCTACAAATTGAATGGATGAGAGTCTGCCATAGATAGAAAACTTGTTTTGCCACGTTTCACGTTTGAATTCTTTTTTTAAGCTTTCTTGATCAATGGAATGAAATATGAAAATTTTTGTTTTAACATATTAATTGTAACTCCCAGATATTTCAAAGGCAGGGAAAGAATTGGGAAGCGAATCGTGCTTCTAATCTGCTCATGGTTTCCAACATCCGAAGAAAGGTACAAAACCACTTTTCTCCTCATTTACTTATGTCCCGACCAGTCAGAAAAAATCTGCAACATGTTCGTCATCATTCTAATTGAATATTCATTAGCCCTGCTAAGAAGCATCAAGTCATCAGCATAAATCAGATGAGATAGTTTAATTAACCTGCATTTGTGATGATATTGAAATCTTCCATTGCATTCTACCAGCTGGGATATCAATCGGGAAACACCATCCATCGTTAAGGTGAATAGGTAAGGGGACAGTGGGTCACCTTGCCTAATCTCTCTAGCATTTCTAAAAGACAAAGTAGGAACCCCATTCTCTGTAATGTTGAAGGAAGTAGATTGAAAGCGTTGGATAATCCAGTTTCTGAATTTTAGTAGCAACCCTATAGCTTCCAAATATTCTTGTAAATACTTGCAGCTAATGATGTCATACGCCTTTCAAAAATCAATCTCGAACAAATAGGTTTGAATATGTTTACCAGATTGTAGTCCCCTGATAGCTCTTGTAGGATTAATATGTTGGCCAATATTACGCTCAAGTAAAAATGCCCTTTGGGCCTCATTAGTAACTTCCGTCAACACTCTTTCAGTCTTGAAGCAAGGAGTTTAGCAATGACTTTATAAACTATTAACAGAATATGACGAAAGTCATTCATCGAAGAAGGGTTTTTCTTCTAAGACATATAAAGGTATGATTCACTTCTTGGAGCAATTTATTAGAAGAGAAGAATTCTAGAATTGCATCAATAAAGAGTACCAGTAAGTTCCCATGATTTCTGAAAAAACATTGCTGTGAATCCATCTGGGCCTGGCGATTTGGAAGGATTGAGACTAAACAACACTTCTTTAAATTCTTGAGGAGTGAATGGAGCAGTTAGTATAACCTATAACTCTTGACTCGGGGAAAAATTCAGTACCTCTCCCACTCGGAATCCCTGTTCCAGATTGTCGTATGTTCCCATAAGTTATTGGAAAAAATCCCTGACGAATCTGTTCATGTCCTGCTGGTCTGTCATCACATTCCCACAACTATCTTGCAACGTAGAGATTTTATCGGTGTTCCTTCATCCGAAAATAGAAGCATGGAAATATTTGGTGTTAGCATCCCCGTCTCTAAGCCAATTCATTCTGGCTTTTCAACATTAGATGGATCATGATAACAGTTGTCATGCACTTCCACTAATTGTTGTTTGATAGCCGTGAGGCTTATGTTCTTCCCTTTAACAATTGCTTAAGAGCTACCTTTACTAGCTTTAATTTCTGCATTAGCTGAAATGATTTGTAGCTGTGTCCTTCTTGCCTCCAACATTGTCGAACAATCTTCAGAAACCCTCCATTTGCGTGATTCCATTGAAAAATCGAAATGGAGCTCCAACTCGAATGGCTTATGTCATCTTCTGGATGAGTATTGAGTGGTCTGATAAAACATTCTCTCCAAAGTGTGCGAAGGACTGAGGAAATCTGCTCAACCAATCTTCATTTACCAAGGCTCTATCAAGTTTCTTTTGTGTCAACATTGCTCCTTGTTGCTTATTTGTCCATGTAAATAACCTTCTTGTAGCTTGGAGATCCAGCAAATTCACATGTTGGTATAGCTGCGTAAGTTCCCTACTAGCCCCTGTTGAATAAACTTAAATGTGAAGTTCAAGGGTCAGAGGACGTTTGAAGAGTTACGGTGGTTTCAATAATCAAGGGTCAGAATTTATGGTGATATTTAGTGTTCTGTTTTTGAGTTGTTTAGGTTTCCTGGTTTTAAATGTTGTACGAAGTTCAAGAGTCAAACATAGCTTATAAATAGGTTTGTATTCTGTTGTAAACTATGAGAGAAAATAATAGAAAACTGAGAAAGGTTTAAGAGAAAAAGTTTTTTGTCTTTGTCAAATTGGTATAAGAGCTAGATGGAGAATGTGATGGGTCAAATGTCGCTACCCCGATTGACGAAGGCAAACTATGAGAATTGGAGCATTCAAATGAAAGCTCTTCTCGAGTCTCAAGATGCTTGGGAAATAGTTGAGACTGGTTTTGTAGAACCAGAAATTACCACGGGATATTCGGCAGCTCAACACAAGGCGTTGAAAGAAACGCGAATGAAGGATATAACGGCATTGTATATGCTGTTCCGAGCTGTTGACGAGTCGAGCTTTGAGAAAATTGCAGGTGCAATAACTTCAAAAGAAGCGTGGGATATTTTGGCGAACGTATACAAAGGAGCCGATCGAGTCAAGCAAGTCCGCCTCCAAACTCTTCGTGGCGAATTGGAAGGTATGAAGATGAAAGAGTCTGAAGGTGTATCCGACTACATCACACGTGTCCAGACCGTGGTGAACCAACTCAACCGAAATGGCGAAGCGTTAACCAATGCGCGAATTGTGGAGAAGATCTTGAGGTCGTTAACCGATAGTTTCGAAAATGTCGTATGTGCCATAGAAGAGTCAAAGGACCTAGCAACGCTCACGGTTGACGAGCTCGCGGGTTCTCTTGAGGCACACGAACAACGTAAGAAGAAGAAGAAGGAGGAGACACTCGAGCAAGCACTTCAAACCAAGGCGTCAATCAAAGACGAAAAGGTATTTTATTCTCAAAACTTTCAGGGTAGAGGGCGTGGCGGTAGACGTCAAGGAAATGGTCGTGGTGGTAGAGGCCGTGGTCAAGAAGGGTATGATGAGCAGAATGAGCAATCAAGCCAACAAAATTGGCGTGGAAGAGGACGTGGTCGTGGGAGAGGCGGCCGATCGAATCATTCTAACATCAAGTGCTACAATTGTCACAAATATGGTCACTATGCGAAGGATTGCTACTCCGATAAATGTTACAATTGTGGCAAGGTGGGGCATTTCGCCAAAGAATGTCGAGTCGAGAAAAAGGTGGAAGAGACAACCAATCT
>JAOSBN010000005.1:40778584-40815669 GCA_027563595.1 Erythroxylum suave | reverse complement strand
GATTAAGAGCCTAAGGCTCACTATGTAAAATGAGCCCTGTATCCCCATCGGATAAGGGACAGTTATCAATGAGCCCGGTATCCAAAATGGATACGAGACAGTTTAGGTACTCGGTCATAACAACGTAACAATTGGAAAAGAGTCTCATGAGCATTCCATATGCTTTTTTTTAAGTATGTTGATTGATTGAAATGCAAAATTGCTTATGCTTAAGTAAAAATGCGAATATGTGTTAAGTGAAATTGATGTGTTGCATCGATGATGATTACCTCATTGAGTTCGCAAAACTCACCCAAAATTTGCAAATATTTTTCAGGATCAGAAGAATACCCCGTTAGGCCAACAAGAGTATACCTACTCCATTCAAGAAAGAAATAGAGGTTGGGATTAGTTCGCATTTGCATTGTATTTCTTTATTCTTGTATCAAATTAAGTCTTCCACAATTATTGTATCTTGTGTATTTGAATATATTTGTTGTGTATAACTTTCCAATTGGAAAGGTTTTGCAAAAGAGATTGATCAAAGTGTAATAACGAATTGTGATTTTGAGTTTTATGAAATGAAAGTATAGGCCCAAATGACTATTGAAACTCTGATGATTGTATTATTGCGATTGAAAATGTTTATAAATAAAAGTCGGCCCGAATTGGTTATTATTTCCATATATGTTTGTTGTGGTTTCAAAAAATAAATCTATACTGATTTTTGAATGATTGAGCGCTCTTGCATGCCGCTCTTGTGGGGAAAGTTCTCAGACATCACACAGGATGTCGGGTTCAGGTCCTTGCAGGAATCGGGTGCTACAATAGTATCTATCCGTCGTGTGCTTATAGTGTCTCTGGATATCTCGCTCATCTAGAGAACAACATTTCATTGAGAAATAATCCTGATGGATCTGCTTATCATTCAGTTGGAAGTCACCAATGAATTCCTTATGAACGATACCAAGGAGTGCTTCAGTTGTTGTGACTTGTATGTATTGAAAACGTTGATAATCGTTAATACTTTGCTACCATTCTCGCAAAGTATCAGTGAAATGAGATGTGAACTCAGACAAGATATCTCGCAAAGGATGATCAGGTCTGGTCATTTGCAAATCTATCCAAGCAACAAACTTATGTAACCAATCTCTCCATTTCTTAGGTGGAAGATCAACGAATGTAAACCATGGACCAGATGTAGGCTTAGATGTCCGGGTATCTTGTGCAGCTGGATCAGCTTGTGGTGTTGGTGTTGGTCTAGGTCTGAATTTCAGTACCTATTGATTCTACTTCATTTGTTTCAGGACGTTCTTCAGTAAACTCAGGCATCGTCATAAGATTTTGAGAAAGTTCTGTAAGGTCAGCAAGCTGTGCTGAGTCATCTGTTGATGGTTCAGAAATTGACGATGTAGATGCTTCAGATGTTCTAGAGTAATCATCTGAACATTGTCCTGATTGTTCTGATTGATCTATCGAATTGGACTCTACTGCAGTCTGTGTCTCATGAGTTGCAGTGAACTCTAGCATGGGCGCTTTATCCTTCCTAGTAAATGTAGAAGGCTGATACTTTCTCTGTTGTGGAGAGCTAGGCTCATTTGGAGAGTGGATACGAACTCCTTTAGGTTTTCGCCACTGATATTCAAGAAATACTGAACCAGATGGTTCGGTGCTCATCTCAGGCTTAGCTTTAGATTTCGATTTTCCTGTCGACTTATCTTCAATTGCCTGTGAATGTACATACTGTCTAATCAAAGGATAGTTGAACTTGCATACCTTTGAATAGCCAGCTTCTTTAAGATACTTCTGATATTGAGAAGTTGATTGCATAGGATAAGTAGTTGGAAAGACTGTTGAAGTTGAACCATATACTGTCCTAGTTTGAGCAGAGTGCATATCAGCTTCCATCTATTTGACAATTCCTTGTATCCTTTGTATCTCTTTTACTTTAAAGTCAACTTCAGGCCCCATTTAATAGGCAAAGAAGTATTGACGAAGTTTAGCATCAAGATTTTGGATCTACTGTTTATACTTTTGATACATCTATTGAACCTGTGTAGTAACTGAATCGACTTTATGGTATGTAGCAATGTTTTGGTGACTGATTCCATCTAGCTTTGAATCAATCCTTTTCAGAACTTTGTTCTGTGCTACAGCATTTGATGTTTGCCAATTTACACTTCATCTGAAGGATTTGATATAAGAGGACCTTGTGAAGTGATTCCTGTGGCTCGGATATACGAGTTAAAGATAACCTTCTGTGATTCATTAGTACTCCTAGATAATTAAGGAAAGTCATCCTCATATGGCCTTACCATCATACAGGGTATAGGAGTAGGAGTCAAAACAATAATAGTTGACTTTGGCTGACATGGTTCCTTTAGCATCTCACGTAAGGATCTAGGTCGAGATCTAGAGATCTGTTCAACACGACCTGTTACTGGTGAAGAGTTATGAGATCTAATACGTCCAACGCCTGGATCTAGAAGTTTCTCACCCTTTAATAGATGAGATTGTGACGAGGATATTGTCTCCTCCTTTAGTAGAGGAGATCGATCATAGCCAGACCAAGAGCTGGCGTTAGAGTCACCCATTAGTAGGTGATCATTCCTCAAGCATATTCCAGAAAATGGATTGGGATCGTCCCAAGATGGATGATAGAAGTGAGAAGGTCTACATTGAGCTTTGGGCTTTTTCTTCATCCTTCTCCTTCGATAGTAGTCATCATCATCGTTAGTGTCTGAATTTGGGTCGAGATAGACTTCACAGTTGGGCTCACACATGGATGGGTCAGAATCCCATATAAAGTCTCCACGATGATGGTTGATGTAGACTGGGTCTTCATTAGATTTGAAATAATAAATAGGAGGACCATCTTTACTTTCCGTATGTTCAAATACGGGCTGGATAGGTTGTATCATCATGATTACCCCAGATGTACTAAATAGGGCTCCAGATGTAGAAGATTGGGCTGGATCTTCTGAGTTGGGCTGAGAATAGATGGATTGGACGCTTTGAGAGTCTATAAAATTGGTGGAGAAGGAGTATGAAAAGAGTGTCGGTAAGGCACGTGGAACACCTTCTGGTAGTTGATGATCCATTCTGTTAGTATCAACTTTTCAAGCTCTACAGCTGGTAACTACTTCGGGATCTAAAGAATAATATTCTGATCATTAGATCGATCAACAACCATGTATAATGCGTCCGAAGTAGAATTAGGAAAGTTGAGGTCCATCGCATGATTTTGTAGACAATAGATCATCTAGTGATGTAGTGTAGCCATAATGGCATTCGGGTGTTGATCTGCTCCAGTGATCTGGATCTGAACTTGTAGACGTTCAGATAATGTAGGGTCTTCCAACCTGATGTTGAAATCAGGTGATATAGTCAGTATGACGTTGCCGTTGTTGAGGGTTGTCAACAGGGTACCAATCAAGGCATTTTGTACGTTGTGTAGGCAGTGTCGAGGAGAGATATCCTAGCTGTCGCAGGTATTCCCTTTCGTCCGTGAAGAGTAAGAACAAGTCGTTTTGCTCTGACATGTAAGTGCGTATGATTCTGATCTTTCCAGAAAGAGATCAGATCTTTAGGGATCTCGAGCTTTACGTACTGTTCTGCAGTTGTAGATCTGAGACCACACTATCTAATTTGGAACTCTGGATGATTTCCTTTACTTTTGGCCTTGTGCTTGACAAGATAGTACGAATACTTCTCGTCCATGTACCGTTACGACTGTAGATACTATAAGGACTCAACAAAAGTAAGGAAAACTCAAAAATACGATTTTCTACAGGCACATGGGTGATTTCTATAAGATTTTCTATTCTATTTGATAACACGCACTTTATAGACGACGGCAAACTAGACAAAGACAAACTAGAAGATAAATGAATTGGATCTTGTGTTTCCATACTTATGGGTATCTCTCTCCCTACTCACTCAGTCTTTAACACACGCTTTATAGACGATGGCAAACTAGACAAAGACAAACTAGAAGATAAATGTTCTGATTGATCTATCGAACTAGACTCTACTGCAATCTACCAAGCCTAGATATTTTGATTGGTATGGATCATTGAGCTAACCAAAACTCGAGTTAAGAGTAACGGATACCAAATCCCTTATATACCCCCGGGCCCAAGACCCTCATCCACAGCGTCCCTTGCCCACATTGTTTTTCTGAGATTCGAACACGCGACGCAAGGGCATCCAGGGATTGACGTGGAGGCTCTGATACCATTGAGCTACTCAAAACTCGAGTTAAGAGGTCTACACCGAATTTTGGGCTTTTTCTTCGTCCTTCTACTCCCTCAGCCTCATATATATATGATTTTTATATAGCCACATATGACATTCTTTTTCTTGCATATATTTGATAAAAATTATTCATTTAAAAATGGAATTAGCACTTCTGAGATTCGGTTAATCTGAAGAAATTGAGTGGTGACGAAAAACAATCAAGAAATGGAACTATGCACGTTGAAAAAGTCATAACTCTTTTAAGTCTGGTGTAGTTAAGTGGTAAGCAAATATCTATTATGTATCAAGTAGCTACGTGTAGTCATCACAGGATTCCCATGAGAAACGATAAATTGAGAAAGGGAGGGGTAAGTTAAGTCGCAAAAGAGGGACATTAAGCAGAGGTTTACGTCCAGGTTCATGCCAGGTTTACAGATAATTAAAGAAGAAAACGTGCTAGATCCAGAAACGGGAAAAGTATCGTTAAAAAGAACCCACATTTCATTAATAGGACCCAAAAACAAAAAAAATTGACTCACCCCTATGCCACGAATATATAATTGCAGACATGAAACATGCAAAAAATGGCCGGTAACTTCCATCTGGGCCACCGATTATAGTCGATTTGTATGCATGACAATCCACACATTTTGTTTGATCGCTCATAAAGGAGAACTGTTAAAATATTCTTGCAAAGGTGAGTTTTGACAAATTCTTTACAAGGACAACCTAATAAAATATTTATCTTCAAAAACATCCCTTAATTTAACAAAAACAAGAAAATTAATAATTTCAAGGAAGATATTAAAATTAAACAAAAAGAAGTATGAAATTTGAAGTTCATTCTAAATAGTATCTATTATTCAAATATTTTAATATGTCCATGTCATATGGCTCCTTAATGATTCAAGTGACAATCTGAAGGCATTATAGCGCTTAGCACAAAGGCCATAACACATTTTTCATTTCTACATTTTAAAGATCCTTCGTATACCTGAACGTGAGGTTAAAAGCCTCTATATCAAGGTTTTAACTCTGGTGAAATTTATGAACTTTTTTTTGGGAAAAAAAGTACATTTTTAAAACTAATTTAAATGCTTTGAGTTAATTAAAAATGGAAATTGACATTTTATTTAATAGACTTTTAGTTCCAATTAAAATATATATTATTAAACCTGGCCTAATATTGTCGCTGCTACCAGCTACTCACTTCTCCAAACTTTGATTGAAGTCTCAGCTAGTTGTTTCTAAATCACTATCTATTTAACAAGGCAACCTAATTGACCATTAAAGTATGTCCCCTTTGAACCTTCTAATATAGAAATGAAGGGTAAGGTAAGCTTGAATATAACAACTTTTCACTTAATATAGATTATTAGAGCATAAACATGAAAAAAGGGAAAGATATGGCCAATTTGAAATGTAGTTTTAGTGTCAAGAGTTCAAATCATCTCCTATCTTTTTATAGAAAAGAGAGGGAAATGCAGTTACCAAAGAATACCGAAATCTACAAATGAGACTTCCAGGCTGACGTTTAATGATGCAGTCCAGATCTTAAAACATACAGAATTACTAAGAAGGCTTAGGTCATGGTCTAGGACAAGATGTCCTTTCTAGAAGCTTTCCTGGTGGCAGCCTAACCAAAGTAAAGAGTTGGATGACTTTGCGCGTGTTCAGGTCCTATAAACAGATTTAACAAGGACGCTTGGGATGGTCCCTTCTTTCTTTTATTCTCAAGCAAGAAAGTAAACCGGGTAAAAAAAAAAGAAAAAAGAAAAAAGAGCCTTGTTGCCTGTAATCGAAGATTGAAAATACGAATGTGTGGCTAAGAAGAATTCTCCAGCGTAAAGATTTTCTTCACACCATAGAAGTCTTGCTGAAGATAGTCCCATACTTGTACAGGCTAAGCCACTCACTAACATCTCATTCAAGTGGCACAACAATGAATGGCACGTACGCAGACTCGATTATTCTATCGGTGGAGTTGGAGTTTGTACTTGTCATCAATATTTTTCACATGATGTACTTGTCATTTTTATCATGTTAATTTAAAATCATCAATAAGAATAACTAATAGCTGTTCGTACTTTATATATATATAGCTCAATGCTACTTGACTTCTCGAGTTCCTTCCTCGGTTCCTCCCAAGAATTTCACATCAAACAGGAAATATTTTTACTAAAGAGAAAGCATACAATTTTCAAGTCTTATTGTAAGAGACTAACTATTATCACTCTCTTTATTTATTAACTAGAATTAAACTAGATATTTTTACGCCATTTTTATTTATATTTATTTAAATAACCTAATTAATTAAATAATTACTATTTTATGAATATAAGCATCCAATATTTATATTTAATATATGTTCTTTTAGGTATCTTTTTAGAAAGCAGTTTACATCGATTATTACGAAGAATTCATCTCAATTTAATAAGATAATTTTTTGTAAAAATAAATTAAATTTTATAAAAGAAAAAGATGAAATACTTGGATATAGTTAAGTTTAAATTAATTTTATGTATTGTGTATGCAAATTATTTTGATAATAGACCTTAAATTATTTTGTAAATATAATAAATATATTGAGCAAATAATTTATTCACATACTAGTATTGAAATATAATTATTAAGTTCAAATAAAGATAATAAATTCTAAATTAAAAGTTTTTACTTTTTCTACATGCTTGACACGATGTAACAATCTTTTTTTTAATTATTTATGGATATAAGACAAAATTCAAAAAATACTAAAAATTACATGTATAATTATTAGTTGTATTATATAATTTCAAGAAAGTTTAAAATTCTTGTATTGTAAATTTAGCCTAACAAAAAAGTTTAATGTAATTCTCATAATGCATTGCATTTAGAAAATAACTACAAAAATCTTTGAAATACATGAAAATAACATTTAAAATTAGTTTCAGTTCTTATAAACGCATATTATTTTTACTTTTATGTTATGTTTTAAAGTTTATAATAAATGTTTAAAATGAAATCTACTCTTTCATAATACATATGTGTGGACTAGTTATAATATTCTTATTATAAGTATATATCTTTAATAAATATGATAAGTTTCTTATAAATATATATTAATTAAAAATATTTTTATTTCATACTTAAATTATTATAACATAGATTAACTTTTAATAAATATTAGTTGCTTTCATCATTGTGTACCGTACATGAATATTTTTATAATAAATGTTTTTGGAAAGTATATTTTTATAACAAAGTTATTTTAACATTCTTTAAACATTGATATATTAGAAATAGTAAAGAGGTTCTTTTCAAAATTTTAAATAAATAAATAAATAATATGTTCAATATTGTCTAAGATTAAATAGATACAAAACATAAAATGAAGAAGTCTAAACGCATTGACATCAATTACAATATTGCTTCCTTTTGATATGTATACAAATAAAAATAAATATATTTATTTGAATATTGCCTACATATGTATTTATGCATATGCCACAAAGTTGCATTTATGTAATTAAAGTGTGGCTGAAATTATGTTTTTTTTATATTTAAATTTGATGCATGTGTCTAGTGTGAATGAATACTTTATGTTATGATGGTGTAATATGAAGCCTAAGATGGACATGCTTTTTTTTTTTTTTTGAAAGCTCTAGTTATCAATAATATATTTAGGAATTGTATCATGAGAATTAATAGGACAAAGTTATTGATGAGTTTAATGGTTATAAATAAGTGAGAATTTGATGTCATAGACTACTTATGGATTAATTTGAAAAGCAATATGCATCCTCATATTGTCAATAAAAGTGGCTAAATTTTGGTATTCTAGGGACGAGGAGGCCTGGATCTATAAAAGAGGTCAACTAGAGTGAGCAAAGGATGTATATTGAGGGATATGGGGTAGATGGTAGTTTTGGTGTATGATCAATGAATAAGAAGTAAAGGTAAATGAGTTTTGGGTGATAAGAAAATTTTATGATATATTCCTAAAGGACTAGTCGCGCATATACCAAAGAGAGATAAGATAATGGAGAAGCAAAGTTAGCTCACTATAATAACTAAGTGTGAAGTTTTAATTGTCGAACAAGTATGAAAAGTTGTCATAAGAAGCAAAAGACTAGCAATAATCGCAGTATTCATCACTCCAAATGGCAATGGAAGTTGGTGGTTATATTGATATAATATAGAAAGATTGTGGCTTGGACTTTCTGGAAAGGTGAAGCCTTATGAGTCAAGAAAGTTATAGTTAAAACTAAAGTTACATGGATTAAGATTGGGGCATAATTGAATAATTTTGCAATATTAACTAACTTTGATTACCAAGATTTAGGAAGCACAAAAAGGACATGAACCATTATAGGGAAAATATTACAAGTTACTTTTAGTTTTGACACTAATGAATATTGCACAAATGTTTTTAAAATAAATTATGATATTATATGCAAGATTTGCATTTTTATAATTGTTGACAAGTTCTCTGAATTTATGTAATGAGTTCAATAATTATATATTAAAATTAGAGTAAGTACTTTAACTTTATTTGTGTTTATCATTTTCCAATAATTTATGTCACTACCTACGTTATTATTATCATTTTAGGTCAAAATCAAAGCACAAGGAGCATAGGGATCTAGACATATTATGGGTGTTATATCCTTGTAGTCGAATATTAGAATATTATTATTAGTTGTTATCTGAGATTTAAATTTGTTATTTTTATGAGAATATAAGCATACTAAATTAACTAAATTTCATTAAAGAATTTCTTGTATTCTTCTTTACTTTCTTCTATACTAATCTATTTTTACAATATATTATTTCTCATCAATACATTTATAGTTCAAAAATTCACTAGAACAATGTCTTTTTATATAAAGAGTTTAAGAATTTGGTTATATCTAAAGATATAGTTAACTTTTTCTTTCTTTTTCTTCATTTAACTCCATAAAAGCACGTAAAGATGTATATTGGATCTAAATTAATTTATTATTTGTCTAGCATAAACAAGATATTAAGCCTTACATAATAGGAAATTAGAGTAAAGACTTCAAAATATGCAAAAAGTAGAGACAATGACTCATGGTTATAGACTCTAGTTACATATAGTGAACAAATTTAGCTAAATGAAGCAAAATAAGAATTTGCTATATCTATTATTGATGCTAATAGAGATTGTTTATACACATATTACAACTGAACAATATTAAATGTCAAAGGTTGTTAACAAACTTACTAACTTTAACCATTTATTTAACAAATTTATTAGCTAAGTTTTAACTTAAACATTATACTCCGCTATATATATTTTACATCCCCTGTCAAGTTGGAGGTTGTTGAAAATCAACCAAACCCAACTTAGAAAGGAGCTTAGTTAAGATAGGAACTGTAAGAGGTTTAGTAAACAAATCTGCTAACTAAAAATGTGTGTTGGTTAATAAAATCTTGCTTAACCTTGTCTCGAATGAGATGACAGTCAATATGAAGATGCTTTATGTGTTCGTGGAACACAGGATTAACTGTAATATGTAAAATTGCTTGATTGACACAATATAAAGGAATCTGTCATTCAAGCAAAATGTGAAAATTCTTTAAGTAATAAGTGAGTCATTAGAGTTTCACAGATTGTTGTAGCCATGCTTTTATATTCTGCTTTGACAGAGGACCGTGAAACAGTAGTTTGCTTCTTGGTTTTCCAAGAGCTGATGATCTAAGAAAAATGTAGTAACTTGGATCTGATTTGCGAGTAGAGAGATATGTAACCTAGTCAGCATCATAATATCCTTCGAGGTTGAGGCTGGAATTGCAAGGAAAAAACAAACCTTTAGCTGGGCAACCTTTGAGATAACATAGAACATGGACTGTAGCATCCCAATGAGTGGTTTATAGGGAATGCATGAACTTACTTAATTGTTGTACCACAAAAGAGATGTTAGGTAGTGTTAAGATAAGGGAGACGACCGATCGACCTGTAATATTGATCTACATTTAAATAGGAGAATCTGTAGTTGAACGAAGTCTTATGTTGGTAGGGAAAGGGATAACAACTGGTTTAGCTCCTTGTAAACCAATATCATGCAAAATATCAAGAATATACTTCTGTTGATTAGGATACATTCCTGCAAAAGATCAAGCTATCTCAAGATTAAGAAAATACTTGGTAGATCTGAGATCTTTAATAGTAAATACAGAATGTAAAAGTCACAACTTAAATAGCTTCCTCTTTAGGCATTCTGATTAACACATCATCTACATAGACGATGAAAGCAAAGAAAGAAGAATTATAATTTAGTACAAATAAGAAATGGTCATGTTTAGATTGAATAAACCCAAACTATTAGAGTTTAGCAAAAAATTCCAAATTCCATTATTTAGAAACCCATTTCATTTCATAAAGAGACTTAACAAGCTTGTAAACTTGATTTGAGCCAGCTTTTATGTAACCTTCAGGGGGTAACATGAATACTTCTTCATGAAGAAAATCATGGACAAAAGCATTGTTTATATCAAATTGATGTAGTGGCTAAGATTTGGTAGAAATAATGGCAAGAAATAAACACATAGTGGCTAGTTTAGCAACAGGAGAAAAATTGTCGTTATAGTTAAGACCTTCAATTTGATTATACCCTTTAGCAACCAATAATTCCTTGTATCGATCCACACTTCCATCAGGTTTAAATTGATTTTATAAACCCATTTAGAACCTATAACTTTCTTATTAGGAGGCAAAGAAGTTATCTACCATGTATTATTTTGCTCTAATGCGTCAAGTTGCAAAGCCATAACACAAATTTTATCCAATTTAGCTTGATTATAACTCCTAGGTTCATAACCACTTGATATATTTACCATGAAATTCAAGTAGGATGGTGTAAAACAAGGTGGTTGAATAAAAGGAAAAGAGGGAGGAGCATATGACATTCCTAAGATAGGTTATTGATTTGAGAAATTTCTAACAATTGAGGAGAATTTGTATGAAGAAGTATTTACATTTGAGACATTATCCTTTAATATCGAATATGGATACTTGACTCTTTTACTTTTTCGAACAAGCAAGTTAGGAAATATCTCAGGTAGGAATCGAGATTGGTGCTTTAGCTGGGACTAAAGTAATTTGTGTATCATTTGCAGGTGGTGCTTCTACTAGGAGTTAGGAACTAGTGTATCATTGATAGGTGGGACAGTGGGAATATAATGAAAGTCATTAGGAAGTGTTAAAGAAGGGTCATTACGAGGAATTAATGGAAGAGGAGTGGAATGATGTTGTGGTGTGATGTTGGTATTGGTTTGGACATAGGGAAATACAAATTCAACATCTTTGGAAACAAAGGTTTTGTGGGTATTAAGATCTTATAATTTGAATGCTTTATGACCGATAACATAGCTAATAAAACACTTAAAGGCTATAGCATCAAATTTATCCTTATGGGTAATGTATTTGGCATAACAAAGACATCTAAAAGTCTTAAGAGTGTCATAACTCGATGGCTTATTGTGAGCAGCTCATATGAATTTTTCCAAGATAAAAAAGATGTAGGCAGTTTGATAATGATGTTGGTAGATACCAAAATTGAATCTCCCCATAATTTCTTTGGCACTTTACTTTGAAACATAAGAGATCGGACTATCTATAATAGGTGTTTATGCTTTCTTTTAAATACCCTATTTTGTTGAGAGGAGTATGGACAAGATCATTGATACACAATCCCTTTGGTTTAGAAGATATGTGAACATTCTAAATTAACAAAGCCACTATCATTATCACTCCTTACGACTTGAACAGTTGTCTAAAATTGGTTTTTCAATAAGGATGATCAAGTTTGTACAAGTTTTAAATGTTTGTGTTTTGTGTTTAAGTAAAAACGCCCATATAGCCCTACTATAATCATTAACAATAGTCAAGATGAAATGAGCTCCAGAAATGGATGAGGTTTTATATGGTCCCTATAGGTTTATATGAATGAGATCAAAAATATGGTGTGAAGTGGTGTAGCTTTTGAAGAATGGTAGTCTTTTTGTTTGGATAAAGGACAAGCACCATATGGAGGTAAATTTATTAAGTCAACAGAAGCAATACCAACAGTGCATTTTATGACAGAGTAAGGTGCACCACCCAATCTGTTATGTCAAAGCTAAAAATCAATCTTAGATCTTTTATTTGTATGTTCAGTAAACGTACATGCTACTTGCTTCTGTGTATGAAAAAAAACCATCTTTGGATCTTGAACAATAGAATTAATTGTATCTTGTGAGAAACTAGATTTGTTTAGAATATAAAGACTTCCTATAACTCATCCAACTGCTAAAATGTTCTCAGTTAGAAGATCCTAAAACAAAAAAATGGAAGGGTAAAATGTGATTTTAATTCCAAACATATTTGCAAGTTTATGCATTGAAAGTAAGTTGAACTCGAAATTAGGTATGAAGACTAGTGGTAAGTTTGAGAGAAAAACTTATAGTTATATCACCTATGTGATGACCAATGTAACTGATCCATCTGGTAAAATAATTAGTGTATATTCTTTCAAGATTTTTGGTTAATCAAAAAGCTTAATGTTTGATATCATGTGGTTTGTGGCTCCTATATCAATTATCCATGAACTTGTTTCAGTGACTATCCTCACCTATACTCATTCCTTTTATATATTTCATAACCTCTTGTTGGATAACATTAGTGATTTCTGCAAACTATCCAGATGTTTTCTGAATAATCTTAGATTTATTAACTCCTTCAAATGATGTGTCAGCAAAATTTGCCATCGCTCGTGGTTGTTTCTTTCTTTTTAGTTCCTTGTCCTTATACCATTTCAAATATCTGTGTACTTTCAAACAAGTTTCCTTTAAATGTCCATCTATTTTGTAGTAATCACAGTATTTGCCTTTCTTCACTTCTCTCCTCTTGTCGCTCCATTAATTGCTTTCTTTTCCTCCTTCCTTCTTGAAACTGTGCCTCCTAGCCATCAATGCGTTATGCTCTGAAACATCCTCCATGGCACTCACTTCCTTTTTCTTATTAACTCTTAGTATCATCGAATACACTTTATTTACACTAGGAGTAGGATCTATAAAAAGAATTTGATTTTTGACATGACCAAATGAATCATTTAAACCCATCAAGAATTGAATTAATTTGCTCATCTGATTTAAATCAATTGTCGTTTTTGATGAACCGCACGTACACTTTGGAATTGGCAACAAGTAACTCAACACTTCCCATAGTTTCTTCAATCTTGTATAACATCTGGCAGCGTTCATGTTTTCTTGATCAATTGAACTTATTCCCTCTGAATCTGATATATTATATGTCCATTACTTTTTCCAAATCTCTCCAGTAGTTCATCATACAAATCTTTTGCATTTCTTACATAAACAATAACATCAACTTACTCTTTGGAGGTAGAATTCAGAATCCAAGATGTGCCCATATAGTCAACCCAAACCCAATGTTCATACTCAAGCGATGTCTTATTCAACGTAACATATGTTTTATTAATGAATCCCAATTTTTCCTTAGCTCCTAAGGGAATTATCACAAATCTCGACCATGACAAATAATTGGATCATTAAGAGAAGATATCAGAATCATGATAAGATGATCTGATTGTTAGATTAGAAGTTATAACTGAATAGGAAGTTGTGATCCTATCCCTTAATAGTAGGATCGCTTCTATCCAACTACTAGTAGTGCATATCGTGATCCTATAATCTAGCAACTGCTAAGTACAATTAGTCTATATAATCACCACTCTGTAAACATGAAGATTATTATTCAATAAAATACAACTTTTGATCAACTATGCTTTATAGCCTTTTTCCAACTTTCTAACATGGTATCAGAGTAGTGTCGATTCGTGGGTCGATCACTGTGACCATCACTTCCCATTCCAATTCTTGAACCATGACCAAAGACGTTGTTGAAACCTCAGCAATGACAGAAGCCACCGAAATCCTGTCAACACAATTAGAAAAATTGTTGAGTCAAAACACTGGGAATGAAACGGCCAATGTATCAGTCAAATTGAATGATCACAATTACTCCCTGTGGTCGAAACTAATGCTTCTAGCCATTGGAAAATGAGGGAAACTGGAATACATCAATGACGAGATGGAGCAGCCTGTGAAGACCGCTACAACATTTCGCAAATGGCAGCAATCTGATCTCCAGGTTTTTTCCTAGATTATTGATGCAATTGAACCAGATTTGGTTGGCTAGTATATCCAATATCCAACATCACGGGACCTTTGGTTGGGACTCGAAAAAACTTATTTGAGTGGGGAGGGGTCGTTGCAAATTTTTGACCTCATAACCAAAGCCAACAAACATCAATAGGGACAGATGACCAACGAGAAATACTACAGCAATTTTCAACAAATGTGGCAAGAAATTGATGCAAGAGAACTAAATCCAATGAATTGTGCTAACGATATCTCACTTTTCAACAAAATCGAATGGAAGAACCGATTGTTCCAGTATTTGGCAGGGATGAATGATAGATTTGATTCAGTCAAGAGGGACCTATTGAAACAAGATCCCTTGCCCTCAGTTGAAGAGGCCTATGAGACTGTCAGAAGGGAGGCTGCCAGGATGTCCATTCTCAGTTCATCGATAACCTCAAACGGCAGGGAAACATCACAGGGCAGCGGCATTGGTATGGGATTTTGTTAAAAATCCAGAGCCCAGGTCGGATTTTTCCAAGAACAACTCGAAAAAAGCCAACCAGTCATAATCAAGTTCCTCATTCCGACGAATCGATTGGACAGGCATGAAGTGTAACCACTGCCATCTGACGAGCCATGTGAAGGAGGAGCATTTCCACCTTATGGGTTTTCCGGATTGGTGGAAGGAAAATCCCAAACGTAGAAATTAGAGTCGATCGGGGAAGGCAGCCACCGCAACGGGCAACCCAGAGGTCACCGACATTGGCAGCGGCGCCAAAGAAGCAAAGAAAGGAGCATTCGCAACAATAGGCTTTGGAATGAACGAAGGAGGCGGCTCAAATGAAGGGGGGATCGCATCAGGTATAGGGTTTGGGGTAAAAAATTTATCCCCAAACCCTCAACTTTCTGGTGCTTTATTTTTTCCCCAAAGTTTTGATAATGTTGACTGTGGACCGAATTTCCCAAACTCCCAAACCAACCCATCAGTTTCACAGAATTACCAAAATAATCCCACAAGTTTTCAAATTGCCCATTTTACCCCTAAAACCCAAAACAAGGCATATGTGGCTAACAATCCCAATACCCCAAAATGGCCAAGGTGGCTCTTCGATAGTGGAGCCACTTATACAATGACTTATGTTCCCACAGATATTAAACACTCGTCACTACCCCGAAAAACTAAAATTCAGACCACCAATGGTAATTTCGCATCAGTTGACGGTGTAGGATTAGTCGAACTATCCCCAACACTGAAATTATCCCACTGTTTATATGTACCATCCCTTACCTGCAAGTTACTATCTGTTAGCCAAGTCACCCAAGAATTGAACTGTACAGTCCTCAGAACCCTGCTTTTTGCTTATTGCAGGATATCCAAATTCAGGAGATCATTGGAAGTGGCGCTAAGTACGATGGACTTTATTACGTTGATGAGGTTGCTCACGTAGGAACAGCCATGCTAGCTCATGGAACCAAAAATTGAGAAAGTTGGCTCTGGCATCGCCGCTTAGGTCACCCATCTCCTACTTATTTTAAAGTTCTTTTTCGCATTTATCCAATAATAATCCCTGTGATACATGTATACTGGCCAAGAGTCATAGAAAAAACTTTTTGCTTAGTAATATTCGAGTCAAACATATTTTTGATTTGGTGCATTCTGATGTGTGGGGTCCAGTCCCTAATTCTGGGAATAATATGTTTCGATTTTTCTTGATTTTTGTGGATGATTGTACTCATATGACTTGGGTATACTTTCTTAAACACAAATTTGAAGTCACTCAAAAATTTGTGCATTTTTATAACATGGTCCATACTCAGTTCCAGAAATCCATTAAAATCCTTAGGATTGATAATGACGAAGAATATGTCAACCAAACCATGAAAACCTTCCTCCAAGAAAAAGGATTAATTCGTCAAACCACCTGTCCCAATACACCCCAACAAAATGGAGTAGCTGAACGCAAAAATCAAATCATACACGAAATTACCAGAGCCTTATTACTTGAATCCCATGTACCTCAGTCTTTTTGGCCCGAAGCCATTGCCACCGCTATCTATCTCCTAAACCGCTTGCCTACCAAAATACTTCACCTACAAACACCTCTCCACACAATGTCTACACACACAAATGTCCCTGCTTCATTAGCCCTCACACCCCATATATTTGGGTGCTCAGTCTTTGTCCATATACCGAAATTTGAGCGGTCTAAATTTGATCCTTGTGCCTTTAAGTGCATTTTTGTTGGGTATGGAGTTCATCAAAAAGGTTATAGGTGTTATCATCCTGCTTCCCGTCGCGTGTTCACTACTATGGACTGTGACTTCTTAGAAACCGAATATTTTTACACTACCCAACCCAGTGGTCAGGGGGAGAAGTTAGAATCTGACACACTGAGTTGGCTCCTGAATCCTACTATACCAGTACTTGGGCCCACCAGAACTGTAACCTCTGATGACGTAGCACTGTCTAACGCACCAGAATCACCCTAAGGATCTCCTCAGTCGGATACTCCTCAAGAGGTAACAACCCCTATCCCTGATAACTTTTTTTCCAATTCTCCTAATCAGTCTTCTGCAGCCTTGACACCAGAACGTGAAACCATAGAGCCCACTAGGGGTTATGTTCTTCCTCCACGAACCACACGAGGAGTACCACCACAAAGGTATTCACTGGAACACACTTCCAGGTCATCCAGATATTTAGTGGCTAATGTAGTAAGGGAGAGTCTGTCAATAGAAGCCCAGGCCTTTACTTCAGTGTTGTATGCTGAAACTATTCCTCGAATAGTTGAAGAAGCTCAAACGAAAAGGGAGTGGCGTCAAGCAATGTGAGTTGAAATGAATGCTTTAGAAAAGAATGGCACATAGGAAAAATGCTTATTACCGCCTGGAAAAAAGACAGTTAGGTACAGATGGGTGTTCACCATAAAATATAAAGCAAATGGAATAGTGGAAAGAAATAAAGCTCGACTGAATGCGAAAGGGTATACTCAAATGTATGGAGTAGATTACTCAGAAACGTTTAGCCCTATGGCGAAGATTGACACTATCAAGGTGTTGTTCTCTTTAGCAGCAAACCTGAATTGGCTGTTGCACCAGTTTGATGTGAAGAATGCGTTTTTGCATGGAGAATTGAAAGAAGAAGTTTATATGGAAGCGCCGCTTGGTTTTTCTTATGGATTCCGACAAAATGAAGTTTGTCGACTAAAGAAAGCACTTTATGGGTTGAAACAGTCACCGCGAGCTTTGTTTGGACGGTTCACTGTGGCAATGAACTATATGGGATATAAGCAAAGCAACTCTGACCATACCTTGTTTCTAAAGAGGCGAGGTGAGAAGATTACTTGTCTTATCATTTATGTAGACGATATGATTCTCACTAGAAACGACTCAGAGGAAATGAGTCATCTCCATTTGTTCGAGGAATTTGAAATGAAGGATTTGAGAGGACTCAAGTATTTTCTGGGGATAGAGGTGCTCAGATCGAGACAAGGGATATTCATATCTTAGAGGAAGTATATGCTAGATCTTCTAGCTGAAACTGGACTTGTTGATTGTAAGCCAGCAAAAACACCGATTATGATGAATTATGGCCTTAAGATAGAGAAAGAAACAAAAGCTGTTGATCGTGGTAGGTACCAGAGACTGGTCAGGTGACTGATATATCTTTCCCATACTAGACCAGACATAGCATATGCAGTTGGGGTTGTGATTCAATTTATGCACGAGCCACAGGTGCATCATATGGATGTCGTTGTCAGAATCCTTTGATACCTAAAAGGAACATCTGGGAACGAGATCTTATTCGAGAAGAATGGGAACTTAGAAGTGAAAGTCTATACAGATGCAGACTGGGCTGGAAGTCCGATAGACAGGAGGTCAACTTCTGGATATTTTTCCCTTGTTGGAGGAAATCTGGTGACTTGGAAAAGCAAGAAATAGAAAGTGGTTGCCCTCTCCAGTGTTGAAGCTGAATTTAGAGGAATAGCTAAAGGCTTGGCGGAGTTAATTTGGCTTGTGAAGTTGATGACAGAGCTAGGCTTTCCACCTCGAGGTGCTTGTGAACTGCTATGTGATAACAAAGCTGCTATCAACATTTCGGAGAATCCAGTGCAGCATGATAAAACCAAACATGTGGAAGTTGATTGGCATTTCATCAAGGAAAAACTAGAAAGTGGTGTTGTCAGCTTCCCATATGTTCGATCAAAAGACCAGTTAGCTGATATTTTGACAAAAGCTGTTATGGGACGGACTTTTCATGAAGCATTGTGCAAGTTAGGTGTAGGAGATCCCACCGCCCAACTTGAGGGGGAGTGTTAGATTAGAAGTTGTAACTGAATAGGAAGTTGTGATCCTATCCCTTAATAGTAGGATCGCTTCTATCCAACTACTAGTAGTGCATATCGTGATCCTATAACCTAGCAACTGTTAAGTACAATTAGTCTATATAATCACCGCTCTGTAAACATGAAGATTATTATTCAATAAAATACAACTTTTGATCAACTATGCTTTACAACCTTTTTCCTACTTTCTAACACTGATGATTGAAGTTGTGAAGGATCTTCAATGGATTGGCATCCGTGCTGTTGTCTTGTTTCGTGCGATGATCATCTTCTGTTGTGGTCAACAAGAACTATCACTAGCAAAGTCTACACTTTATCAGTAACTAGTAGCCGTCTACTCTGATACCATAAATATATTTAGCTAAATGAAGCAAAATAAAAATTTGTTATATCTATTATTGATGCTAAAAGAGTTTGTTTATATAGAGCTTACAACGAGCAATATTAACTGTCAAAGGCTGTTAATAACAAGCTAACTAACTTGAACTGTTTCTTTAACAGATTTCTCAGCTAATTTTTAACTTAAACGCCACTCTACTCTACTCTGTGTATTTTAGGTATCGCATCTCAAGTTTTAACTTGTAGAAGTAAGAACTAGGAACTACTAATAAATGAGATTTAAGTCTTTAGATCTGGTTTAATTCTCTAATAAACTTCGCAAATCGCAATGATGCTTGGACACGCTTTAAAGTGCATTAACTCGAACTTTGACTTCCACATTTTAATAAAATGAAAATCAGTAGAATTCATATGCGCGCGGAAGTATTGTTGACCATAATAATTTATATCAGCGAGTAGTCCTAGAAATAGACAGGTATTTTTAGATACATTTGCTGTTACAATCCAAGCGATAACATTATATTATAATGTAAATTTCTTATAATCTGTAATTATTCGGCACTGAAAGCAAAGAATTGTTACATGTAGAAGCTATTATGCTCTAGGTCATTTCATGATATTCACACAAAAACTGCTCAAATGGATTTCGACTACCATTTACAGCCATAAGATGGAAAAGTTCAAAGAAGGAACCATTAGTCAAAAAGAAAAAAATATCAAAGCCGAGGAAAACGATAATACTGGGAATTTATTACCTAGGTGTTTCTGGTATGTAGCAATTCTTCAAAACAGAAAATAGGTCATAAGGGAAGAGAGAGAGAGAGAGAGTTGCTGTGTGCTTTGGTTCATATATTAATTGGCTGGTGTTTCCTACGTAATTTCTGGGTCTTGCTATTTAATTTCATGATGTCTTTTGCTATCAAATTGTGGTGATGCCGTTGGGATATATTTAATTTAAATGGGTTTTGGCTGTTATACTTGGCTTTTATTTGGTTGACATTTATTAATTTCTTGGTGTTTTTCATTAAATTCTTAGCTGGTGATAGCTTCTAAAAACAGTGAATATATATTTTGGTTTCTAGCACATTTAGCCTTAAAAGCTATTTGATTTTTCTTTTGTTCAGCTTCTCATCTCTCTCATAAACTTGCAAACACTTAAACACCGACCCCTTTTCTTTTCTCTTCACTTCACTTCAACAGCAATGAATGAAAGCTTCCTGGCTGCACTTTATAATTGCAATATTTACTACAAATTTCCTCCTCCTGCATACTCCTTGGGATTTTTTCCTTTCTTTAATACATTGCCTGTCCTCAATTTACACTCTCTTCTACCAAAACTTCAATTCAATACACTCCTTTCCTCTCTCTCTCTCTCTCTCTTTATCTCTCTATGCTCTTACACCCCTCCACCTCTCCTCCATAATTAAGGTAAGCCTTTAATTAAACCCCATCTCTTTCCCTTCATTTTCTGTATATATATATACATAATGGTCTTGGCGGTCCAAACCCACCATCCCAAAGGTCATGTTTTTGGTGCTTTAGGAGCTGCTACTTATGGTTCAATCCTAGCTACCATCACAAAGGTTCAGTCTTTTTTATCATCTTCATCACCATCCTTACGTTGAACTGGAAGAACCCTTCTCTTTAATCTCTTGTTGGCAAAGGTTCCTTGATCTTAAGGTAACACATGCCTAGTTTGATAGAGACTTTGTGATGCAATTCAGGTGTGCTTTTCAAGTTGATATTTTGTTCCTGAAATGAAACTCTTTTGTGCACAGGTGAAAATATACGACTACTCACCGAATACAGTGAAGATGAGTAGAAGAAATGAAAACAGCTCAAAACTTGACTTGAGACTGAACCTATCACCACCAAGGGTGGGACAGATGATGGAGTCACCAAACCGATCAGCAACGGTGTCACCAACCTCACCGCCGAGCTCCTGTGTGTCGTCGGAGCTGAACCAAGAAAATGGTACTCATCCATATTCTAATAGCCCTGAGGCCACTTCCATGGTGCTTGTAGGTTGCCCAAGATGTCTCATGTACGTTATGCTCTCAGAGGACGACCCCAAATGCCCCAAATGCAAGAGTACAGTGCTGCTTGATTTCCTTAATGATAACAACCACAGCAAGACAACCATGAAGCCTAGGAGGAGTTAGAAAATAGGCTCCTTTTCTGCTAGTAGCTTATTAGGGTTTCAATATAGGCCATATCTGCTTCCTTCTTTTTTCTTTTCTTTTTTTCCCCCCGAATCTCAAGTAGTGCTACTTGCGCTCCACCTTTTAGCTTCATATCTCATGTTGCTTCTGCTGATAACGGAAGAAAAGGGGAGCGAAAATAGCACTGCTTCTATATTTGAAGTTTGTGTTTCTGTGTCTTATCTTAGAGATAGAAAATATGGGCATTATGGCTACGGAGGCAGCTTTCTTGCGTTTGTTTCTGGGTTGAGCTTTTTCTCCCCCTGTTTAGCAGAAAACAATGTAACCGGTTCAACTACTGTGCCCAAATTTTCGCGTGAAATGTTAGGTATTTTCTTATCACTTTCTTGGGGGGTTATGTCATTTGCGTAATCCAACCACATTATGCCACGTAAGAAATTACTAGACAATGATGCAATCTTGAGTCAACTGAAATCTATGAGGGTGAATAATCAGGCGGAAAGGTGTATAAATCTTGAGACAAGAAGTAGATATTTGTACTTGATAAGAAAAGCTGTTTTGGAAGATAGCCATGGTATGACGAGTGGCCCCACTGAACCACCGTGAACTGCTTCTGCCTAGCTGAGCCTGACCTTAAGAAAGTTAGCAGAAATGTAGAAGAGCAACCAGTCCATGGGGCCTGATACCAGAACCAGAAGGGTATAGACCTTCCCTAGGACTGACATTCTCCTTCAATCAGAGTTTACTTTAGAACCACCAAATCCCAATGCAATGCATAATACAATACTTATTTTAGAGGTAATCAGAACGATTAATCCAACTTCAACCATGAAGAGAAAGGCCCATTTGAAGTCAAAATGTCAAAAATCTAATATTTTCCAAGATCCCAGAAAACCAGACAGAACCACGATATGCACTGACCAGTTTTATGTTTAGATAGCCATAGGAGATACTTTTAAGGAGGTCAAAAGGATACTGTTTAAGAGGGTAATTGAGTAAATGAATAAGGGGGGTGTTGGGTGGTTCGAGCATTGAAAAAAGGGGGACTATATTGGATTGAAAGATCATTAAAAACACATAAATGCCAGAGTAATTGAGACAGTTGAGAATAATGAAGGGCATTACGTCAGATGATAAATACAAAAATTTATTTCAACCTTCGCCCCTCTTCATCCTTTGGCTTTGTTTTTCACTACAACACTTGATTTCATCACTCACATACACTAAATGCCACCTTTCTTGTGCCATTACATACTCTATTTTGCCCAACCCTTTTCTTTACTGCCCCCTTCTTGTCCCATATTCTCCCCATTCAATTTTTGATTTCCTTTTCCTTCTTTTCATTCACTCTCTCTTGCTTAACTCGCACATTTTCTCAACTCCACATGCTCCTTTCTGTTAAATAAGCTTTATATTAACAAACATAGGGAACACAAATACAAAGCTTATCCCATTCTATGATGAGTGTTTGATGAATGATGATATGTTCAAATGGTCAAGTAGTTTCATAGTAATTATCTAGCAGGTACTCGTAAGTAATCGAGAAAGAAGAGCGATTTAGTTGTCAAAGCGGTAGCTGCTAAAAGTTCAATGTACTAACTTTATGGACACTGGCTTCGATCAAAGGATGAACGTGCAATGATCAAAAAGCAAAATACCAAGTAAGCAAAATTCCCCTCAGAATAATAGGAGATTGGAATAAAACGTTCCTATCCTTCTAATCTGTATCTTATCAATATGATATTATTGAGGTAATAGCATGTTGACGGTATTCTTATGGTCAAAATATTAGTGATATTGGCTCAATCATCATAACCTCAGACTGGCTTAGGTAAGATCTAAGAGTTTATAATTAGGCTTTGATGGAAACCAGACCCAACAAAAAAGACGAGGTAGCCCGGTAAGCCCCATTGTGAATGGGCCATGCCATCTTAATAAAAAGAAATGAGTATTACAACAGCTTATCTCAATCCCTTCCCGCAAGTGGATTAGTGGCGAAACAAAAACGAAAGGAAGTCCACTTTTGTTTACTCTTAATTGCCGTTTCTTTTATTATTATTATTACTATTATTCATAGCTTTCTATTCGTCGCCTTCTTTAGATTCTCCCGTCTCTCTCTCTTTTCAGTCAGATCGATCCTCTCAATTCCCACGAGAACTACTATACTTCACCGCCCATGACGCTTGGCTCTGGAGGATCTAGTGTAGTGGGTTAGTCCTTCGATCTTATAATATTCACTCGATGAGGCGTTTGTCCTAACTTCTGATTTCTGGTCTTCTTTTTGTTCTTGTTGCTTGATGGAATCTGCTCATGGGTCGTACTTTTTTTGTTCTTGTAGTTGTTTTCTGATGCGAGTTTCTGTTGGGTGTTTACGATTCTTCTGTTTGGGGTGGTGGGTATTTGTTTATCGTAGCTTTGATGCGCGGAAACCATCTAGGATTTCTGCCTAGTATTTGATGACTTTTGGGATGGTGTTGCTTTGTACAGTTCCTAATTTTGCATAGATGTAGTCATGATGTCAATAAGATTATTAGTTTTTCTATGTTGTTTTCTGATCAGTTTGTTTGTAATTTGTTGAGAACTACGACTTTTGAAAATGTGAGTCATATATCGCATGGCTTTTGTTGTCGTTTCAATACTGATTCAATCCAGTTAGTTGTTCATCAATGTGGTTGTGGGTGTGTTAGCTTTAGGTTCAATTTTGGGGCTTGATGCCATGTAACCGCAGCAGATTTATGACTTACGTTTAGTGTTTGAGTTTCTTTGCAGTCCCTCGGAACTTCAGATTACTGGAGGAACTTGAACGGGGAGAAAAAGGTATTGGTGATGGCACCGTAAGCTATGGGATGGATGATGGGGATGATATTTATATGCGCTCTTGGACAGGCACTATAATCGGGCCTCACAATGTAAGTGCTTATTTTCAAGTTTAATCTTGTTTTGAATATTCCAATTCCGATGATACTGCAAGAGGAGCATTGTGCTTTTAATGTAAATGTCTTCAAATATAGACCAATGTAATGGATGCTGATATAGGGTACATAGAACCATGATATTTAGTCAAAAGGAAAGTGGTCCTGGAATCAGCCTACGGGCCTGAGGATTAAGATTGTCCTGTGTCAGTTTTTTTGTAGTTCTTGAACTAGGTTTGTATCTTTTGTTAGTCCTGTTAGTCTGACCTTAACGTAAGTTCTTCTGTGTTTTCCTTAAACATTTCTGTTTTAACCTTGTGAAGCGGGGGCTTTTGAGGGAGTCAGGATCTCAATTTATTAGAAGATATAATCTCAGCAGTAGCTCAAGAGATATCTGATATGTCTGCTAAATTTTGCGACATTTTTGGTCTTCATTTAGGCTTCTGGTGGCTGATCCCCGATCATTTTGCTCCACTCTATAAGTTATTTGAAGATGGATATAGATCTGTAGCTACTGGTTCTTGGTAACATGTGACTAGTCTTTAAGTGATTCAAGGACATATGTTCAAGTATGCTGTGAGTTTCCAGTTAATTTGTATTTCATAGATCCTAGAAATTTTAGTAAAGTCAGTTTTTATCTCTACAATAAAAATGCTTTAAGACTACAGAATGGAAACAATAGTTTCTTATCATGTGCTATGGTCCCTGGCATCTTGACTGGCTGGAAAGTTGTGTAACTTCTCCTCTCTTCCTTGTTAGACTGTGCATGAAGGTCGCATTTACCAGTTGAAGCTGTTCTGTGACAAAGATTACCCAGAGAAGCCACCAAGTGTCCGTTTTCATTCTCGGATCAACATGACATGTGTGAACCATGAAACTGGAGTGGTATACTTGATGCCCCCAATGCTCTAATTTATTTGATACTTGAATTTTGTGGTTTAATGATGCCTTGGACTGTTCTATTTCTTATATATATATATATCTCCCCAAACTATAGGCTATTTCTTTTGTGTCTGTTTCCTTCATTCCTTGCTCTAGTTGACTTTGATTCCTTGAGCTAGACTCAACAAGCTGCAGAAATCTTTATTTTTGTATTTCACCTGTCATTATACTTAATTTCATTGTTTTTGCGGATGGAGTTCATTTTTGATGATTGGATTCTGATTTGGGGTTACTGCAGGTGGAGCCAAAGAAATTTGGAGTTATTGCAAATTGGCAGAGAGAGTACACCATGGAGGATATACTCACTCAGTTGAAGAAGGAGATGGCAGCCCCACATAACCGAAAACTGGTGCAACCTCCAGAGGGTACCTATTTTTAGCTTTTAAGGGTTATTATAGACCATATTGCTTTTTGCAATATGCAATATATAGTTTGCAATACTGTGTCAATCTTGTGAACATTAAGAACATACTGGTGAACTCCTGAAAAGGATGCTCCAGTTACTGCTGCTCCATGGCTTCATTGTCATTTTGTTGTCATCTCTTACAAAACTGTGCTGCAGGGATGCTGTTTGATTTGTGGTACTTATGCATGTGTCGAATATAATGGCTGTCTAGTATTAATTCGCCCAAGCTTTTATCAGCACATTCAATTCTCTCTATTCTATGCTATGTATATTCTCCATATTGCTGGTGGCTGATTGGAAAATGACATCTGACTGCTATAGCTGGAAATTTCTTCAGCCTGTTGATCTTCTGTTGGATTGTGCCTGTTGGTTTTGGTTCCAATGATTCAATCTTCAGATTTTCTTTGTTGGGGCACTTGTTGCAGGCAAAACATGTCACTAGCAATTCTAGAGGATATTATAGTGTGGGGTTATATGTGGATAACCTGAAACTGAAGGATCTTTTTAGCATGATGTAGCATTTTTATTACAACTTTTAGAGGGTATTCGTGTATGTTTAACACAACTTTAGTGGGTAATTCTGTATGTTAATTTGAAATTTGGATCCCTGATCAAGAAGCCGGACCTTCAAGTCAGAACTCAATGCATCTGATTTGGCTGTGTGATGGGCGGCAATGTTCCTGGGAAAAGACTTTATGCTGCTGTCCTTGTTTCTGCAAATCCCAGTTTGGGAGAACTCTTTGACAAGTTGAATCACAGTCGCACTATTCAGGTATGTAGGAACATATGGATAAGCACAGCTATTTTGGTCGGGCGAGGTTGGCTTGGACCCTCGGCAAATGCTGAAATTTGATTATAGTGAATGTGAATACTGATAAACAAAATCTCATAAAACTGAGATTGTGTGGACCGTATGCTTTAAACCATAATTAAGTTATGGCTTTACTTGCCAGTTTTCAATCTCATCGCAAGTATTCTTTCTCAATTTGCCCAACCGCGTAGTACAAGTCCTCAATGTCGAGCTTGCCATTGAGAGGGGGTGTGAGATGACAAGGGAAACTTGCATTCTTAGTAGGACTAGACAATGTCGCTGGCAAGTAATACACAGGCTGATGTATTTGGGGAAGTGAAATTCTCCGAATTGGAGGCGAGGTAGTGGATAATGTTATTAATATTGAATTGCACATGGTACTTGATACGTAAAGTACGACTTTGGGAGAAAGACAACAATGCCCTGAGCCCACGATGGACAAGCCACGTAAACTACATGTCGTATTATCTCGTTCATCAAAACCTTTTTTTCAGAGAAAGACGCCGAGGCACTATGGTTTTGGTCAGTGCATGTTACTAATGTCAATGTGGTCGAAGTCATGAAAATTAGCCATGAAGATATGTGACAAGTTTTATTACAATAAGTCAAATTATTGATTAATTTTTTGTTGTTTATTCTTTGAATTTGTTTTAAGACTACTGAATGATTGTTTAAAATTTTGAATTAGATTATAATTATAAAAATTTTATATTAATTTAGATGAAAAGACTTCAAAAGTTATATTCTATTAAAATTATCTTTTAAACTCTATATGTTTCTATTTAATGAGTCAAAAGTAGTGGTATTAGTATCATACTTGCATGTCTAAAAGAAAGAAATATAGATTTAAAAAAGAGCACAAAGAAAGTAAAATTTTTCAACACTTAAAAAAAAATGAAGTGAAACGATATAAAAATTTTTACGTAGTAATTTACCGCGCTGAGAAAAAAGTTTAAACATACAAGAAGATCCATCAAAATTTTAGATGATTTTCATGATTGTTATTGTGTATATAGATAGTTCTTCCATCTTTTTCCTTCAATTTTTTTTCCAAGTTCATTATAACTCAACTATTTCTGGTTTTTTATCTTAGTTCTCCTCCTTTAGGCTGGTCTGATCCCCTTCCTTCTTTCTCCTTCTCACCTTTTCCTGTCTCTTTCTAAGTTCTCCTCGTTACTCTCTTTCCATTAGACTTCTTCTGGATATATCATCCTCGGTGACTCTGTGTTTGTACTTTTCTGTTTCAATCTTTTATATCCTTAATCTTGTCCTACACCACTCCTATTGGTTTCCAGCCTAGCAGATCTTTATAAACTAGTTTCCTTTTCCTTTCCGACTAGCTTTCTTTAACATTTTAAAACTACTAAAAGCTTTCCTAGGTTCATATTAAGTGCAACTTTCTCCACCATTTCTTCTCCAATAAGATATTAAAGTCATTTAATATATAAGAAGATGGGAATCAACTTCGTAGAAGATATTAAAAGCAAAATCTAGTTTGAAAATGTTAAAAAATGTAGAAAAGTTGGTGAAACAAGGCATAACAAGGTGCCAGATAAGCATAGAGACAAGCATCTATCTTTTGCAAATGGCTTAAGAAGTTGAAAAACAAAATAAGTTTATTACTAGAGTTGATTCTACACCGACATCATACTCCTCGTAATTTTACCTAAGAAGTTATGAATCAAATCCTAAATTGATTACAATTTAGTGTCAGGTGCCAGTTACATATTGGCTAACAATTACTAAAAGTTCTAAAACAAAATCGGTGCCAGTATTGAAGCTACTTTGAAATTAGTTATTTAGCATAACTTATGAAAACGTATTATTTCTCAACTTCAATTGGCCTTGGACTCTATTTCTTTTAACTTTAACTATAAACACTTGTATTAGGTTCAATATGGGAAACTTTTTAAAGGTGTTTGACAATCACTTTTGAGTTATTTTCATAGTTTAGTCTTTATTGGCGTTAAAGGAGGAATTCGAGCAAGATTAGAGGAGCAATTGGGAATTTATCATTAATCTTTTTTCTGCTCTTTTCTCTATGTTGAGAATTATTTGTTTATGTTTTACTTTCATTATATTTAGTGAATAGAAACCATAATTAGAGTTAAGGACATAGCTTACATAGATTCTCCAATTATAAAAACATGATTTGATTATTTGATCAGTTGAACTTATTTTATTTATTCTTAATTATTGAGTGTACCTTGGACACTATAGATTCAATCTTAAGGATTGCATAAAGGACCAAAAGGTGAAGCAAAATCCTTATAGTAGGACAATAAACACTTTAGTACTAGAGAGTGACATTATCCTAGACTATTGTGATAACCAAATAGATTAATTATGCTTAAAATTTTTTTAGATTAGGTTAAATTATGCATTGAAGATGGTGGTTACCTAGTTAGATATACATATGTGTCTCGAGAGAGGGCTTTTGTACATTAGATTAGTTATTATTTCAACTTAGATAATCAAACTTATATGATAATTAAAATTCACTATAAGTGAAACCTAAAGCCTTCATGTTTGAGTTATTGTTTCTCCTTTTGTTACTTGATTTGCATTATTATTTTTAGTTTAGTAGTTAATTATATTTTATCAAAATTTATTTCCTTTAGTTTCACTGTTAGACTAGGATTAATAATTATAGTGACATAGCACCTTGTGGGATGAATGCTTTGGATTACTACAACAACAGCAATAACAACAACAATACTTTGGATTACTCTTGTTTATAAACTTGCTACAATTAGCTTTATATGCTTATAGGTTAGTTCTACTAAGTTTTTAACTCTATTGCTAAAAAAATTAATTTTGTAATTTTTATTAGTCTTATTTTTGTTTATTGTATTTTTATGTTCTTTTACTTTTATGTTCTTTTTTTTTCTTTTAGGTAGGAGATCTAGAACTGATAACTTATATACCCTACTTCGAGTTTACCAAGTAAGAAGGAGAGCAAAGATGGCCACACATCAAGAGCAAATAGTTGTCAATATGGATCAACAGTCATAAAGAAGATACACGAGGGACATCCAATTCCTTGTGATTAGTACATTAAACTAAGCCAAAGGGTAATGAACTATGGACTTAAACAAGTACATTATCACTTGTTCTCGACCATTAGTGGATCACTTAGGGAAGACAAGGTCACATTCATAAATCCAGACATTTCCACTTAATGGCCTTATAGAAGATGAGCTTCGAATGAGGTGTTTTCCATACTGTATGAGAGATCGAGCAAGGACATAATTAATCTTGATTAAGGTGGAATCTTTTAAGTAGTAGCACTGGGTTTATGATGCATTCATATTAAGATTCGCCCCTCAACATAAGACCACTCAACTAATTATCTTTGAACAAAAGGAAGGGGAAGCATTTCATAAAGGTTGGGAGAGATACAATACTCTACTTAGTTAGTGTTCTCACCACTAATATTCCTTATAGTTGGTGATGCGGTTCTTCTATAAGGGCCTTATATTGACATAAAAAATTTTGGTAGATGCTATAATTTAAAGGATAATATTCACAATTTCTAAGGAGGTTAAGGAGATTATAGAGACTTTGGAAAGGAATTTGTTAACCAACATAGGAAGGGGAAATCAAAGGCATCTCTTTATAAGGTGCAAAAATCTTCAAACTTGATAGTGTGTAGTCGATCTCTTCAATTGGTTGAATATGCTTTTAAACCGAGATATGAGTATTAAGGAGGGCATGTTACCAATGTGGCAATGTATGGAGATCCATTCCATACATACACAATGTTGAGTCAGCCTTAAATTTCATTAAGGAAGCAAACTACACATTTACATATGAAGGAAAGAAAGCTATGAGGAATACCCATTCTTTAATACATAAAATCCAGGTTAGAGAAATCCCCCAAACTTTTCATGGAAGGAGTAAGGAACTAGAGTTTGTAGACCTATGGGACCACTTGGGCTTAAAAATAAATCTTAGTTTCAGTAGGAATTACCATGAAGAAATGGTTTCGAGGAGACAATTAAGTAATATATGTTTATCATTGGGAGTGAAATTGGTTAAAGTGGACTAACCTAAAAAATAGTACAATTAAGCCAATTAGCTAAGGTGGCGAGTATAAGAGGTTAGGATATACTTTTGAGTAAAACCAATGTTTTACCTAAGCACCAAGTATGCGACATCACATTAGGGAGAGATAAAACACTTTACCTTGATATTACTAAAGAGGAAGTTAGAAAAAGCTAAGAAGAACGAGTAAGATAAAGACAAGATGGAATTGGTGTTAGTTCCTTCTCTAACCGGTGTCGGTCAAAAGTAGAGACTTAGTCTTTATGTGAAGCCTTACGTATTGCCATTCTCATACCCTTAAAGGCTTAAAAAGAAGACTAATGAATATATTTACAAGAAAATTTTAGATATCTTGAAGAAACTAAACAAAAATATACCCTACAATGAATTATTAACTTAATGTGTTTATATGTGAAGTATATCATCTCCAATAAAAATAAGTTATGCTACTATGCACTTGACCAAGCAATATATTGCCATCATAGATAATAAATTACCTCTAAGTTGAAGGATTTAGGGAGCTTTATGATTCCTTATCAATTTGGTGCTTCTAAAAATAGTAAATGTTTATATGATTTAGGTGCTAGTAACAATCTAATTCCTTTATCTATTTTAAAGAACCTAAGAATAAGGAGCTCAAACTAACAAATGTGTTATTCTATCTAGAAAATTATTTCATTAAGTACCTAATCGAGGTTGTGGAAAAGCTACCTGTAAAAGTTAGAAAATTTATTTTCCTATCGACTCTCTAGTGATGGATATAGAATATGACATTAGGGTTGTCATTATCTTAGTGAGACATTTCTTAGCTATTAGAGGGGTTGTTATTGATGTGGTTAAGGGAAAGTTGAAAATTAAGGTGGATAAAGAAAAAGAGAGCTCCACATTTACAAGAACTTGGAAAGAGCTCTTACCTTAAATGATGAATATTTTAAGATGGAAGTAATAGACCCTAATATACATCAAGCTCTTAAAGCTAGTGGTGATGAGTTAGTACAGATATACAAAGCTTTATGACTTAAGGAACATGGGGAATAACTGTGTAAGTAAGGATGATGTTTTAAGGTGAGAAGGATAACTTGATGCTTTACCTTTTACTATAGAGCAACTAATATGAACTTGAAGACCTTATCTCCTTATTAGCATATGCGCACTTAGGAGATGATACAATATGACCTAATACATACTTTTCCTCTTTTTATTCTAATCAAAATAGGAAACATGAACATCTAGAGGGCAATGCTTAATGATAAAAGAGTTTAAAACAAAGTCTATCTGAAAGAGTTTTAAAGCAGTTGTTAGGAGACAAACTACTAATTCTACCTCTCTTTTCTTTTAGTTTACTATCTTTGTTTGTTATTTTCTTTATTTTTTTATATCTTTTGTTGGTAAGTTTCATAGGCTTTCTTGGAGTTTTACCTTACCAAACATGCATGAAATTAAGAAAGAATTCTTAACCTTAACTATTTGATTGAATTTCATATCTTCATTATTTTTCATTGAGGGTAATACCAGTTCAAGTGTAGAGGAGTTGAAATTTCTAATATTTTTCATTAGTTTTTATGTTTTAAGTAATATTATTTCTTTATTAAGTTTTTGATTTGATGTGTTTAGATTATGGTTAGTTCTATTATATTTCTAGAAGTTCCCCTATGTTGTTTTGACATCAATTCCTATTTCTCCTTATTGACCAATGTTGACTACACTCTGTAGCCCCCAATTCGTTCTTTAACTTAAATTTTCTATTTTCCATTATGTCTCATCTCCTATGAATTTTGGTTTACTAAACATATAATACTTAAGTATAATAATTTTAGAGATAAGAGAAGTTCCCAAGGAACTCACCTTTTCAGAAGTATTAGAGGCAACAATATTGACAGTTCTATTAATCTCTTTACGGATTAGAGATTGTTCCTTCTCTATCTCCCCCATTCTTTGATCCTAATCATCCATCCTCTCCTGATTTTCGTTTACGTTGATCTCCATCTTCGAGAGCCTAACCATTTCTTTAGCTATGACATCCCTTGTAGTGGACTTATATCTCTTGCCCTTATTAGTAGGAGCTCCCTTCCTTCATAATTAGTCACTTCACTTGAGCTAGCCATCTTGACGACATCTAAAGGAACTCAAACCATGCTCTAATATCACCAACACTTGTTTGGCACTTGAGTACAAAAAGGATGGAAAAAATGAGTTAAAAAAAGGGGTTGTAGAGAGTAATCAACATCAATCAATAAAGAAAAATAGGAATTGATGTCAAAATAGTGTAAGGGAATGTCTAAAAATATACTAGAACTAGTTCTAGTATGGGAAGTATACATAACACTGGTCTTATGAACAAGAAAGGACTCTAAAAAAGCAAAACATAATTGAAACTGATATGGGAAGTACGTCTAATGCTAGTCGTAAAGTGAGTAACATTCTAAATAATCAAATCAAACTGACGATAGTTCAAAGTGTGCCTAGTATTGATCTTACCCTAGGACCTTAACATTATATAATCCCATATCACCTCTGTACTTAAATTTTGACTTAATTATCGACTTTAACTAAATTCAAGATTCAAACACTAAATCCTTTCCTAAAATAGAAAACCTATCTTCCTTAACATCAAAATATACTTCAGACATTAAGTTTCTGCACCTAGATGGAGAAAATTGGGGATTTTGATATGCAAAAGATTTTGAAGATGTCAAGCATATATCTTAGGTTTCACATTATTCAAGTAATTTAATTCCTCCAATATCATGATTGTAGTATATTGAAAATGAAAAATAAGTTTAAGTTGGATAAAAATTTAAATTAAACTATTGCTATTATAAAATTGTGAGAAATATTAGCTTTAGTATTCTGGAATTGTGTTGGTTCTGATATGGTGTAAGATATTATGCTAAATTAAGGTTTTTTTAATTGTTGGAGGTGTGGAATAAGTTTTAAGGAAATGTGAATCTGAGGAGTGCAATTATAAATTGTAGTGAATTGTGGAACTGTTGATTGATTAATTGGTGAAGGAATGCTTCTCAAATATAAGAGAAAGGCTACATGAAGACAGGTTCCTACTTATTATTTGACACCATCCACTTTAGAGGACATTATGAGGTTCAAAAATTTAAAGAACAAAGAGTGGTATAGCAAAAGGAACGATAATGACATAATGATTGAAAGCATATTCTGAAGTTTATAGTGGGATTATTTATTGACTCTATGAAGAGACTATTACTAGAAGGTTGTAAAGGAGTTTTACAAAATATTGATTATAAATTTAAGCTAAAACACTTGGCCATTATCCTACAATTAAAGCATTGAGATTATGAATTCAAAGGAGATAATTAGAAAACATCTCAGGCTACCATCAAAGGATAAAAGATTGATCTTTCACAGTGGGAGGCCATCAAATAATGACCAGTGGAATGGAAGGAATGCATTGCATAGGCTTGGATTAGAAATAACTAATTCTACTAAACATATTCACTACTTAATTAAGAACCTAACCATCTAACCCTGCCTAATGATTTACAACTTAAGTCGTAATGTCCAACCTTAGTCCTACGCTTTGATTAAATTTATACCATATATTTATAACTTTTGGATCTTCTCTTTAATGGTTTTGGAAAGGCATTACAAACAAATTGTCATCTTTGATAACACAATCCATTAGTGATGTGATTAAGATAAATATTTTGTGTTCTCAATCTATTAATTAACAGTTAGAGAAGTAAAGGGTATACTCTCTAGTTTTAGGGTTATAAAGACTGGAGAGGTTAATTATGTCAATGATGATAAGATGATATTGTTTGGTTATACTTTAGAGAATAATAGGTGGACTGATCCATACTGAATTAATAGAGGGCATCTAAATAACTCGAGCCAAGAGCCAAGATTTGATGATATTAACGAAGATATTAAGGAGTATGAAGAAGAGGTTAAAATGGTCGTTAGGCCATAAAGTGTAACAATAAAATAATTGGCATCATCTACTGATAGCATTAATAAAGATGTTATAGAGATGCACTATGCTACCTTCTATGTGGGCCTACTTACATCATTTTCCACCATCAGCACTGTGTAGTGAACTTGACCTATCATTCATGCATATATGAAGCTAGATGTAGATTGTTTAGGATTTTGTTACTTACATATTGTTTTAAATGACTTTTACATTCTTTAGTTAGTTTAATTAACAATTTTGAAAATTTAAATGCACATTGGATTTTATTCCATAAATGTTGTGTGCTATTTAAGTATGATAAAGTATTTAACAACAGGGGATTTCTATTTTAGCTATCCTAGTTTCCAGGGAGTTTTTGGAATATCTTTTATTACTTTAAATACGTAACATTGATGACAATATTGTTTTAAGTATGAGGGCGGTATAGAGTTAATTGCATAAAAATTTTCAATTTTTAATTTTAGATTTCTTTTTACGTTTTGTGTATAGGTTCTTATTATTAGCTTTAGGTTGATAACATGAATTCATGTATAATTTGAGGTTGAGATTGGTTGTAAAAATTAGATGTATAATATAATTATGTGACTTTTGTGCAAGTTGAGACTTTTTAAATGCTAATAAACCAATTTTTTTATATATTATTGTGCTTTGATTTGATTTGACTGATCCCCTAAGGAATTGGGCCTTTATGCCATATTTCTTTTCTTTCTTATATGGAAACCTTAGAAAATAAGTGTGAGGAAATTCGTAAAGCGTATCAAAAAAGGCATGTAAAAGGATGATCTTAGGCCAATTCAAAAAGGTTAAGAATAAAAAAATATTAAAAAATAAAAGAGAAAAAAGTGTTAAAAATCAATTGCATCGATTCTTATGCTTTAAAAATTAAAGGAAAATAAGTGATTACAAGAATATAAGGAGTTAGCAGAGTGATAATTAATCTATTTGTTTTTTTATTTATTTGTTATTACTCTACTAATTATGGACATTTTTGTTTCCCTAATTTCCTTTTCTTTTTTAGCCTATTTAACCTTTAACCCCAATATAACCCTATTTGATGAGCGTACTTTATCAAATTTCAAACACTTGTACGAATAAGTGATGCATTATAAGGATGTGTCAAATTCATACTATTTAAGCTAGATAAAGGATATCAAAATGATGTTTACTTTCTCTTATTTGTATAGTGACTTATTTTTGAAATATAATGTGATAAAATTTTTTCATTTTAATTGAAACTTAAATTTGTGTATTTTGTGTTCTTACCTATGAAGCTAATGATTATAAATCAATGTGTATGGGTAGCATTTAGTTAAAATCTCTAGAGACTATAACTCATCCATCAATGGCACCTAGGGGTTTAAAAGCTTATGACATATGCTAAATGTCATTATAGACCTACAAAAGTGGAATTATTTTGTTTTATTTAGTTGAGTCTAGGTTAGTAGTTAGAGTTTATTTTTCATTGGTTACTTGAGGACAATTAATAAGTTAAATGTGAGAAAGTTGATTCATCTATATTTTACGTGTTATTTTTTGGAGTTGAATTACTTAATGTTTGGTACTTTTATAATATGTTTAATATATATTTTATTATGTTTTCCTATGTTTAATCATTATCTTGTAGCGGATGAATTTGAGCAATAACAAATTGAAGAGAAATTGGAATCATTTGGAAGACAAGAACATAAAAAAAAACTTTAGAAAAGACATTATAAGTCAACTCTAGTTTAAAAATGTAAAAAAAAATGGAGAAGTTAGTGGAAGAAGGCATAACAAGTACCAGACATGTATAAAGACAACTTTTTCTTCCGTAAAGTTTTAAGAGGTTGAAAAATAAAACAAGACCGGCACTAGAGTTAATCCTAAATCAACATTAAAATCGTTATGGTTCTATACTAGAAGTTATAAAACAAAATAGAAGCCAAATATATCTTACTGTTACGGTGTCATTTACATATAGACTCGCAATTGCTAAAAGCTTTAAAACAAAATTAGTGTTGATCTAACACCTATTCTTGTGCGCACATTACAAGTACATTTTTTTAAAGTTTAAGTGGTCTAGGACTCTATTTTTATAATCCTAATTATAATTATCTATATTAGGTTTAACTTGGAAGACTATTAGAACGTCATTCAAAGCCACCTTGATTTATTTTCATAGTTTTAGTCTTTCTTCACATTAAAGAAATATTTATATCAAGATTAGAGGAGCCATTAACTATTTCCCATTAATCTTTCTTTCTAGTCCTTAATAATAATAATTTTTTATGTTTTATTTTATTGTCTTTAGTTATTGAGTTTAACCCTAGCCACCATATATTCAATCATAGTGATTTTATGAAAGAGTGAGAGATGAAGTAAAATTTGTGCACTAAGAGAATAAACACTTAGCATTAAAGAATGAAATTATTCTAAAATATTCTAATAACCAAATATATCAGCTATGCGTAATGAATTTGATTAGTTTAAATTATATGTTGAGAGGTGATAGTTGTCTAATTATATATGCATGTATGCCTCTGAAGAGAGCATACATATATTAGGTTAATTATTATTTCAAATAATCAAACTTAATTAGAATTTTCTATAAGTGACCCCTAAAATCACATTGTTTTTGTTAGTTTGGTACTTAGTTATCTTCTAGAAAATTTGGTTTTCTTTAGTTTTGTTTTTAAACTAAGATTAATAATTTAGTGACAGCCACCTTATGGATTTGATACTTTAGAGTACTACTTCCTACAGTGAACTGTGTGCACTTACAAATTAGTTTGCTAGCTAATAAGTAATCGATGGATCTTAAGAGGAAC
>JAOSBN010000005.1:40730290-40778484 GCA_027563595.1 Erythroxylum suave | reverse complement strand
TACTTCCTACAGTGAACTGTGTGCACTTACAAATTAGTTTGCTAGCTAATAAGTAATCGATGGATCTTAAGAGGAACACTTACTACCTCACCCATTAAACTTTATAGCTCTTTCAATTTTTTTAGGTGCCTTCATGTGTAAGATAGCCTATATTTTTTAGAGATTAACATTTTTTCCTATATAGGTAAACATGAATCAAACAAACTTATTAGTCCCTATATTAAATTCACATTTTTGGGGTTTAATTTCATATTGTATTTATAGAAGACTTCAAAACAATCTTCTAGGTCCACTACATAGTCTATCCTATGTTTTGTCTTCACAATCATGACAGCTATGTACACTTTCATGTAAGCTACTTGCTAAATACTAGGTTTACTAACCTTTGATCGATAGCCTTTACTTTTTTTGACAAAAATGATTGACTTTGTAGTAGTAATACCTTTCTATATGGTGAAGGATACCTCCTTCTCATCAACCTTATTCAACTTAATTTGATCATATCTTTAGTAATTTATTAAATGTCCTTAAAGCTTATAATCTAGCGTCCTAAAGTGTCTTTCGCCAACTAATCAATTTTTTTTGTAAACGATAGATATCTTCATGGTATGTATTATTTAGATTTATGAAGATGACACATGTATTTCATTTTTTATTATCCTTCTTGACCATGATGGCATTGGTGAGCCGCTTAATGTAGTTAGCCTATCTAATAAAGCCTACAACTAGGAATTTGGTTAGTTCCTTTTTAACGGCTTGTTGTCTTTCTAATGTGAAGTTTCTCTTCTTTTATTTTATAGGCCTAAAAATGGTGTTGATATTTAACTTATGGGAGTTTGTCTCCATACTTACTCAGACATGTCATTTGGACCCCAAATGAAAGCATATAAGTGTTAAAGTAAGAAAATTTCAAGTTTTATCCAAATTCTTCCATTATTGCTCCAGTTTTAATTCTTCAAGTCTTCCTATTATAACATATTTTGTTTATTCTTTTATTAACCCCAATTTTACTTTGACTTCCATGACTCTCCTAATCTACTTCTAGAAGACCATATTTACTAATCTTTGATAGGCTACTCTTGTATTTTTTAGACTAAAGGTCATGATTTGTTATAGTGCATATCTTTATATATGAAGAAGGATGCCTTTTTCTCATCAAACTCATCATCATGATTTGAATATATCCCAAGTGAGCTTTATAATTCTTAAAGTCTAATTTCATCAACTAGTCTAATTTTGGAAAGGTATAGTTAACTTAGGGACATGCCTCATTCTAATAAATGAATATTTGGCATTATGTATCATTATGTCATTAACGAGCCACTCAGGGGTCATCAATTTCGCTAATAAGGCTTGTGTCTAGGATTTCGGTTCCTCTTTAATGTATATTACCTTTCTATTGTGAAGTTTCTCTTCTTTTGTTTTATAGGCATAAAAGGGAGGTCAAATTTTAATTTATGGGAGATTGTCTTCTTGCTCACCATAGATATATTAGTTGGACTCCAAATGAAAACATCTAAGTATTGAAGTAAGAACTTATTTAACTTCTTTTTTGCGTTTCTTCCATCATTTCTCTAATCTTAAGAGTCTTAGATTTTTCATGTCTTCCTATTATGACCTGTTCAATTTCTTCTTCTAACTTGTGCCTAATTTCTTTTGTTGGTTCCCTAACATCTAAGTCTTCTCCATTAATGATGAAAACAATGTTTCTTTATTTTAGGACTATATAATAATATTTTTTTTCATCGTTTGGTCCTAAAACCTCATTTAGTGAATTTAAGGTTAGGCACTTTATAATTATTTAGTAAGGTGAAAGTATTGTTGATGCTGCACATAAGGATGGCCTATTAATTATAAAATTATATGTAAAAGGTATGTTTACTATATAGACACCATCATATTAGTCATATACTTTAACTTTGTTCTTAATATCTTGGGCAAAGATGTCTTTCCCTCTATAAATATTTGATCACCCCTAAAGCTAATCAAGGGTGAGATAACATGTATCAATTTATCCATTAGGATTGTTTCTCATTAAATGCATCATAAAATAAGATATTGATTACGCTTCTTATATTTACAAATATCCATTTAATTAAAGAGTTAGCAACAGACAAGGTTAGAACTATGACATCTGCATAAGGCTTGATAATGGACCTATTGTCTGCTTCCTTAAAGATGATCTCAAAGACCATCATTAGTTTGTTAATGCTGGTATAATTAGGTTGCTTATTATGGTTCTCCTTTTATAGTGCTTTTTTATTATGATTTTAATTCCGTTCTGTCAGCTCCAATTGCCATATATATATCTTTAGGTAAGGAGTGCTTCCTTCTCAGTTTCCTAGTTCTTAACTTTCTTTGAGGTCCCCTTCATCCATCCTTTTCTCTATCATCCCTATAATTTCCTTTTAAGAAATGATCAATCTTCCTTGACTACCCTTTTAATGGTTTTACATTCTTTTGTGTTATGTTTGATATCCCTATGGTAGTGAAAGTACAAGTTTTATCATTTTTTATCAAGGTAGTGGTCATTGTTTTTAGTTCTTTTACCAAGTCATTAACAATGATGAAGTCTACAAAACTATAGAGTGATGTATTAAATTTAAGGAGCTTTTCCTTAAGTGTCACTTTATTTTTTTCCTTTTGATCTTTTTGTCTTCAGGTTCTTCTTCTCAAATTCATTAACTAACGATGTACCTTTTTTCTTGTTTTCATTGTACTTTATTGCACTTTGCATCTTCCAACTAGATATAATTTTATGCCTTAATATGTACCTTCTTAAAACATTGAGCTTGTTTTTTTTTCTTTGAATTCCGTAAGGATTGCTAAGGTTTGATTCAATTGATAAAGGTTTTAATTGTTGCTCTAGCATCAAGGTTGAATATGTAAGTAGTTTTAAAACTAAAGCATTAGAGATAATCCCTTAGACTTTCTTCCACACTCTAGGTTATTGATATTGTAAATAGATAGAATCTTAAGGATAACATCTATTACTGGCAAAATGTTATATGAATCTTATAGCTTATTTTTGGAAAGTAGCTATCAAGGTAAGAAGCAGCCATGATCACACTTTGCCCATTACAGTGGAAGAGAAGGTTTGGCATTTTATGAAATTGGTTGCACCTTATGGTTTGCAAGTTTATTATGATGGTGCACCTGCTTGACAGGGTCAAAGTTTAGTAATATTGACCTAATACAACTTAACTTGAATCAAGTTAATTAACCAAACTTAAGTTAACTAGGTTTTAAGTCAGGCTTATGCCTAAGATAAGCTTAAAAGTCTAAAAATATTGACTCATCATTGTCCAAATAATGGTTTTTACGCCCAACTTTGACTATTTGGCTTGAGCTTAATCGATCTTTAGGCAATTGACAACAATGTCAGGTTAACCTAAAATTTTCATTCCTAACATGGTCGTATACCTCATCATATGTATTCCGGATTAACATCTTAAATTTGATTATTAATATCTCAGTCAAGTAGTAAAAGGATGTCAATTATAAAATTTATCCCCTAGGCTTCATACTTGATTGGCAAAGGTATAAGGTTATAGAGTATTAATGAGGCTCCATGAAAGGTGGTTGTAAATTGTGGGCCTAAGGTACAAGATTATAGGGCATGGACAGTTCTTTTAATGGTGATTATAGGATGAAGGGCTTATTTGCTACCTTTGTTGTCCTAGTTATCCCCTTTATTTTCATGTCGTCAAAATTTCAGTCATTTGGTCCCTACGTTCTTAAAGATACTTTGGTTAATGTTTATTATTCTTTCCTAAGATGGTGATCGCTAAACTATCTTGAGATTTTTCTTGAGTAAGAATATAAGAAAATTTGACTCATATTCTTATAAATAATGTCAAATTATTTAGATTGAATTGTAGCAGGCATAATGGATCGATTTCAACTTAGTAAGCCTATGAAAATATCTATTAATAGACTGGAGTCGTTCTTAGTAAAGACATTATAATGCTCAAAATATTGAAGATAGACAATGCTAAGTATGCCAAGAAAATCATTATTTGTGCTTAATAAAGGTAATTATAAAAGCTTACCTTAGGTAACTCCTTTTTATAGGAAATCCTTCTTTCATATATAGTTGGACTAACTCTCCTTAGTGGAGTTGAATCAAACCTTAACTACATAGCTTAGTTAGTATCTAATTAGAACTCTACCTCCTTACATGATTGATCCTACCTTAATTAGACTCACCCTTTCTTAGATTTTAGACATCTTATATAAACTTGAAGTATATAGGCCTGTAAAAAAGATTGGTGGGCTTGCTAGACTAACTCAAACCCGATTTGTACACTTATTATGGGTATATTTGCCTTAAATTTTACTTGTAATATTTTAGTTTGTCTTCTTTTACCTTAGAAGAGTTATTAAGTTGGTTTACTGAAAGTTATGAGTTTGACCTAATGGTTATAGACCTAATTTGATGTCCATTGTTTAACCTCAACTTGAATAATAATGCTTTATATGATGCCTCATTTCTTGATGTTTTAAATTTGTGTTTCACAATGTATTGTATAATTATTCCTATTGACCCTTCCAAATGTATCCCCACCGCACTAACTTTTTCTCTTATTACTCTATATGTGTACATTGTCTATATCGAATATTCTTTTGTAGGTGTAAGATTATCATGAATTGCTTCATGTTCTTCTAAGGTTATTGAAATTTAAAGTACAAAACAATTTATAACTTATGATTTTAAGGATCTTTCTAATATCTAACTGATATCAAATTCCCCTAAATCAATTAAACATTAACAAGTCTTTCTAATAAGTTTACTTCGTGAGGCAATTATCTTAGTAGAAGATCTATACATAAATTGTTGGTTTAAGCCTGAAACCAGCCCCTTAATTCCTTACATTGTTGAATAATGTGTTTGTTGCTCTTACTAGCATTAAGTTGCTTAGATTTAGGATTTAAAATATCTTTCTTACATAATATATAGAGTTTTTGTGTATTTCTTCTTCCCTAGTCCAAATATATAAGAGGTCCATATTCAAAACAACTATATAGAGATATAATGGCTCCCTTACAATTTATATTTATAATAGATTGCTTTTTAAGTACTATTTTAATCATTTGAACGCTTATTTACTTGATTGTAATTTATTTGATTTGTTTGATGAAAAATTTACTTCAAGAATTGTAGATGTTATAAATGGCTTAAGAGAAAAGAACATATAATGGCTTGCAATAAACAAAAGGGAGACGATAGTAAATTTAGTTTGTTTTTCTGATAAATTAAAAATTTTCTAGCAAATGAATAAAACCATACAAAATTTTGAATGTAACAGATATAAAATAAAATAACATCACTCCTTAAAATTTTTACTAATGTAATACATTATAGAAAATGTATTACTCACGTTTCCTCCAACATCAGCGTGTTAAAGATTGTTAATATCCATGTGCTCATCATGCAAGGTAGACAACATTCTACTTTAACTTAGCTTAGATACTTTTCCACTTCAAAAAGCACTTTCTTCATGTGAAAGACCATATACTCCTTGAGAGAGCCTTCCAACCATGTTGCTTCAATAGGTTTCTTTCCTTAAGCAACTTCTAATGACTCTCATTTTTCTACTTTGGCTCTTACATATGAAGGTTGACTTCATGTTGACCTATTTTTCAATTTAATTTTTATATACTCCATATAGTGTTAATGAAGGACCCCACTCTCATTCGACGCGTACACGTATGCCCCTTCGGACATTCGTGCACATGCCTGATAGAAATGGCGCGCTAACTATGTCACTTTCACATATCTTGTCATAATCTTAAAACATAAATATCACAATGTCTAAAACCCAAAATTTCCTCATTTCGTTTCATAAACCATGATTTGCAATGTAGCTTTACATACAACATCCATGTTTATATACAATATCAACAACCTATTAGAGTCTACAACTTTGTTACAGAATATGCTACATACATGAGGAATTATACAAAAGGTTTAGCTAAATCCTTCAATCTAAGCTGATCAACCTGTGAGTCATGTTTAAAATCCAAAAGCTATACAAAATCTCTTCTAAGTTGCCTTAGAAGCTAAGTTGTCATTCTCGAACCTGAAAGGTCATCATTGCAATTTTTGTGAGTTTTACAAACTCAGTTGAGTAACCATCCTCAATGGTTCACTCATAGCATACATCACAATAATTCATACAGTCACAAAATTCATATAATTCTCATTTGTCAACATGTAACATCACAATATACTTTGATTATAAGCTTTCACATTTTTCATTCAATCTAATTCATCAATACAAGGTAATCATTTAAATCATACATATCATGCAGGTATGCAATGTTTATGAGACTCACATCCATTTGTTACTTTGATGTGACCGAGTGCCTTTTTCACAGTCTTGTATCTGTTGGGGATGTCGGGCTCATTAATGCTGTCCTTTATCCGTTGGGGATACAAGGCTCAATTTACATATTGAGCCAGAGGCTCTTACCACAGTCTGAGATTTAAGCTCTTTTTCACTGGCAAATTCGGTCACAACTGCCTTTATATTTCATGCACTTATGGAATGAAATGCTTTACACATATTCAATCATTATGTTCAGTCAATTACATTCATATTCTCTTTCTCATTCACATTCACATTTCTCAGACTTGGTCCGACATTCAACATATAAGTTGAGAAATCATTTATTCAGTCTAATTCACATTTAAAAAGCACTTTTAATGTTGTATTCATGCACCAAATGCCTCTAACATTTAATTTCCAAAAATCAGTATATCACATCACATAACAATTTATTACATAATATAACAAACAAACAAACAAACAGACAATCAAGGTGAGACCATCTTAGGTTACTCACAGTTGCTCCCTTTGGCTTATTGTCTTGAAGTCGCGACAATGTTTGGAAGTGGTCACTCAGTGTGATCTTCTATATCATGTAATCACATACATTTTTACGTCACTACTTTTCACATTCATATGAATAATCAATCATAAGCACATTTATGTATGTGTCATATTTTATGCATGTTCAATGACAAATTACTAGGCATGTTTCCTTAATACACTTTATAATTAACTTACAACACCTTCTAATCATTCTTTAAACTATAATGCACTTTACTCCCCTTAATCTGCTCATTGAACATTAACTAAATTCATTTAAGACCTCATTTAAACCTAAATACCTCATATGGAAACATCCTCACATTGATTAGTTTGTAAATCACTAAAAAAACATTTTTAGAATTTCCTATCGAGTTACAATCTTGCACCTAGCAAAAGTCACGATTGTGCTTCTTTTTACTTATGTCTGTCACAATTGTGCAAAAGCATGATCATACTTTTCAACAAAGGTCACGATTTTGCAATGCTTTGTTCCTTCTTTTTTTTTTTAATGCAAATCAATACAATTGAAAATGATAATTTCACACTAACTTTCCAGAATTCTTTACCTCTATCACAACATCAAATACCAATTTGATTGCATTCAGTTATCAAACCTTTAATCAATTGATTTAGCATCTTTAACTAAATATTATCATTCATGAAATCCTATCCTTTTTCCATAACTTCACATTCATAGTATCAAACAATTCATTACCAAAATTTCATCATTTGAAGTTCATGACCTTTTCATTTATACCTTAATTTCAATTCAATGTCATCTATACACAATTCAAACCCGTGATTGATCACAAACACCAAAATAGTACATATTCATATACTCTTCCCTCATCAATTTTCTGCACATTTTCTACTTCACTAACACCTTCATTTAAGCCCCAATTATCACTTCAATTCATCTCATTATAAGACACCAAAATACATTCTTTTTCTTAACTCAAAACTCGTAATTTATCATTCTTATAATATGAAAATAAGACATAACTCCATTTTTTCAAAATCCTTCATCTCTTTATTTTAATCATCGAAATTGCTTCTTAGTAAAAATAACTCATGTATACATTAACCTATAAGAATTAAAACATCATCTCTATATTATTAGTACCATCTACGTTAACATAAACAAAAATGAATTCCATAATCATTATCCTCAATCTGAAATTACTCATCATAAATGTGTCATTTAACGCTACCTATGAAAATTAAAGCATAAGTTACTTGATAAAAACTTCAAACTCTTCATCAAAATTTCAGAAGTTGAGAGTGAATGAGAGATTTCAGTGGAGAAAATCAAGGATAGAGAGAAAACTGAGAACATCAATGGGCTGAAGTGATTCAGCTCTTGTTTTGCAAGGTGTATCATTGATGTAATAATCAAGCATAACATAAGCCAAATACAAAAGAACGAAAGAGCATGATGTTTCGGTGGTGAATGAACAAGGAGAGAGTGGATGATTTTGGTGGGCAACATGTGTTAGGGCTGCAGAAACTCTAAGTTACTAGGTGTCTCCATTATCCATTGACACATGTCACCAATGCATGTATCATATTTTCCCTCCATTTAAGCTACCAAATGTCACATTTCCATTTGACTCTTATTCCTATTATCACTTATCAATTATCCTAGCACTTGGCATTTTTCCTAGTCCAAAATACCCCAAATTTCCTAAATTTCATCAAAAAAGCTAAATCAATTTTAATACACACCAAATCCATTTTCAAGACCAATAATCCACAATTCACATTACAATCACATTTAAAACAATTATACCTGAAAATATCAATGAATGCATGTACAATTATTTTAATGAGTGTCAACATTAATAATCACGTATATGTGTATGCCATTTTATGCATGAGCATGAAATGCATTTTTAAATTCTCGATACTATATACACAATATTCTAGGATTGGATAATGGGATGTTACAATTCAGAACTGCTAAGTATATAAATCCCTTAATACCATAATGAACGCATAATAGCTGCATGCTCTTGTAAATCTTTCCCTAACAATGCATGTGAATTTGAACATCCTATTCAATTTTCCATGCTTTCCTTATGAACTCACTGAGACAAGCTAGTAGTAATGGAATGACAGATAAGTTAATTCTCCAATTTGTAGTTATCCTAGGCTAAGATGATTATTCCATACTAGGCTAAGTTAATTCTCCAATTAGCCAGTCCTTACATGCTTTATTTGAGAATAAGCCTCCAAATGTAACAATCCTACATATAATAATTATAATAGTTGGGAATCAACTATTGCAAATTGCTAGGAAAACCATGTCATTCTCCATCTTTTATCCAAATACTCACTTTAGCTTGGAGGGGATGTTACTCTTGAATGGTTAATTGGTTCCTAATCAGAGGCCATTTCCCTTTTTATTCATTGTACTATATAGAAGTATTTAATCAATTCCCCACTCTACATCCAATATTTTCCTCTAAGTTGTACCTCATCCTCAACAATTAAACCATAAAGAAATCATAGGTTGTTTTAACTTTAAGAGCCCATAAAATATTTCCTTTTAATATATATGAACGTATCCACTACATCAGAAGTGATGCATTATCCATTAGCACTCCCCATAACCTTTTGGCCATCAGAATTGTATTTGTATTTCTTATAGAATTGACTCCTAGCCCACCTTCCTCGAAAGTCTTACATATATCAACCCATTTAATCTTGGCATTATATATGTTTTCATTAGACTTGCACTATTGGAACTTTCTCATCATACCTTTAATGGATTTGCATAAATGTGCATTAAATTAATAAATGATTTGAGCAATTGAAGTTTTCATCCATAAGAGAAAACCTTGTCACCCAACAACTTAATCTTCTTTAGATCCTTTCATTTAAAGGTAAACATTCCCTAAATTATGATATTCTTACGGCTAAAGTGAGTCTAAGATACATCATAGGTAGTTTTTTAATGGATAATCTACGTATGGTTTTAAACGTATTAGAAAGGTGGACACTAGTAGAGAGAATAAGGTGGCTTGCTTAGAAATTGATGTACAAACTTGAACTTTACTTGAATAACTTAAAAGAATTCAATAACACCTTAATGGAAATTAATCAACTTTTGGAAAAGAAACAAGTCATTAGTAAAGCAGAAGCTGGATAATTCAACAAGTCATTAGCAAAGCAGAAGCTAGATAATTCAATCTTTCTATATTTACTATAAAACTTAAACTTCTCAAACCCTTCTTATCTCCCTTTTAATCAGTCAGGTTGATGCTTATGTAGAAAGAATGAATAGATAAGGAGATAAGGGGTCCCCGTACTTAAGACCTCTTGTATCCTTGAAGAACTCAGTAAGGACACTATTGCCCAATACATTGAAAGATGGAGAAGTAATACAAGTATTGATCCATTCCCTAAAAGTTTCATAGAAGCCAAGTACTTCAAGTAAAACTGTAACATAAGTACCCAATTTATACTATCAAAAGCTTTATTAAAATAAAATTTAATTGCATAGTTATGTGGGGGAACTTTTCCTAGCTTAACCTATTAAAAGCTCTTAAGCAAAAGAGATATTATCCTCAATTTGCCTCCCTTCCATGAATGCCACTTAAGTTACACTAATTAACATGCTATAAAGTGAAATTCACTGGAACTTGAAAGAATGGGGGACTTAGGATCAAGGCATAAATAAGCCTTGTTTAACTCCTTAAGCAGAATTCCACTAAAGAAAACTCAAGCATAGATTTTGTGACCATTTTTCCTACTTGGTCCCAAGATTTACAAAAAAAGAAGCCATTCATTCCGTTTAGGCTAAGTGCCTTTTGAGTATTCATTTGAAAAATAACTTTTTTTTAACTTATTCTTCATCTAAAAGCCTAATAAGGTCTAATGCATCATTTTAACTAATTCTGGATCTTATAAAAGAATGCATATTCAATGTAGAACAATTATTATAGGAAGGAGTGCCATAAGTCTCTTAAAAAATTTAACCATTTATATCACCAACTCCTCCTGCCTAGAGATTATCTTTCCCTCTTGAGAAACAATTAAACATATCCTATTGCTTACTATTTTGACCATTATAGTCCTGAAGAAAAAACTTGTACACTTATCTCCAACATTAAGCTAGTTATTCCTGGCCCTTTGCCTCAATAATCAATTATGGTCTTCCAACCTTTTCAGATACTCCTTAATAAATTTTCTCTCCTTTTCTTGTAGTCCATTAAAAGTAAGATTATTAAAAAGCCTACTATAAGCCCCCACCATTTTCCTTTTAGTAGAAGTCATTAGCCACTTGGAGCCATAAATTTTTTTAATTTACATCTCCTCTTTGATGAACTTAATTTTTTGCATACAAATATATTATCTGGTACCATAAACTTCATCTCCCAACCCTTTAGTAATAACTTCCTAGAATCCTTCTTCAGTAACCAGGAACTTATTAAACATAAAAGGGAAACTCTTATGTACCTTTAGAAGAAGATTACTAACTTTGATAGGAGAATGATCAAGAAAATAAAAGCATTCGTAAATGTAACTTTACTTTACTAACTTTGATAGGAGAATGATCAAGAAAATAAAAGGATCCGTAAATTTAACTTTACTTTTAGGAAAGCTTGAGAGCTAATTTAGATTAACCATAACCTTATCTAACTTTTTACTCAAAAACTAGTTAAGCTTTGCTTATTACTTTATGTGTATCTATAGCCACCATAACACAATTCAGTTACCTCTAGGAGTTCCATATATTCCCTAAGATCTCTAGTGTGCTTTTTCAAAGTAGCTTTACTTTCTACATCTGACCAATGTAAAATGGAGTTAAAAATCCCCCAATTCATCCAAGGCCTTTGGTATTTCCTTTAAGCTTAGATCAAGTTGTCCCATAAGAGCTTCCTTTGGAAACTGAAAACACCTTAATGTTTTCATTTAGGAAGTGAATCACCACATGTATAACCTAGTCATTTGCATTTAGTTTTTCAACTTTGATTAGCTTAAAATTAAAAGTAAGGATAATTCTACCATAAAAATGATAACGTTAATTTGAAATAAACTACTAGTGTGGCCTTAAAATACTAGTTTTATTAATATTTTCCTCCTTTAACTTAGACTCTAACAATCTTTAAAAAATTAGGCTTTTCTCCATAAACAAACTACCTTAAAATTAAAAGCGTTTGAAATTCATTCTTTTGATTAATAGCATCATCATCCTGGTTAGACTCCACCAATTCATCACTATTGTCTTCCAAACCCATTAACTCATAACAATTTCCTCTCTTGAAGAATTTACCTATAGCTTTCCACAGTTTCCCTTGCATTTTGATAATTGATTTCCATTAATATGTAACAAGAATTAAATTCTTAAGGAATTGTATGATTAATAAAGGAATTTTTCATTATTTTGATGTTCATATGTTTAAGTATTTGATGTTGATGTTAAATTGATTTAATGAAGTCCTTGATATAAAACATAGAATGGAGGAAATCATGGTGAGATCATTATAATGAGATTCCTATCATGTGTAATTATGTTAGTATCTAAACTTTCCTTAGTCATAGGATTAAATAGAAGGGGTATCATTAATCTAGATAGACTAGCGCATGTTATACTTTTTGACTAGATCAAGCAGTAAATCTCACAAGCTATAGACATGAGTTGTTTAGAGTTGACATGTAGATGCTTACTAAGGATAGTAAGTACATTAGATTGACCTACTATGGGATAATCATATGGATATTTTATTCTAGTGTCAATGATTTCTCTTTATAACAATGATGCAATTATCCTTTAACTTGAGGTACTCAAGGATATCTTAGATACTGATCTTATGATTTGACTCCATTCATCAGTGCCTTTTAGGGTTTACTCATAGGCTTGTTATTGGGTACAACTTGAGGCATTCAGAGGTAATTGAGTAGCCAATAAAGGATTCACCACTCCTAGTAGAAGGAAACGATACCCACGACCTCTTGTCGGGGTCATTACTCGAGAGTTTCTGGCCAGATCGCATATATGTCATAAAGAGAGTCTTCAATGATACATAAAGTGATGAGATCCTTACGACAAGATCTAATAACACTTGGACTAGATGTGACGTAGTCAGTCTAGTGGGAGTTGACACTTTGACCATACTTTGAACCAAGTAGGGTATAGATGGTGAAAGGACAATTTGCATGGTAACATTTCATATGGAAGGGTTCATAGTCTAACCACTGGATTTTCAGTCAATTGGGGGTCATGATGTGTTGCTAGATACCGCTCTTGTCTTACATCAATTAATTGTTAATTCAAGGGGCTAATATGAACCTAATGGGTCACACACATAGCAGATCTGAAGGACGAGTAAAATGGTCTTGAATGGTGATTCAATATATGAGAGAGTGTTTCGGGATTGTATCGCGATGTGATCGTGGTAGAAAACGTGGCTTGGAATGGATTAGAAGCAAATGTTGTTGACTTACATTAATGTATGTTATTCATGGAATGGATTAGAAACAAATGTTGTTGACTTCCATTAATGTATGTTATTCATCGTCATTAACTTCCCATAACTTTCATTAATGCATGCTATTCATAACCATTAACTTCTCATAACTTTACATTAGTGATGGGGGTTATGAAAGGAGAAATGGTGCAAAAAATTGAGATGATTTTCTTGCATCTTGGGTAAGAAACAAAAAGAAAAAGGACTTTCTAACACGCACAAATTTTCTTTCTAACTCTCTTAAGAGTTCTTGTCTTTGCTAGCACAAAGAACGAATTCTAGCCATTTCCTAGTGAGGTTTCATCCTTCTATCTTCATGTAGACTTTTATTAGAGATGATCTGCATTAATTGTTGTTGTTTATGACAATCCAACGTGAAGAAGATTAAAGAACGAAGGAGGTCATTAGAAAGGTATGTAAACATCTTACATTTCATGTTTTTTGTTTTTCTATATCTATATGCATGAGTAGATCTAGTTTCAAAGGTTTTGTTTTACTTTTGCTGCATATATTTGATATATATTGTGTATGAGATACATGATCGGAACCTAACAGTGGTATCAAAGCCATCTTGCGCCTTGTTTGATGTAGAATACATGACATGTGAAAACTATTTTCATGGTTGTGACAATTTAGGGTCTTGTAATGTTTTGTTCGAAATTAATTATAGAAAAATCGTTTTCATGATTTTCTTTCACCAATCTGTTCATAAGATTTATGTGAATGATTCAGTATGATTGAAAATATTTTTAATGAGATTAAAATATATAATTTTGACTTTACAAAAACTTGCATGAAATATGTCTTTCTGCTAGGCATGTGATGTCTATTAACTAAATTGATGAGGTTACACATGATATTCGTGGAATTTGATTCTAGAAAAATTATCTGAATATATTTGGGATGTTTCATGCCTCTTTACTTTTCGTAGCGTTATTAAAAATGTTTTAATAATTTTATCAAACAATTTTACAGATCTGGACAATTTTTAAAAAATTGTAGGATCTGTTTTGTTTGATGTTTTTATTTCTGTTCTAGAACCTTTAAAATATTTTTATGTGATAAAAATGTGTTAATTTTATGTTTGATGCATGCCTAAATGATTTTACTCAAAATTTGATTTTCAGAAAATTTTAGAAGTCATGAAATGACCTAGAGATGCTTGGAATGATGATTTGATGTTCTTGAAATTTTGGGAAACTATAGAAATTAATTTTGAGTTAATTTTAGAAGAGTAATAGATTTTCTAGTAAGACTAGAAAAATTGGCATATATGAAAAAATTGAAGTTTTTTAATGGACATCAAATAATTATTTTAAGGTAAATTAATTATGAATTAATTTCTAGAATTAAGAAATCATGTTAATTAGATTAATATTAATTCCAATCGAAATAACATACAATAGTAATTTTAGCTAAGTTAGTAAAAGGAAGATAGTAAATCTAAACGTTGGATTGGGCTTAGATCTAAGTGTTGGATTGGGGTTCCATGTTAAGATCCATCAGATGTCATAAACAAAATGATGTGTTTACATATATTCAGTAGAGAATGCATGGTTAGGAGAATGTGTGGGCTTGCATGATGGACAATTATGGGCTTAGGCCCAATTTGATTGGGTAGTCCATATCATGCCTTGTAATTATAGTAACTATATATGTATACATATATATATAAGACCATTTAATTTAAATGACACCTTATTCCAACCCCTCATTTAGAATATTAAAACTAACGCCTTCCTTTAATGTGGTGAGAACTAGAGTCCTTTTAAAGTTAAGGCTGTTGGGCAAAACCAAACTTGCTCTACATGAATATGTTTGAACCATGGAAATAGGATTTGCATACTAATGGGTCGATTTAACTAGAAGCGTTGGTTTGTTGGGAAAATTCAAGATCAACGTGGAAAAAGGTGAAGTTGGGTATTGTACATTAGATATACACGTATAAAAGTTGATAGCCCAATGAGTGTGTACACATTAACAATTGATAGCATTAGATTTGATAGTTACATTGGAGATGCAATTGGTATGATTGATACGTACCGGTTGAATTAAGGTGGCTTGTTGGGTGAACCTAAGATCATTCTTAGGGATATTGGATATCGATGTACTAGGAGAATTTCTCTACGAGATCTCTCAGATTTATATTGAGGGTTGTGAATTTGTGAAAATTGTGGGAGCCATAATGATTAAAGTCCTTATAGACATGCATTTAAGTAAGATGTAGTTTTTCCTCTATTTGATGATAAGTTACTATTGCCTGAGTCAGCATGATGAGTACTAGTGTGAATCTAATATCATTAATGGAAGCTAACAAGTTGACTGGGCCAAACTTGCTTGACTGGCTCAGGAACTTGAGAATAGTTTTCAAGTCTGAGAAGCTTGGTTATGTCTTGGAAGAACCACTTCCTGATCCCCCTACTACTCATGCTTTTGATGATGATCAGAGGCCATAGAGGAAGAATCTTGAAGATAGTGAGATGGCTAGTTGTATTATGCTGGCCACTATTTCTCCGGAGTTGCAAAAGTAGCATGAGGCTATGGATGCTCAAACCATAGTTTATCATCTTAGGGAGCTTTGTTATGAGCAAGCAAGGCCCAAAAGGTTTGAGACTTCACGATTGCTCTTCCGCTCCAAGATGGTTGAGGAGACATCTCCAAAGCAGTACACACTGAAGATGAATGGCTACATCGAGCGATTGGCCTCCTTAGGTTTTCTTGAATTAAGTATTGACTTAATTCTGATGGGTTTAACTGATAGTTACTCTTAATTTGTGCTTAACTATAGGATGAACAATATATCCAGCATAATTTCTGAGCTGGTCAATATGCTCAAGGTACTTAAGTCATCTATTCACAAGGACACGGTTATGATGCTGGTAGACTCTTCTGGTTGGAAGAAATAGAGCCAAAAGAAGAAGAAGTCTACGAGGCCTAAGGGAGGTGTCAAGAAAGCGAAGAAGACTACCTTGAAGGGAACTTGCTTCCACTATGGCAAGGATAGCCACTGGAAGAGAAACTGCAAGGCCTATCTGGAGTCCTTAAAGCAGAAGAAGGCATCTGATGCCCCATCTACTTTAGGTATTTATGTTATTAACATTCATAGTGTTTCTAATAACAACATATGGGTATTAGATACCTGTTGTGGCTCATATATTTGTACTTATATGAAGGACCTTAAGAATAGTAGACAACTCAACAAGGGAGGGTCAGACTTGCGAGTGGGTAATATAGCGAAAGTTGTTGCATTAGCTATAGGCACATATGTATTGACGCTTCGTACTGGGCTTGTATTAGAATTGGACAATTGTTTTTATGTACCTATTTTGAATAAAAATGTAATGGCTGTTTCTAATCTTAATAAAGCTAGATTCCATTTAAATATCAATAACAATGGTTGTTCAATTTATTTGAATGGAATGTTATATGCTTTGGGTACATTGTGCAATGGATTATACATACTGGATATGTCTAATCCCGTTCTAAATATCAATAATAACAAAAGAATAAAACGAGATAATAAGAAATCATCTTACTTATGGCATTGTCTCCTTGCCTATATAAGTGAAAGAGGCATGTCTAACCTACACAACTGTGGTAGTTTTGGGTCATTTGATTATGAATCATATGACATATATGAATCTTGCTTATTAGGCAAGACGACTAAGTTACCCTTTAAAGGAAAGGGTAAACGAACTAGTGGACTTTTAGACCTAATGCATATTGATGTATGTGGTCCGATGTCCATACATGCCAAAGGTGGTTTAGTAAAATTCATTACCTTTATTAATTATCATTCTCGATATGGGTATGTGTATCTTATGAGATACAAGTTTGAAGCCTTTGAAAGGTTCAAAGAATTGAGAAATGAAGTTGAGAAACAACTTAGGAGAAGTATTAAATCACTTCGATCGGATCGAGGTGGTGAATACTTAAGCAAAGAGTTTTTAGATTATCTCAGGGATAATGGAATATTGTCCCAGTGGATTCCACTGTACACACTAGAACACAATGGTGTGGCTGAAAGGAGAAACCGAACCTTGTTAAACGTCGTGAGGTTTATGATGGGTTTAGTGAATTTACCAAAATCCTTTTGGAAGTATGCACTCAAAACTTCTGTTTAGGTATTAAATAGACTCACATTCAAATCAGTTGATGTTACTCCATATGAGATATGGACTAACAATAAACCTTACCTTTCTCATATGAAAGTTTGAGGTTGTCCTACTTATGTGAAGCAGATTCAACCAGGTAAACTTGAAGCTAAATCTGACAATTGTCTACTTGTAGGATATCCTCAGGAAATTATAAGATATCGATTCCACCATGTTTCAGAAAAAAAGTTGTTTGTTTCAAAACATGTTGTCTTTTTAGAGAAAGAGCTTCTTTCAGGAGAAGATAGTGAGAGAAAAATTGAACTTGTGGAAGTTCAAGATGCTCTAATAGATGTAGATCAATTGCTTAGACTTGAGACTATTGTTCATGAAGATAAAACAATAGTTCAGCCTTTGACACACAAGAAGTTTATAGGTCAGGTGGGATAGGTCAAGTTCCTACGAGATATAGGTTTCTCATAAGTGAACTTAATGATGTATTGCTCATAAAAGATGATGAGCCTACTACCTATGAAAAGGTTTTGAAGAGTTTAGAATATGAAAAATGGCTTCAAGCTGTGAAATTTAAAATGGATTCCATATATGAAAACCATGTATGGACTTTGGTTGAGCCACTCGAAAGGATAAAAAGCATAAGGTGCAAATGGTTTTTCACGAAGAAAACTGACACGAAGCGTAATGTATTTAACCATAAAGCTAGGCTTGTAGTTAAATATTATCATCAAAGGCAGGGTGTTGACTATGATGAAACGTTTAGCCTTGTAGTTACGCTTAAATCCATTAGGATACTCCTAGTCATTGCCACTCATTATGATTATGGGATATGACAAATGGATGTGAAGATAACTTTCCTTAATGGAAACCTAACTGAGGATGTGTATATAACACAAACTGACATTTTCATATCTATAAATGGAGAAAAGGTATGTAAGCTTCAGAAATCCATTTATGGATTGAAACAAGCATCTGGGAGTTGGAATATTCAATTTGATGAGGCAATTAAAAAGTTTAGTTTCTCACAAAATCCAAATAAGCCGTGTGTGTATAAGAAGGTTAGTAGGAGGGCAATCGTGTTCCGTATATTATATGTAGATGACATATTGCTAATAGGAGACATTGCCTCAACTTTGCAATCAGTAAAAATTTAGTTAACTAAGAACTTCTCTACGAAAGATCTTAGAGAAGCAACTTATTTTTTAGGGATAAGGATCTATAGAGACAGATCTAAGAGGTTCCTTGGTCTTTCTCAGTCTACATACATAGAGAAGATGCCAATGAGGTTTAGCATGGAGTAGTCTAAGAGAGGTTATCTTCCCATGGTACATGGGATTACACTCTCTAAATCTATATGTCTAAAGACGCAAGATGAGAGGACTCGCATGAGTTTGATTCCTTATGCTTCAGCTATAGGATCAATCATGTACACTATGTTATGTGCTAGACCCAATGTATCGTACGCTCTAAGTGTTATGAGCAGATACCAGTTAGGCCCTGGTGAGGGTCATTGTGTGGCTGTCAAGATTATCGTTAAGTACTTGAGAAGAACTAAAGATGTATTCTTGGTATATGGAGAAGTTGATCTTGTGGAAAATGTGTATACTGTTGCTAGCGTCTAATCCGATAAGGATGACTCTGGATTCTAGATTGGATATGTATTTGCACCAAATGGTGATGCTATCAGTTGGAAAAGTTCTAAACAAAACATGACTACTGATTTGACGATAAAGGTGAAGTATATTGCAGCTTCAGAAGTAGCAAATGAAGCGGTTTGGATCAAGAAGTTCATCATCAAACTTGGTGTGGTTCTAAGCATCACAGACCTAGTTCAATTATATTGTGACAACAACGGGGCTATAGAGCAGGCGAAGGAACCAAGGTCTCATCAGAAGTCCAAACATATACTCAGGTGCTACCATTTGATTACAGAGATCATTGGTAGAAATGATGTCAAGATAGAGAGAGTTCCCACCGATCATAATATTGTTGATTCATTGACTATGCCTATTTACCAAAAGAGTTTTGTGTCACATGTACATGCCTATGGTATTAGATATCAAGGCATTTGGCTTTAGTGCAAATGAGAGTTTGTTAAAGAAGTGTTCTAAAGGCAATCACCTTTAGCACTTATTGTACAAATCAGTTTATGATTAATAAAGGAATTTTTCATTATTTCGATCACGTTTATAAATTTGATGTTGATCTTAAATTGGTTTAATGAAGTCCTTGATACAAAGCATAGCATGGAGGAAATGTTAATGAGACCTTGATAATGAGATTCCTATTATGTGTAATTATGTTAGTAGCTAAACTTTCATTAGTCATAGGATTAATGAGATGGGATATCATCAATCTAGATAGGCTAGTGCATGTTATACTCTTTGATTAGATCAAGCAGTAAATCTTATAATCTATAGACATGAATTGTTTAGAGTTAACATATGGATGCTTACTAAGGGTAGTAAGTACATTAGATTGACCTACTATGAGACAATCATATGGATATTCTATTCTAGTGTCAATGATAGCATCATCATAGTAATGGTGTAAGTTTTCGTTGACTTAAGGTGCTCAAAGGTATCTCGAATACTGATCCTTCGCTTTGACTCCATTCATCGGTGCCTTTTAGGGGTTACTCATAGGGTGGTGATTGGGTACATTTTAAGGTATTCGGAGGTAATTGAGTAGCCAATAAAGGATTCACCACTCCTGATAGTAGGAAATGATACCCACGACCTCTTGTTGTGGTCATTACTCAGCAGTTTCTGGTTAAAGAAAATATGTGTCATAAAGAGAGTCTTTAATGATATATAGAGTAATGAGATCCTCAGGACAAGATCTAATAACACTTGGACTAGGTGTGGCGTGGTCAATCTAGTGGGAGTTGACACTTTGACCATACTCTGGACTAAGTGGGGTATAGATAGTGAAAGGATAAATTGTATGGTAACATTGCGTATGGAAGAGTTCGTAGTCAAACCACTGATATGTTGCTAAATACCGCTCTTGACTTACTTGAATTAAGTGTTAATTCAAGTAGCCAACATACCAGGGAACCTAATGAGTCACTCATATAGGAGATCTGAAGGATGAGTAAAATAGTCTTAATTGGTGATCCAAGATATGGCAGAGTGTCTTGGGATTGTATCGTGATGTGATCATGGTAGAAAACATTGCATGGAATGGATTAAAAAAAAATTGTTGGCTTCCATTAATGAATGTTATTGATGGTCATTGACTTCCCATAACTTTCATTAATGCATGCTATTCATGACCATTTCCTTCCCATAACTTTCCATTAGTGATGGGGGGTTCTAGAAGGCCAAATGGTGTAGAAAAATGAGATGATTTTTGTGTATCTTGTGTAACACACAAAATGAAAAAGGAAAGGTTCTTTTTCTAACACATAATTTTTCTCTCTAACATCTCAAGAGTTATTGTCTTTGTTAGCACAAAGAAAAAATTCTAGACATCTCGTAGTGAGTTTCATCCTTCTATCTTCATGTGGACTTTCATTAGAGACGGTTTGCGTTGATTGTTTCAGTTTACAACAACCCGACACTGAGAAGATTAAAGAATGAAGGAAATCGCCAGAAAGGTATGTAAACATCTTACATTTCATATTTTTATTTTTCTATATGCATGAGTAGATCTAGTTTTTAAGATTCCATTTTATTTCTGCTGCGTATATTTGCTATACATTATGTATGAGATGCATAATCGGAACCTAATAGGATATAATTTGGAATTTCTTTAGACAAGTCAACACTGATGTAAAGCCTTATAAAACTAACCCTTTTTCTTATGGTACTATACTCATCTATATAAAGTGGTTTTCCTATAAATATAGCTAGCACACTTAAGCCATTTTTGATACAGTATTACAAGGTGGTATTATGCAATTAACCCATAAAGGTATGCTCTTATGCTTTATCTTCTCCATGTCAATACCCTGATACCATAGTTTTAAAAAGATTGGAACTTGAGAAGAATGATAAAGGCCTTCCTCAATTAATTTCTAAGCTTCAGCCTCAGAGGGGAAAGTAAATATAACTAAATTATCCTCAGTATGTAGAACTTCCTATAAACCTCTATTGCTCCATATTTTCTTAGCCTAAATAGAGATGGTAGGAAAGGAAGGTCTACATCCTATAAAGAATCCAACTATGGAGGATTCCTAAGTATAAGCTCCTACCTTAAGCACTTAATGATTTGGATAGACAATGTAACATCCATCTTCTACACTAGGAAACATAAATGAAATGAAGAATAAGCTTGATCGCCCAAAACTTGCTTCTACATCCTACAAGCTCCAGTTGGAAATGGTAGGTTCAAAGGGAGGTTGTTACTTAAAGGTGGTAGCAAGGAAAGGGAAGCTATAGGTAGGGGAGGAAATTGACCAATATAGGGTAGGTCCTCTAAACTAGGGGAGTAGGAAGATATGTTTGATGATATTATCTTGAATTACGTATGGTGCTGTCATTGGTATTTGCATATACATACATATATATATAAAAGAAAAAGAGTTGAAGTTTTATCTATGGTTAGACCTACACTATTTCTTAAATTAATGAAAATGAGTTATAGCTTTATTTAATGAATATGTGTTTTGAAAGATTAATAAAACTAAATATTCATATATATAATCATATGACTGTGAACAAATTACATAATCAAAAGAAAACTTGCATGTATTTGGAAAAAAAAGGGATAAAACTAGATACTACATATAGGACTATGCAAAAGTTAATTAATATAAAAGAATATAGTCCACAAAAAGATGATTAGTACATCCAAATGATCATTAATATTGCAAATGGGATTGTATAAAAGATTATAAAACACACAAAAGTGAGTCGATGCTGAATATGAGATTTTGAATACATATATATATGTTATTTTAAAAGATAATCAATATATATATAAGTGAGTCATCCCTGCATATTGGGTTCTAAATACATACACAGGATTCAGTCCAAAATGTCATCAATATTTATATAAACGAGTCTTCCGTGCATATGAGATTCTAAAAGGATAATCAATACATGAGCTATCTAAAAAGATCATCAAGTACATATGAGTTGTCTAAAAATTCCATTAGAGTTGTCCATAAATATATAAAACTGTAAGATATACACATCTATTACTTTTTATTCCATCGGATCCTCCATCACCTTATTGTGCTATTAATCTTGTTAAATTTTCAAATCTTCCTGCTTGAGTTTTGGTTTGTTTTCTTTTTGTTCCAGATTCTTGAATATGTTCTTTTCCATTATTCTGTAATGCATTTAGTACCATAAGTTCTTAAGAAGACATTTGTAATCAACCCCATACGAAATAATAATATATTGTATTTATACATATATTTCTAATTCTTTATGATTAAAACTAATCATGAGGAAGCTTACCATTATTTGGCTCATGACATATGATGTGAGGATTAACATCTTACATATTCTAGAATTGTGTTTAACATTCTAACATTTGTTGCATGTGATATGCCCTCTAGTCCTTATTCTTCAAAGTATTTCTAAATGTTTGGATATGATTAAAAAAAATTGCTTGCTTTAAAAGACATTTTAAATTATCTAAACTAAAACTAAAGTTAGGATATTTTGGCTTCATCTTTTGATTGTCATCTAAAATTCCTTCTAGGCTACCAGGGCCTTTTTCATTAAATTTAATCTCATAATCCCCTAAATCAATATTCAGAGCACCTATGTGCGACTCACTTATATTAGGTTACCCTTTTCTGTACCACATTCAAATATTTCATCAATATTTTCTTCATTTAAATATCTAAACTTTTTCAAATATATTGATCGGTTATCATTAAATGATAGCTCATCTGAATCATTTGATGCTTCCATATAGACTTTAGTGGATGCTATAATGAATGCATATGTTGATCCATTAATAGGTTTCTTAATAGGTACCTTAGTGTACAAAGGGCCATCATCATCCTCAATTGTCTTAATAGGAATATCTACTATGGGGTCATTAATTATGCATAATTTGGCATACTTTTCCCTATCCATTTAGATTTCGATTTCTTTAGTTTTCTTTCTTCAATTTCCTCTGTTAACTTTCTCTTATCATTATAATTTTATAGTGACCTCAACCTATCTTCAAATCACTTATGTAGGAATTTATAAGTTAAATCCAATGCTCTCTATATCCTAACCTTTTAGCATTGAATATGAAATCAACCAACATAATCTCATCTACTTAAAAATGAAATTGTCTCTCTACCTTCTTGTGAGTTCTAGTTCAAATTTCAAGCATCCAAAATAGAACAATTAAAACATAATTTTAGTATCTAAAGCACTAGTCATTTCTCAAACAAAACCTATAATAGAAAGAAAACATACACAAATCATATATAGCAAAGCAATATAGGCCTAAACAATCTAAAAAAGCAAGACTCAAATCCCATATAGGAAAGTAATACATTTATAAAGCAATATAGGAAGAAACTTTCACATCCTATAGAGAACAATATGTAATCATGCTACCAAATGGATGTAACTTACAAATAATGCATAATTGAACCATTATGCATATTTTTATTTTTTTATGCTTATGTTGATTATGATATTATTTTCATAGTCGATTACGTATCTAAAAGAACCAAACAATGTGTTACTAAGTATCTTCTAACAAATAAGCTTAGTTACACATATAAAGTTCAACTGCTTTTATTACATTTTCATATAAATATAAAAGTTCACCAAACATATTACAACTCTTTATCTATATATATTTTATTCAACTAAGCAGAATTATATAAATAAAACTTGGATTTTAAAAAACTACTTATCCCTACACTTTCATGGTATTGTAATAAATTATGTATAACAAGCACATCTTAAATGTTAAAGAAATAGATTAGAGCAAAGAGAAACAAAATTTGAAACATAAGAAAAAAGTTGTTATCATGGACTAATCATATTGCTTCATTAGTCTAGGAAATAAAGTCTTTTTTTTCATAAAAATTCAATCATGAGAAAATTAAAGGTCAAATTAAGACTAAGTTCTACTCCTGCTAAAAGCAAAAACGTTTCCTAAGTTCTGTTATTGCTAAAAGCATAAATATTTGAATTTAGGCTAATAAATATATCATTTTAGGAACACATTCCTTTTTCTTTAATTTCTCTCCATGTTTACCAAAACTCGAACTAGGAAATCATTGAATTTATGGCTCTAGAAACTAAGGGCTCATTTGGTAAACAACTTATCAGTTATTTTTTAGTTGATTGACACAAGTTAGTTGTTTGACCATATTAAAAATTTATCGGATATGTTTGGTAATCAGCTGGTTAGGTTGGCTGATTTAACCCAATCAGCTGATTTTGTAAAAGAGCATAGGTAGGAGCGTTTAGTGTTCAGTAGAAAATTTAATGCAGAAAAAAGTCAATTATACCCTTTATATAGACTAAGTTGCAATGGCTTCCAAGGTTGTTTGGGCTATTCTCTAATATCGTTTGTGTTTAGCATCCCATCCCTTCCCTTTAATTCTAACTTGAATGTGTACAGAAGACTTTTTATTCCTTTATTTATCATCAACTCTCATTTCCAGAAATTGTTTTAAAATAGTGTGTGTGTATATATATATGTATATATGTAAGTTGAGTTGCCATCTTAATAAGTCAAACTAGTTAAATATATGAACTACTGAAAGTATAGTTAAAAATATTAATCCTTAATAAAAAATTATTTTTTAATTAAGTATTACGTGAATTTAAATATTTATTATAAACACTAATTGGTTTTGTGAACAATGTTCACCTTTATATGGCATTTCTTTTTTTTGAAAGTGTTATTATTGTTATTATTATTATATGTTCTATGTTTTTCATTAAAATTATAAACTTATTTTTTGTAAAATTAGATATCTATATTCTATATTCTAATATTCAAAGAAATGCAAGATGTAATACTCACGCCCTTATAAATCTTTTTTTAAGTCATGCTTTCATAAGTTATTTTACATATAAATAGCTAATACCAAATAACTAATTTTACTAAACATTTTTAATAAACAATTAATGTTATCCATTGGTCAAATCAATTGATATAATTCGTTGTCAGCTAGCTCCTAATAAAATCAGCTAACAACTAATTCAATCTTCTAATTGTCAAACAAGGCCTAACTCTCCAAAAATTTTCTCATATTTTATTCATCCCATGTTTCCAAGATTAAGGATTTGAAATTTCTAGCCAATTTCTAGCACTTTCTACAACTTTCCATATTTTCCTTCAATAGAGTAGTAATAAACTAAAATTTATATAATAATCTCAAATTGGAATTAAATAAAGAATCACTTGAAAAAAAAATTCCTAAATTAGAATTCTTAAATTGTAACTCTAATTAAAATCCCTAAATTCATAAAACTCGAACTGAAATCCTAATCTTTATGATGATTTTAATGATTATAAACTTACTTGGATAAAGAATTTTCAAAAATAATAGTTGGTGTAATCTTTACTCTACTTTGATTTTGTCTCTACTACGACTTTTAGTTTGATTTATCGCCACTACGATTTCTCACCACTTTAGAAATTGTTCATTTTCTCTTCAATATGACACAACATAACTTCAGCCAATATTTTGTTTCCATGGATGATTTTTTTCATTCAGAATGAGTGCATTACAAAAAAATGATAGATGAAGAAACACGTTGTGTGGTTTAATTATAGGCTTCGTATATAGGCCCAGGCTCCACCAACCTAACCCCACTCGATCTAAAGTTAACAAGCCAAGTCTAGTTTAACCAAGCTTCAAGCCAAACTTGATTCATTTTTTTAATTTTAGGCTTCAAGATCGATTATTTTCACTTTGTAAAATAACATCTTTTTACACTAGGTTATATGCTTGGGTCCCATCTACTCCCTCCTCTTAGCTCTGATTCATTCATCCTTCCTTGTTGACTGATTTTTGTGCTATGACTTGTGCAATTTTGCAACCTCTTCTCCACAGTAACATTCTGGAATTATGCCCTCACTTTGTGACCTTTTCCTACTATTGGGGCTTTTCTAATGTTCCATTCCTCTTAACTTCCTCAATTCCTCTACAAAGTTCATGTTAGGTTATATTGTTTAATGCTTTTTGTTTATGTAGTAATCATTTTCATGGTGAGTTATTTAATTTTTCATTTTCATTTTTCAGTGGGAAAATTGAAATAGGAGAATCAGTTTGTATTTTCAAACCTAAGGAAATGGTGGTATGAAACATAGATGCTTAATTCTTTACTTATTACATTTATACTAAAGAAAAATATTTATTTTAATAAACTAATGGTTTTATAGATCAATACTATACATGGAATTCATATCCAACTTTGATTATAAATAGAAAAGAAAGGCTAATACCAATAATTTTATTGTATAAATGTATACTTGGTCTTAGGATAAGGAAACTTAAAAAAATAGAAAAAAGAAAAAGGGCCTCTTTTGGATAACAACTAGATTTGATCAAAGATATACCATTAAAGGGATTGAGATATTATCTCAATCTAGTTCTTTTTCTTCTAAATTTCATTTTCAAAAGGACTAAACCATTTGATTCAACTAACAAATTGAAATGAAGTATTGATTTCATATTCTCATTTTTAGCAAATAAGATTTATGAGCTAGAAAAATATGTTGAGTTACTCCTGATCTTGCAACACTTAAAATCAAAAACTAAGGATTGGAACAAAACCAACTGAATAACATTATGATTATGAGAAATCTAATATACTCATATTGCTTGTAATATATAGTGAATGAATGGAAAAGCGGAGAGCTACACTGATAAAAATATATAACTCCCACCTTTTTTTTTAGTTTGTACATCGTTCTAATTTTATTGAGTTAAAATCATTTTCATTAAATCTAATTTTTCTTGTTAAGTAGTAGTGTTATTTATCACACCATGAAAGTTGAAGATGAAAAATATTCTAATAAATACAATTCCTAAGCAACAATTAGTGATGGATATGAATGCTAGGTGGAAAGAAATGGATGTGAAAGTTAATGCAAATGTTCTACCTTTAGCAAATAAATGTTAATACAAGTGTTATACTCTTTGGATAGAAGTTCTCTTTATTAAACGATTATGTCAATACCTTGACTAAATTATTCTCTTTACTGACACTGTTGTTAGGCTATAAAATAGAGAAAAATGAGCGTTCTAAGCTTTTGAGTCTTTTCCATGATCAAGCGTCTTTGCATTTGTTTCCTCTGTCTTTTAACCTTACCGTGACTCCATCTTGATTGTTAAATGTTTATCAAAGTGCACATATACTTGTAAATGTTCTCAAATAACTTATATAGGCACATATGATGATTGTTTTAGATAGATGAGTATATTCCTTCAGTAAAGAGTTCTAATCTAGTACCCGAGAGTATACAAGTGGATATTTCTAATCCAGTATCAAGTAAACATAAAAGTGCACCAGGGTCTATTAGGAAGTGATGTTTGGAATCACTTTAACAAGACTAGATCAATGGAAGGAGAAAGAAGGCCAAATGTAAATATTATCATATGATGTTAGTCGGGAGTTCAAAAGGTGGAATCTCTCATTTAAAGAGAAATATGGATTCGTGTAACAAAAAGAAGATCATATCAACAGTTGAAACATGTTTTACTCTTAACCCAATGAAAGGGAAGAATGAAATGACTATTATAGTTTAGAATAGCAATGTATCAAGGTTTTTGATTGGTAATATGGTCACTGGGTGAGAAAGTGTTTTGAAATCGTTGATAAAATAGAATGGGTAAAAGATCCTATTTAAGTAATTTTCGAAGTTACATTTTGAAACAGAGAGCAATAAATTATCTTACAGAAGTTAAAGTGGAAATATGATTGGCGTAGTACTACACGATTAAACATTAATCTCGAATTCTGTTAAACCAAAAATGATGTTTAATGCCTTCTTTCTGAATTTGAAAATAAATGCCTAAGTGAAAAGTGATTTGTGTAAGTAAAGGAGAGGCACAGAACGTGTGAGTATGTTTGGCGAAAAATTTGCAAAATCATAAGTGTATTTTAATTATTTTATATGAATAAATTCCATGCAAAAGAATTGATGACATATGATTTTAAATTATGCATTAAATTATATGATTATGAATTGTATAATTGTTGTAACTAATATAAAATCCTCCCATAATTGATTTCGAAAAAAATATGAGTTATAAATGTATGAGTTGCTTTTTATTTACTAAATGGTTTAAATTCTATGCCAAACGTTAAAGTAGCAAGAAAAATAAATTTTTAGCTAATGATACGCCTTGATGGCATTACAAATTATGCATGGCAATGTCTAGCAATGTCAATTACTAACAACAAGTTGTATTGTGTCTGTCAGTAACCTAGTGAGTGGCCCTCCACACGTATTGGGTATATATAGTGCTAGCAAAAATTGTTACGGGTAAGCGATTTAGAACTTACTCCATAGCTACCGGTTTATAGCGGATAACCTATTATAAGTGAGCGATGTAGAACTAGCTCCGTAACTAGTGGTTAACCAGTCGCAAGTAAATGGTGCAAAACCAGCTTCGTGATTTGATGCCTAGGGTACTGTATGGTAAAGAAATTAGTGGTGGACTATTTAATGTAAGAAAATTTATGAAAATAATAATTTCACCACTATTTATTTGAAAAGATATTTTAACTTGGTTTAGGGAAGCATATATGTTTTACATTGGTATTGTATTACATGAAATGAAATGAAATGAAATTGTTTTAGGGAGGTTGAAATTGTTAAACATGATTTTGAATAGAAAATTTAACACTCAGTAAGCTTGTTGAGTTCACACACTATTTTATATTTTTTAAAATAAAACTTCCTAGGTGCACGCTCAATGACTATAGTAGCAAGGACTCCACCTCACAAGTAGTTAGCTTCATCACATGCAGCTGTGTAGGAATTTTTGGGAACTATTGCATATCTATGAATACATTTTGAATGTATTTTTGTGTAAATAATACATGTATATAAAAGTTTTTAAATTAAATGCTTATGTTTTAACCTTTTCAAAATTAATTGATTTAATTGTTTGAGGTTACATGTGAGTGAACTTGAAGACCAAAATTTTTAGTAGAGAATTTGGTGTGATTATAAAAGTGTTTAGAACATTTTTAAGGGCTTTGGAAATTTTTTAAATATAAAAAATGTAATGGTTATGCTACCGAAATTTTTTAATAAAATGATTTGAAAAAAACTCCACTGTTTATTTTTTATTAATGTTGAGTTAAGGCTTTTGTTTAAAGGGCAATAGGTTTAGCTCTACGGGAACTTTCCAGTTGGATAAGATATCAACTAGAGGGCCATCAGGGGGTGTCAAGTAGGCCGCCTAGTCGTTTCAGAAGATGGTCCTATCAGAGTTGGTATTAGAGCCCAGTTATAAAATTTGGTTGCCTCCTTTTTGTTTAATGAATTTAATAAAATTTTGTACGTTGTTTTATAAGTGAAGTAACCAATAAAAAGTTGTGATCTACATGCATAAGGTTTATAAAATTGAAAGTTTTACATATTTTCATTTTTGTCGAATTCATAACACGATGCATGGGAGGATGACCACATGTTAGTCTCAGCAAGTGCCTCGATGAACCAGCCACATTTTGAATCATCAGGGCTAGAAAAAATGGCCAAAATGAACTTCAATGTGGAACAAATGGCTCAAATACGCATGGTGGTGATGCAACAACCATGCAAAAATGCATAAGCTTCAAAATGTTCGATCAAATGCATCTATAAATTGGGCGCAAAAACTTTTGGAGAGAGTGGTGATCCTAAGAGTGCACTCACATGATTAGATCGAGTTACAAAAATATATAGTTGTGGGATGCAGGGGCGAGTAGAGAATTGTTTTTTTCCACATTCCTCCTTGAGGACAAGGCAAAGGATTGGTAGGAGGTCACTGAGAGACGACATCCAGATGAGGTATCATGTGCAGAGTTTTAGGGAGAGTTCACTGACATGTTTTACCCACAGAGTTATAATGATGCTAGGGTAAAGGAGTTTTTTTGTCTAAAATAGGGTTTGACGTTATTGATCGATTATGAGAAGAAATTTTCGGGACTTCGCAAAAATGTTCCGATCATTGCTAGTAGCAAAGAGTCCTAGAAAACAAATCCATCTATCTTTGACTTCACAGACCAGATGTAGTCACTAGTATGATTTTTGTCTTTGATCAAGATACATATGCTTTAGTAGATCCCGATACTACATATTCTTTTATATCTACGAGTTTTTCTAAATAATTGAATTTTGAGCCTCAGTTATTAGACGTTGGGATAGTAATTTCCCTCCTAGCTGGAATCTCACTCTTTCCTCAAAGAGTGTTTGTAGATATTAAAATACTGATTGAGGGTAAAGAGTTTCTGGCAAGCCTGATTATATTAGATGTTTGCGATTTTGATGTTATTCTCATAATGGATTGGTTATCGACACATCACGCAGTAGTGGATTGTTTTAAAAGAAGGTTAGGGTGAGTAGATTATGGAAACCAAAGTTAACATTTCTTGGGATACGAAAAATTCTTCCCACTAGTATAGTAACCATCACGATAACTAGTAAAATGCCCATAAAGAATGCCATGGATATCTATGTAAAACCCCGAACCTTTTCCTTTCATTGAATATAAATTTATATTTTCAACAAATAGTTTTTTTGAACGAATAGTGAGTTAGAGTGAATAGTATTTTTGCTTCAATAGTGATTTTGGGGACCCAACCTCGAAGATTTGAAAATTATCTAGAATAGGTATTAGAGTCTAGTGATACTAAACCGGACCAAAAATAAGCCCAATCTGATGAATTTTGGGCGTTTTGAAAGTTTAGGATTAAGATGTCCCTTCTGGAAAATAATAGGTATTGATGATTTTAAGCCCATTTGAAAATTTTTTAAAGCATCCAATCAATAATTATTGACCCTAATTAGGGTATTTCATGGCCAGTTTGATGATAAGATAGTTATGGAATATTTTCATAATTTAATTTGGTTGTTAGGTGAATGAAACTCATTAAAGGACATTTTGCTCTTTTTGAAAAAAAAAAGGTGCTAGTAGATTAATGAATCACAATTAGTGATCAGTGAGAGAATGACATGTGTGTGATAAGTCATTAAAGATGACCAATGAGAGAATGATGTGTGTGATAGTCATTAGAGATGACCAATGAGAAGATGACGTGTGCATCATTATTAGGGTGTATAAAAAGCAAAAATTAAGAAAAAATTGCTTCATTTAGACAGTGAACTGTGAGAGCCAAAAATGGAAAGAAAAAGGAAAGCAATTGAGGTGAGTTTCAACCAAGAGAGGAGGAAGAAGAGAGCTACGATTTTTGATGCATTTGGAGTATTATTTGGAAAGATCTTGATCAAGTATAGGTGCTTGATAGTTACCTAAGAGATTGAAACAAAAAGTGGTAAGTTTTGAATGGGATGGTTTTATAATGGTGATTTTTGACTTGCCATGGAGTAGATAATAAGCTTAGAAGCATTTAAGGGTTAATAATAAGAAAGTAAGCATAGCTAGGGTTTTTTGGTGTGATATGATCCAAATTTATATTTTGATATCTTATAATGTTTATAACATGGTTTTGGTGGTAATGAAGTAAATAATATGAAAAAGAATTGAATTGGAAAAGTTTCATATAAAATATGTTAAGTTTAGCCTTAAGGGCATTTTTGGTATAAAAGTAGGGTTATATTGTAAAATGTGATTAAGGATGGTCATTAAGTGTATTCATGGTATTAGAATTATTAAATGAAGTGTTATGTTATTAATTGGAAAAAAAATTAGTATGTGGAGTGTATGTGAAAAGTAATGAAGAGGAAATGGTTATGATATAAATAAGTTGGAATTTCAAGGTTTTTATTGTGAAATATCAAATGGAAAAAGTTAGCATTTATAGCATTACATATTTGGCCATATGGTAAAGCACTAGGGTGAGTTAGTGTCTTGAAGAAATTGATAAGTTAGAATGGATAAAAGATGGTATTTAAGTAATTTTCGAAGTTAGATTTTGAAACATAAAATGATAGATTAACTTAAGGAAGTTAAAGTGGAAATATGATTAGCGGAAGTGCTATGCAATTAAATACTAACCTCAAATTTGGTTAAACCAAATTTATAGTTTTAATGCCTTATTTTTTAATTTGGAAATAAATGCCTAGCGAAGTTTGATTTGTGTAGGTAAAGGAGAGGTATAGAATGCATGAGTGTGCTTGGCGATAAATTACAAAACTATGAGTGTGTTTTAAATTGATTTTATCGAAATGGTTTCTATTTTATCACAAAGTAAATATTTATGATGAGTTTCATGTGAATGATATGTTACAAGCAAATATTGCTAATGCAAGTTTATAATTTAGCAATATATGAATTTTAGTTTGAAAGTTAAAATTCATATTATTTGAATTTACATTGAAATGATGTTATTTGTTGATAAAAAGTAAATGAATTTTTAGCCTATGGTATACCATCATGTTTTATACAACTTATTATACTAGTCAGAGTTTTTAGATTGTCCAATGTTTGGAGGCGTCAGTTACTAGCATAGGTTGGTATTATGTCTGTCAGTAGTCCAATGAGTCATCTTTTACATATATGGAGTATATATAGTGGAAGCCAAAATTGTTATGAGTAAGTGATGCAAAACCAGCTCCATAACTACCAGTTTACAGTGGTTAACCTAGTGCAGGTAAGTGATGAAAAACCATCTCTGTAACTAGTGGTTAACTAGTCATGGTAAGCGATGCAGAACCAACTTCGTGACTTTATGCCTAAGGATACCATATGGTAAAGAAATTAGTGGTGGACTATTATGTGTAAGAAAGTTAATGAAAACAGTAATGCCGTCATTATTTGCTTTAAAAGAAATTTGGTTTCAGGAACCATATATGTTTTATATTGGTATTGTTTATATGAAATGAAATGGATTTGTTTTAGGGAGGGTAAACTGTTAATCATGATTTGAATAGAAATTCTAACACTTACTAAACTCATTTAGCTCATACTCTATTTTCTTTTTTAAAATAAAACATCCCACATGCATGTTGAGGGCTTCAGCAGTAGGGACTCCACCCCTCGAGAAGTCAGCTTTGTCATGTATTGTTATGTAGGCATTATTGCCTTAGAAATACCTTTTGAAACTATTGCATATCCATAAATATTAGAAATACCTTTTGCAACTATTGCATATCCATAAATATGTTTTGGATGTATTTTTTTGTAAAGAAGGCATGTATATAAATGTTTTAAAGTTAAATGAATGAATATGTTTAAACCTTTTTAAAATAAATTGATTTAATTGTTAAGATTGCTCGTGAGTGGACTTGAAATCCAAAATTTGTAGTTGAGAATTTGGTGTGAGTATAAAAGTGTTTTGAACTTTTATAAGGACTTTCAAAATTTTGGGCCTATTAAAAATGTAGTCATTATGTTGCAAAATTTTTGATAAAATGATTTGGAAAAAAAACTCCACTATTTACTTTTATTAATGTTGAGTTAAAGCTTTCTGATAAAAGGGTAATAGACTTAGCTCTATGGGAACATTCCAACTGGATTAGATAGTAACTAGAGGGCAACCGTAGGGTGTCGGGTAGGCCACCTAATCATTTAAGGAGAAGCGCCTATCAATGTTGGTATTAGAGCTTACGGTTTAAAAATAAGTTGCCTCCTTTTTGTTTAATGAGTTTACAAAATATTTTTACTTTGTTTGAAAAATGAGGTGACGAATGAAATGTTATGTTTCATATGCATATAGTTTCAAAAATGGAAAGTTTTACATATTTTTATTTTTTTCAAATATATAGCACGATGCATAGATGAGGCTGTAGACATCCCAAGAGAGTCATTCCAACGGCTCCTGCACCTGAGGCACCTCTAGTATAGGAGGATGACCACATGCTAAGCTCAGAGAGTGCTTAGATGAACCAACCACATTATGAATTGTCAAAGCCAACAAAACCAGTGGGGTGAACTCCAGTATAAAGAAATGGTTTATATACTCATCGCGGCAATGCGGCAACCATATAAGAATGGGAAAGCTTCAAGTTGTTTGATCAAGCACATCTGTAAATTGGGTGGGAAGAATTTTGACAGGAGTGGAGATCCCAATAGTGCATTCACATGATTAGACTAGGTTACATATAAAGTTGTGGGATGCACAAATGAGTAGATAATTGTATTTTTCACCTTCCTCCCTAAGGACAAGGAGAAGGATTGAGGGGATGCCATTGAGAGATAACATTCATATGGGGTTTCATGAGTAGAATTTCAGACAGAGTTCACCAACAAGTTCTACCCACAAAGTTATAGGGATGTTAAAGTAGAGGAATTTTTCCATCTAGAGTAAGGTTTGACATTAGTGATGGATTATCAGAAGAGATTTTTGGAATTTGTCAGAAATGTTCCGTTTGTTGCAAAGAGCAAAAGTGCCAGAGATTTGCTGCAGGGTTCAGTCCCAAATTATGGATCCATCTATCTTTAGCTTCATAAACACACTACAAGGAATTAGTTGAAGCTGCAGTATAATTAGAGAGAAATGTGATAGCAATCGCTCAGAGTTCAAGATCATAATAAAAACGTTGCAGTGTCCAGCAAAGAAAAATAAATCAAGATGGACAGGTGGTAACAGGTTTAGTAAAGGAGGATCATCCATGTAGGGATCCTTTAGATCACCCACTAGGCCCAGAGACTCCCACGACACTATAAACCCAATGCCAAAGTTTACTGTTTGTGGGAACAGACATTTAGGTGAGTGTGTCAAATGAATATGATGGGTTGCTTTCAAGGTTGTCAAGAGGGCCACTTTATTAGATAATGTCTGCACTTAGTCATCGTAGAGAGTTCGGTGGCTGGATCTTCAGTACATCCATAAGCTAGAACGGGTTACAAATAAGGAGGTTACTCTCAGAATAGAGGCTTAAGCTTTACTGCATCCAGCAGAGGTTCAGGGGGTAGGGGAGCAATCCCTATAGGATAGGAAAGTAGACCCCATATACAGGCCTGAGTTTTTGCAATCACCTAGTAAGACGTCAATGCCACACCAGATGTAGTCATCGATATGATTTCTATCTTTGAGTAAGATGCATATACTTTAGTACATCCTAGTGTTACATATCCTTTTATTTCTATAAATTTTTCTACAGAATTAAATGTTGAGCCTCAGTTAGTAGACACTAGAATAGTAGTTTTCCCCGGAAAGAAATTCACTCTCTCCTAAAATAGTGTTTATAGAGAGTGAAATACTAATTGAGGGTAAGGTAGTTTCAAACAAGCCTGATCATATTAGATATTCAAGATTTTGAAGTCATTCTCAGAATGGATTGGTTATACACACATCATGTGATAGTGGATTGTTTCAAAAAGGAGGTTGGGCTTAGTTGATTAAAGAAACCAGAGGTGACATTTCATGGGATACAGAAAGTTTGTCCCACTAGTATAGTGTCCATAATGATACCTAGTAAAATGCTCTGCAAAGTATGTCAGTGATATCTAGCTTACATGATTGAACAAGGTGATGACGAGGCTCAATTAGGAGATATTCTAGTAGTCAAAAAGTTTCCCAACGTGTTTCCAAAGGATTTTCCAAGCTTACCCTAAGATAAGGTGATAGAGTTTGAGATAGATTTACATTTAGAAACCTAACCAATTTCAATTACTCAATACAGAATGGCTCTGGCAGAGTTAAAGGAATTCAAAGTGTAATTAGAGGAGATGTTAGCTAAGATTTTTTTTTCTGACCCATCAATTCTTTATCGGGGGCTCCAGTCCCATTTGCTAAACAAACGATGGAAGTTTAGCTTAGAATCCCTGAATATGTTAAAAAAGTGCTCTAAAGGCAATCACTTTTAACACTTATTGTACATATAATTTTATGATTAATGCAGGCATTTTTCATTATTTTGATGTTCATACGTTTATGGATTTGATGTAAATCTTAAATTGATTTAACAAAGTCCTTAATAAAAAGCATAGCATGGAGGAAACTATGATGAGATCATAATAATGAGATTCCTATCATATGTAATTATATTAGTATCTAAACTTTTCCTAGCCATAGGATTAATAAGATGGGATATCATTAATCCGAATAGAGTAGTGTATGTTATACTCCTTGGTTAGATCAAGCAGTAAATCTCATATGCTGTAGACATGAGTTGTTTAGAGTTAACATGTGGATGCTTACTAAGGGTACTAAGTACATTGGATTGACCTACTATGAGACAATCATATGTATATTCTATTCTAGTGTCTATATTCTCATCATAGAAATGGTACAAGTATCATTTGACTTGATGTGTTCAAGGATATCTCGGATATTAATCGTGGGTTTGACTTCATTCATCAGTGCCTTTCAAGGGTTACTTATAGGGTAGTGATTGGGTATAGCTTGAGGTATTCGGAGTTAATTGAGTAGCCAACAAAGAATTCACCACTCCTGATAGAAGGAGATGGTACCCACAACCTCTTATCTGGGTCACTATCCAGGAGTCTTGGGCCAGAGCAAATATATGTCATGAAAAGGGTATTCAATGACACATATAGTAATGTGATCCTCAAGACAAGATCTAATAACTCTTAGAGTAGATGTGACGTATTTAATCTTATGGGAGTTGACATTTTGACCATACCCTGAACCAAGTGGGGTATAGATGGTGAAAGGACAAATTACATGGCAACATCGCGTATGGAAGGTTCATAATCAAACAACTGATTTTCCAGTCAATTGGAGGTCATGACGTGTTGCTAGATACCGCTCTTGACTTACTTGAACTAAGTGTTAATTCAAGTGGCCAATATAATTAGGAACCTAATGGGTCACACGTATAGGAGATCTGAAGGATAAGTAAAATGGTTTTGAATGGTGATTTAAGATATGAGAGAGTGTTTCGGGATTGTATTGCGATGTGATCATGGTAGAAAATGTTACATGAAATCGATTAGAAACAAATGTTGTTGGCTTCCATTAATGCATGTTATTCATGGTCATTAACTTCCCATAACTTCCATTAATGCATGCTATTCATGGTTATTAACTTCCTATAACTTCCATTAATGCATGTTATTTATGACCATTAACTTCCTATAACTTTCCATTAGTGATGGGGTTATGGAATGTCAAATGGTGCAGAAAATTGAGATGATTTTCATTAATCTTATGGACGACACAAGTGAATAAGAAAGGTTCTTTTTCTTACACACATTTTTCTCTCTAACTCTCTCAACAGTTCTTGTCTTTTTTAGCACAAAGAAATAATTCTAGCCATCTCCTGGTGAGGTTTCATCCTTCTATCTTCGTATGGACTTTCAGTAGATACAATCGGCATTGATTGTTGTGGTTTACAATAATGCAACACAAGGAAGATTAAAAAACGAAGGAGATCGTCAGAAAGGTATGTAAACATCTTACACTTCACGTTTTTGTTTTTCTATATCTATATACATTAGTAGATCTAGTTTTTAAGATTCCGTTTTATTTTCTCTATATATTTTTCATATATATTATGTATGAGATGTATGATCGGAACCTAACAGAATATGTTTTAAATGTATTTTTGGTAAATAAGGCATGTATATAAATGTTTTTAAGTTAAATGCATACATATGTTTTAGCCTTTTTAAAATCAATTAATTAAATTGTTCAAATTGCTTGTGGGTGGACTTGAAGTCCAAAATTTGTAGTTGATAATTTGGTTTGAATATAGAAGTGTTTTGAATTTTTACAGGAACTTTGAAAATCTTAGGAATGTTAAAAAGTAGTCGTTATACTGCCGAAATTTTTAATAAAATGATTTATAAAAAAACTCCACTGGTTGCATTTGTTAATGTTGAGTTAAAGCTTTCCACTAAAAAGAACAATAGGCTTAGCTCTACAGGAAGTCTCTAGTTGGATTAGATATTGACTAGAGGGTCACCATAGGGTATTAGACAGGCCGCCTAGTTGTTTAAAGAGAGGGGCTTTTCTATCTAGTTTACATGAATGAACAGGATAATGATGAGTTTAGTTAGGAGATATTTTGGTGATCAAAAAGTTCCCTAACGTGTTTCTAGAGGATCTTCTAGGATTAACCGCAAATAAGGTAATAGCATTTGAGACAAATTTAACTCTAGAAACCTAACTGATTTCAATTACTCCATACAAAATGGCTCTAGCAGAATTAAAGGAATTGAAAGTGCAAATGGAGGAGTTGTTAGGTAAGGGTTTCGTTATACCCATCACTTTTCTACAGGGGCTTTAGTCTTATTTACTAAAAAGAAAGATGGTAGTTCAAGGTTATGTATCGACTATAAACAATTGAATAGCGCGACAGTTCGCAACCAATATCTGCTCTTGAGGATTGATGATTTATTTGAGTAGCTACAAGGAACCAAGGTGCATTCGAAGATTAATTTAAGATCAGGTTATCATTAGTTGAAATTCCGCAGTGAGCATATTCCAAAAACTACCTTTAAGACTAGGAATGGACATTATGAATTCTTAGTTATGCCCTTTGGATAAACTAATTCTCTAGAAGCTTTTATGGATTTGGTGAATAAGGTGTTTCGAGAGTACCAAATAAGTTTGTGATCATTTTTATTAATGACATATTGGTGTGCTCGAGCAATCATGAGGAGCATGTAGAACACCTTTGAATAGTATTATAGACCCTATAAGAGCATCACTTATACCCTAGGTTCAGTAAGCACCATTTTTGGCTAAACGAGGTTACTTTCTTAGGTTATGTCATTTTAGCTGAGGGACTTAAGTGTGGATCCCTAAAAGATTGAGGATGTTACTAATTGGATACCTCTCACCATAATGACAGAAGTCAAGAACTTCCTTAGATTGATAGGCTATTATAGGAAATTTGTTAAAGGATTTTCTAAAAGAACAATGACGCTGACCAAGTTGACAAAAAAAAAGTAGAAGTTTAAGTGGTCAAATGCCTATTAATGAAGTTTTGGTGAATTGAAAGTAAGACAGACGACAACTCCTATACTCATATTACTGACGGGACTGATGGATTTGTAGTGTATATTAATGCCTCAAGATAAAGGTTAGGGTGTGTTCTTATGCAGAATGATAAGGTTGTAGCCTATTCTTATAGGAAATTGAAGAAGCATGAGCAAAACCACCTTACACACAATCTAAAGTTAGAAATAGTAGTTTTTGCATTGATAATTTAGAGCCATTACTTGAATTGTGTTCCCTACAGGTTTTCATTGATCACAAGAGTCTGCATTATTTATTCACTCAAAAGAAACTAAACATGAGGTAGAGGAGGTGGTTAGAGTTAATAAAAGATTATGATTGTATAATAGAGTACCACCCATGAAAAGCCAATGTAGTGGTTAATGCCTTAAGTAGGAGACCTACCAGTTCGATAGCACAACTGAAGAAAATATATTTTCCACTTCTAGAGGAAATGAGGTCTTTAAAAGCAGGATTGGATAAGTAGACTCAGGTGTGTTAATTGCTACCTATCATGGTCGCTTCATTTTGGTGGATCAAGTTAGAGAGGGACAGAATATCCACAGTTGATGAAGCTGAAGATCGTAGTTGAAACTAGGTAGAGAATAGATCTTACAATTATAGAAGATGGTATAGTGATGAGGGGAAACTTTTAGGCCCTGATCATGCATCTCATACATAATATATATCTAATATATGAAGCAAAAATAAAATGAGACCTTAAAAACCAAATCTATTCATACATATAGATATAAGAAAACAAAAACATGAAATGTAAGATGTTAACATACCTTTCTAACAATCTCCTTCGCTCTTTAATCTTCTTTATGTTGGGTTGTCGTAAACCACAATGATCAATGCATACCATCTCTAATGAAAGTCCACATAAAGATAAAAAGATGAAACCTCACTAGGAGATGGTTAGAATTCTTTCTTTGGGCTAGTAAAGACAAGAGCTCTTGAGAGAGTTAGAGAGAAAAATGTGTATGTGTTACAAAAATAATCTTTTCTTTTTCATTTTTGTGTCTCACATAAGATGCATGAAAATCATCTCAATTTTTTGCACCATTTGTCTCTTTCCATAAGTGCTATCACTAATGTAAAGTTATGGGAAGTTATTGATCATGAATAACATGCATTAATGGAAGTTATGGGAAGTTAATGACCATAAATGATATGCATTAATAAAAGCTAACAACATTTGTTTCTAATCCATTCCATGCAACGTTTTCTACCACGATCACATCACGATATAATCTCAAAACACTCTCTCATACCTTGAATCACCATTTAAGATCATTTTACCTATCCTTTAGATCTCATATGTGTGTGACCCATTAGGTTCCCAGTTATATTAGCCAGTTATATTAACCCCTGAAAGGCACCAATGAATGTAGTCAAAGCACAGGATTAGTACTCGAGATATCCTTGAGCACCTCAAGTTGAAAGATACTTGCACCATTGCTATGATGAGACTATCGTTGAAACAAAACTAAAATATCCATATGATTGTCTCATAATAGGTCTATCTCCATATGATTGTCTCATAATAGGTCTATCTAATGTATGTGCTACCCTTAATAAGCATCCATAGGTTAACTCTAAACAACTCATGTCTACAGCTTATGAGATTTAATGCTTGATCTAATCAAGGAGTATAACATGCGCTAATCTATCTGGATTGATGATATCCCATCTCATTAATCCTATGACTAGAAAAAGTATTGATACCAATATAATTACACATGATAAGAATATCATTATCATGATCTCATCATGATTTCCTCCATGCTATGTTTTGTATCAAAGACTTCATTAAATCAATTTAATATCAACATCAAATCCATAAATGTAAGGAAATTGAAATAATGAAAAAATCCTTTATTAAAGATAAAATTATTTGTACAATAAGTGCTAAAGGTGATTGCCTTTAGAGCACTTCTCTAACAAACTCCCACTTACACTAAAGTCAATCACCTTGATATCTAATACCACAGGTGTGGACATGTGACACAAAACTCTTTTGGGAAATAGGCTTAGTCAATGGATTAGCTATATTCTGATTTGTGGGAACTCTCTCTATCTTGACATCATTTTTACCAATGATCTCTCTAATCAAATGGTAGCACCTGAGTACATGTTTAGAATTTTAATGAGACCTCAGTTCCTTTACCTAGCTATAGCCCCATTGTTGTCACGATACAACTACACTAGGTCAGTGATGCTCGGAACCACACCAAGTTCTATGATCAACTTCTTGATCCAAACTGCTTCTTTTTCCTCTTCCAAAGCTACAATGTACTCCACCTCTGTCGTCGAATCAACATTCGTTTCTTATTTGGAACGTTTCCAACTGATTACGCCACCAATCAGTGTGAATACATCTCTAAACTGGGATTTAGAGCGATTGCTATTGGATTAGATGCTGGCATCAATATATGTGCTTACCACAAGATCACCTTCTCCATATGCTAGGAACACATCTTTAGTTCTTCTCAAGCACTTAAGGATATTCTTGACAGCCACCCAATGAATCTCACTAAGGTCTGACTCGTATCTGTCCATAACATTTAGAGCATACAATACATCGGGTCTAGTATATAACATAGCGTACATGATTGATCCTATAGGCGAAGCATAAGAAATCAAACACGTGCGAGTCCTCTCATCTTGTGTCTTTGGACACATAGATTTAGAGAGTGTAATCCTATCTACCATAGGAAGATAACCTCTCTTGGACTGCTCCATAGTAAACCTCATTAGCATCTTGTCTATTTGTGTAGAATGAGAAAGACCAAGCAACCTTTTAAATCTATCTCTATAGATCCTTATCCCCAAAATATAAGTTGCATCTCCAAGGTCTTTCATAGAGAAGTTCTTAGCTAACCAAATTTTTACTGATCGTAAAGTTGAGACATCATTTCCTACTAGCAATATGTCATATACATAAAGCATAAGGAACACGACTGCACTCCCACTAACCTTCTTATACACACACGGCTCATTTGGATTTTATGAGAAACAAAACTCTTTGATTGTCCCATCAAATCAGATACTCCAACTCTTAGATGCTTGCTTCAATCCATAAATGGATTTCTAAAGCTTGCAAACCTTTTCTCCATTTATGGATACGAAACCATGAAGTTGTGTCATATACACATCCTGGTTAGGTTTCCATTAAAGAAAGTCATCTTCACATCTATTTGCCATATCTCATAATCATAATGAGCGGAAATGGCTCCCAATCTTGTGTGTTAGAAGGTTGAACTATTGTTTCATCTTCATGAACAATAGTCTCGGGTCTAGGTGGTTGACCAGCGTCTGTTTAAGCATCTTGAACTTCCAAAAGTTCAATTTTGCTCCCACTATCTTCTCTTAGAAGAAACTCTTTTGCTCCCACTATCTTCTCTTAGAAGAAACTCTTTCTCTAAAAAGACATGTTTTGAAACAAACACCTTTTATTCCAAAACATGGTAGAACTTATATCCTATAGTTTCCTTAGGATATCCTATAAACATACACTTATAAATTTAGCTTCAAGCTTATCTGAATGAATCTATTTCACATAAGCAGGACAACCCTAAACTTGCATATGAGAAAGGTAAGGTTTATTTTTACTCCATATCTCATATGACGTAACATCAACTGACTTGGATGGGACTTTATTTAATACATAAACAGAAGTTTTAAGTGCATAACCCTAAAAAGATTTTGGTAAATTCGCTAAACTCATCATAAACCTGACCATGTCTAATAAGGCTCAGTTTCTCCTCCGAGCCACAACATTGTGTTATGGTGTGTAAGGTGGAGTCCACTGGGACAATATTCCATTATCATAAGATAATCCAAAAACTCTTAGTTTACGTATTCATCACCTCGATCATATCGAAGTGATTTAATACTTCTCCTAAGTTGTTTCTCAACTTCATTTCTAAATTCTTTGAACCTTTCAAAGGCTTCAGACTTGTATCTCATAAGATACACATACCTACATTAAGAATGATCATCGATAAAGTTAATGAAGTATACAAAACCACCTTTAGCATGTATGGACATCGGACCACATACATTAGTATGTATTAGATCTAAAAATCCATTAGTTGATTCAAACATTCCCTTAAAGGATAACTTATTCATCTTGCCTAATAAGCAAGATTCGCATCTACCATATGGTTGATAATCAAATGACCCTAAATTACCACACTTGTGTAGTTTAGACATGCCTCTCTCACTTGTATGGCCAAAGTGACAATGCCATAAGTAAGACAATTTCACATTGTCTCATCTTATTCTTTTGTTATTATTGATATTTAGAATCGGACTAGACATATCCAATATATATATCACAATGTACCCAAAGAATATAACATTTATTCAAATAAATTGAACAACCATTGTTATTAAATTTTAAATGGAATCTAGCTTTATTAAGACTAGAAACAGACATTACATTTTTATTCAAAGCAGGTACATAAAAACAATTGTCCAATTCTAGTACAAGCCCACTAAGGAGCGTCAATACATAGATGTCTACAGCTATTACAACAACTCTTGCTCTATTGCCCACTCGTAGGTCTGATTCTCCTTTGTTGAGTTGTCTACTGTTCTTGAGGCCCTTCATGTCAGGAAAAATATGTGACTCATAACAGGTACCTAATACCCATATGTTGTTATCAAAAACAATATGAATATCAAAAACATAAATACTTGAAGTAGATCAAGCATCAGATGCCTTCTTTCGCTTCAAGGACTCCAGATAGGCCTAGCAGTTTCTCTTCCAGTGGCCATCCTTGCCATAATGGAAGCAAGTTCCCTTCGAGGCAGTCTTCTTTGATTTCTTAACACCTCCCTTAGGCCCTGCGAGCTTCTTCTTTTGGCTCTATTTCTTTGAACGAGAAGAGTCCACTAGCATCACAACCTTGTCCTTGCAAACAGATAGCTTAACTGCCTTGAGCATGTTGACCAACTCAGGAATTGTGCTAGATATATTGTTCATCCAAATTACGTCAATACTTAATTCATGATCCAAATGAAAACCTAAGGAGACCAACCGCTCAATGTAACCATTCATCTCCAATGCGTACGTACTACATTGGAGATGTCCCCTTTACCATCTTGGAGCAGAAGAGCAATTGGGAAGTCTCAAACCTTTAGAACCTTGCTTGCCCATTAAAGAGCTCCCTAAGATGATAGGATATAGTATGAGCATTTATAGCCTCGTGTTACTTTTGCAGCTTCGATGACATACTGACTAGCATAATATAACTAGTCATCTCGCTATCATCGATATGCTTCCTACATGCCCTCTAATCATCATTAGAAGCATCAACAACAAGGAGATTAGGAAATGGTTCTTCCAAGACATAACCAAGCTTCTCAGACTTGAGAACTATTCTCAAGTTCCTAAGTCAGTCAAGAAAGTTTGATCCAGTCAACTTGTTAGCTTTCATTAATGACCTTAGATTCAAACTAGTACTCATGGTATTGACTCGAGCAATAGCAACCTAAAAATTAGAATGTACTTAAATGCATGTCTATAAGGACTTTAATAACATGTATTATAGCTCCCACTATTTTCACAAATTCATAACCCTCAATATAAATCCAACAGAACTCATAGGGAAATTCTCCTAGTGGGTCGATATCCAATATCCCTAAGAATGACCTTAGGTTTGCTCAACAAGCCACCTTAGTTCAGCCAGTAGGTATCGATCATACCAATTGCATCTTCTATGAAACTATAGAATCTAGTACTATCAATTATTAATGTGCGCACACTCATTGGGCTGTCAACTCTTGACACTTGTACATCTAATGTACACTACCCAACTTCGCCTCTGTCCACGTTGATCTTGAGTTTTCCCAATAAAACAACGCTTCTAGTTAAAACCAACCCATTAATCTAGAAATCATTTTTTCATGGTTCGAACATATCCGTATAGAGTAGGCTTAAGATTGCCAAACAACCCTAACTTTAAAAGGACTCTGGTTCTCACGGCATTAAAGGAAGGTGACAGTTTTAATATTCTAAGTGAGGGGTTTGACTAAGGTCTCATCTAAATTAGATGGATATATATATATAGTTACTATAACTACATGGCATGATATGGACTACCCAATCAAATTAGGCCCAAACCCATAATCATCTGACATGCAGGCCCACACATTCTCCTAACAATGCATTCTTTAATGCATATATGTAAACACATCATTTTGTTTATGACATCTTATGAATCCTAACATGGAAACCTAATCCAACACTTGGATCTAAGCCTAATCCTACACTTAGATTTACTATCTTCCTTTTACTAACTTGGCTAAAATTACTATTGTATATTATTTTGATTGGAATTAATTTTGATCTAATAAACATGAATTCCTAATTGTAGAAATTAATTCATAATTAATTTACCTTAAAATAATTATTTGATTTCTAAAATTAAATAACTTCAATTATGTCATACATGCCAATTGTTTAATCTTACTAGAAAATTTATTTCTCTATTAAAATCAATTCAAAATTAATCTCTTTAATGTCCCAAAATTTACAAAACATCAAATCATCATTCTAAGAATCTCTAGGTTGTTTCATAATGATCAAAATAATTTAGGAATCACCCAAAAGTTATCATGATCATCGAAGCACTGATAAGACACCAAAAGCGACAAATATGAATTCTAAAATTTTCTGGAAATCAAAGAAATGTATTAATTTGATGTTTTATGCATGCCTAAATGATAAAAATGTTTTCAAGGTTCTGGAACCAAAATATAAACATACAAAAACACTAAAAAACAAAGATCCCACAATTTGTAAAAAACTGTCCAGATCTAGAAAATTGTTTGATAAAATTATTATATAAAAATTTTAAAGGCATAAACACATCCCAATATATTCACATAATGTTTTTAGAATCAAATTCCACAAAAATCATATGTAATGTTATTAGTTTAGCCAATAGACATCACATGCCCAACAGAAAGATAGATTTCATTCATGTTCTTATAAAGTCAAAATTAAATATTTTAATCACATTAAAATTATTTTGAATCACACTGAATCATTCATGTGCATCTTATGAACATATTGGTGAAAAAAAATCATGAAAATCATTTTTTATAAAATTAATTTCAAAAAAAAATTACAGGACCCTAAGCTGTCACAACCACGAAAACAACTTTCACATGTCAGGTATTCTGTATCTAACAAGGCACAAGATGGCTCTGATACCGTTGTTAGGTTCCGATCATGCATTTCATACATAATCTATATAAAATATACACAACAGAAATATAAAAGAAAAGCTTAAAAACCAGATCTGCTCGTGCATATAGATGTAGAAAAACAAAAACATAAAATGTAAGATGTTTAAATACCTTTTTGACAATCTCCTTTGTTCTTTAATCTTCTCCGCGTTGGGTTGTCGTAATCCACAATGATCGACACATACTGTCTCTAATGAATTCCACACAATGATAGAAGGATGAAACCTCACTAGGAGATAGCTAGAATTCTTTCTTTGTGCTAGCAAAGACAAGAACTCTTGAGAGAGTTAGAGAGAAAAATGTATATATATGTTAGAAAAAGAACCATTTCATTTTCTTTTTGTGTCTTACACAAGATTTAAAAAAAATCATCTTAATTTTCTACACCATTTGGCCTTCCATAACCCCCATCACTAATTGAAAATTATTGGAAGTTAATGGTCATGAATAACATGCATTAATGGAAGTTATGGGAAGTTAATGACCATGAATAGCATGCATTAATGGAAGTTATAGGAAGTTAATGACCAAGAATAGCATACATTAATGGAAGCCAACAACATTTGTTTCTGATCCATTCAATGGAAAGTTTTCTACCATGAACACATCACAATAGAATCTCGAAAGACTCTCTCGTATCTTTAATCACCATTCAAGACCATTTTACTCATCCTTCAAATCTCCTATATGTGTGACCTATTAGGTTCTTAGTTATGTTGACCACTTGAATTAACACTTAATTCAAGTAAGTCAAGAGAAGGTATATAGCAACACATCATGACCCCCAATTGACCAAAAAGTTAGTGGTTTGACTACGAACCATTCCACGCAGAATACGACCATGCAAAGTGTTAACTCTCTTTAGACTGACTACGTCACATCTAGTTCAAGTTTTATTAGATCTTGTCCTTAGGATCTGATTACTCTGTGTATCATTAAAGACTCTCTTTATGACACATATCTGCTCTAGCCAGAGACTTCCGAGTAATGATCCCAGACAAGAGGTCGTAGGTATCATCTCCTTCTATTAGGTGAATCCTTTATTGGCTACTTAATTACCTCCAAATACCTTAAATTGTACCCAATCACCACCCTATGAGTAACCTCTGAAAGGCACCGATGAAGGGAGTCAAACCACAGGATCAGTATCCGAGATATCCTTAAGCACCTTAAGTTAAAGGATACTTGCACCATTGCTATGATAAGACTATCATTGACACTAGAATAGAATATCCATATGAATGTCTCATAGTAGGTTAATCTTGTAAACGATCTAGAAGGGGGGGTTGAATAGATCTTTTAGCCTTTTTAGCAAATTGCTACAATAAAATCAAGAATTAGAACACACACAATAAACAATCAAAATTGAAATATAAAGGAGTAGGGAAGAAAGGCAAATGCTGTTTATAGAGGTTCGGTGCTAAGACCTACGTCTTCTACCTAAACTCCCACTTAGGATTTTGCAAACCACTTTACTACACACTTTTTAGTTTAGTGCGAACTTTACAATAC
>JAOSBN010000005.1:40716580-40730190 GCA_027563595.1 Erythroxylum suave | reverse complement strand
ATCTTCCAAAACCGAAATTGGTAGGTCATATTTAGGTTAATAGTCTTTTCATATAGCCATCTTAAAGATAAATGAGATGAGTCTCATTTATTGGCTACTTTATGATTAATGAAATAAAGCTCAAATTGTTACCTACCTATTAGAATTCCAATTGAACATAAACTTTAGATTAAAGCAAGTCTCTATGCAAACAAAATCAATAAAAAATTAAGGAGAAAACAAGGTGATTTTTGAACAACAATATGAAGGTATCTGCAGCTTGTTTCTTAGCTATTTTATAAAGGATTTAGGTATGGATTTCTTGTCGCAAGTTGGCTAAGGTTCAAGCAAATTATAGAGAAAAGGTTGGAACAATTTTCGGTGGTGAAGGAAGAGAAGGCCAGCAGAAACTACCCTTATGGAAACCTTTTTTTGCAAATGCTAGTTGTCATCTTTTAATCTAACCATATATCGTAAAGCATATGAAACCGTTTGCCTAATCAAGATTCTGCCACTAATCCACGCATTTAGTTTCCATTTGTATCCTACTAAATAGTCCACATGTCACTCCAAGATTAGTCCACTCGTCACATACTAATTGGTCCTATTGTCATTTAATTACTAGTCTGTTTGTCACACATTAAACTATGCTAAATGTCACTGAATTATAAGCTTAGTAACCCTAATTTTTCATGTATCAAATTATCCTACCACTAGGCATTTGTCCAAGTCCAAACGTACATATTAATTCATTAATCTCCTAATCAATAACATTTAATTCCAATTTGCTAAAATTCAAGATATATCGATTCATAATTTACGTCATGTTCACATAACATCTTTTATACCCCAAGACATGTCAAATGACTGCATATGATAACTTATAATGTGTAGAAATTTCAATTCATGTATGTATGTTATGCAAATGAAATGCATTTTCTTAAATTCTCAATCTTATCACTAATTCCTATGATTTTGACAAAACGTTCTACAATAGACCATGATCGTGGGGACTATGCCACGATTGTGACAGAACCCAAATAATCAGACCACGAATGTGCACTATATGATTTCTCCCATTTCTGCATGAATGTATCACTCTTACGCACATACCAAAAACTTGAATTTTCCAAATTACAAGTCCTTAAAACCTACACCATTATACAATCATCTAACTTCATCTTGATTGCACTAAGGTTAGTTAAACTTTGCTCATTTTTGTCATTAATAATCACTTCATATACATATACATACATCTCCAATTCAAGAACACTATATCAACATCTTTATTCAGCATAAATTCACCTTCTTCATCCATATGATAACTAATAACCCACGATTTTCATTCACCAAGAACAAACATGAAAACTCCCAAGTTCATTTAATAAATTTCTAGCACACTTCATCATCAACATCATAAACATTTCATTCTAATTCAATCATCATTCTCAGACTATCAAATTTTCCATAAAGATCAGATTTCTACTTACTTATTAAGCTTCCAATTCAACTCAAAAGTTCATATTATACTAGGTCTCCATTGATGCATGATTCATCACAAACTCAAGGTGATAATTAACTAATTTGAGCAGCAAAATGAAGGTAACAATAAACTAGTTCTTGGCTATTTCGTGAAGGATTAAAATCTAACTTTTTATAGTAATTTGAGCTAGGGTTTAACCACAATTCAAAAAGAAGATAGATACAATTTTAGTGGAGAAGGTGAAGAACAAAGGAGAAGACTGCAAAACTATCCTTATTGTAACTTTCTCACTAGGTGCTAGGTGTCTTAATTTGGCTAAGGCGTTTGTCTTAAGGCATGTATGCCATGTATCAACCTAATATGCTGCCATTTATCCACACATTAAGTTGTCATATGTCACAAATTAAATAGTCTATATGTCTCTTAATTATTGATCCACTTTTCATTCTATGACTAATCCATTTGTCATTAAATTACTAGTCCTTTTGTCACTCATTTATCTATGCCAAATGTCACCCAATTATAGGCTTAGTCTCCCTAATTTTTCATGTAGCAATTTATTGTATCAGTTGGCATTTTTCCTAGTCCAAATGTACATATTAATTCATCACTCTCCTAATTAATAACAATTAATTATAAATTGCTACTTGGAGTCCAATCAAATCAAAATTCACGACATAACAATTTGCAATTCACATTATGTTCATTTTAAATCTTTCATACCCCGAAATACATCAATTGAGTGCATATGCTATCTTTGTAAAGTGTACCAAATTATAATTGATGTTCGTATGCTAATGATATGCATGTAAATGAGATTCTCTCGATGCCATTTCTCATTCACAATTATCTAGGGTGGGTTCTCACTCTAAGCAAGTTCTAGAAACTGGATATTACATGTTTGCATTGGATATGGAGGTTCTTACTAGGATAATTCCATACCAATGGCAAAAATGCGGTCTTTTAATTACCACCACAAATGTAAAAGACTAAAATTATTCAATTTTTTATTTGTGGATGATCTATTACTTTTGTGTAGGGCTAATAAAGGATTAGTATAACTATTGATTGACTATTAAAGGACTTTGCAAGAATGTTAGGGTTCGTAGTGAGTAAAAGCAAGAGATAGATCTACATTTCCCTAAATCCCTACACATTAAAGTAAATGCTTGAACAAATTTAAAGACTCCAATCATCTAAAGACCATTTTAGGTACTAAAGACTACCAATATAAGCTATTAGGCTAACCTATGAATATTTTAAACCACTATATGGTGCTATACTTAGTAGAACTTGTAGTTGGATGTTAAGAAAAATTTTATATACTAATAGATCTCAATTAATCAAAGCAATTTTGAATGTAATATTGAGAAGATATTCTCTGCTAAGACTATCAAGGATAACTAAAAGATATTCAACAATTTATATGGCCAAATGGAAGGAAATATGCCTTACTAAAGCTTACTGAGGCGTAGGAATCAAATCTTTAAAAGCAACAAACAAAGCTCTAATGGAAAATAGAATTTATTAATTATACAATAAAAAAGAAAAATTATGGGTGAAATTGATGCACGAGGAGTACATCAAAGGTGTAAATTTTTGGTCAATGAAGCCTCTTTCTAAATCTTCTCAAACCACTAACTTTATCTTAAGCCAAAGGGAAGTAGTAGGAAAAAGATGAAACATATAGAAATGGTAAACAAACTAACTTTTGGTTTGATAATTAGGTAGAATCAGGACTCCTTTTTCTCTAACCCCCTACTATTCTGACCAACACATATTGCCCATTAATGATAAAGTTAGTTTTGCGACCAAAGACAATCTTGGTTTCTATGTTCCACTAGCTTATTGCTTAGTTTTCCTAGTTATCTCCAAAACTAAAACAAACAAGACAAAATTTTCTAGATAAGAGACCCTTCAAGGAGGTTTCCAATTGCATCTTTTTTTAAATTGAAGAAATTTTAATTTATTAAAGTTACAAAATTACAATGAGTTCACCTAAAAGGATACTAAGTACACAACATTAAAATGAGTTAACATAAAAGGATATTAAGTATACATTTTAAAGCAAGAATAAGGGGTTACAAGTTCCGTCCTTGCTTCATTCCTATTGACAAGTCATTATCAATAGATTTACCTACAACTAGAGCTCTGATTTTGTTGATAATGTTCACTACCAGTATCTGTTTGTTGGCTTCCTCCCCTTTATAAATTCTTCTATTTCTTTCTCCCCATAGGATGTAGATTGTAAGTGTGTATGCTACTTTAAAAGGCTCCCATCCTCCTTTTGTTGTTTAGAAACTCTTATGATTCAGTTGAACATTGCATTCCAATCATATGATGGGCAGTAATTTGGTAACTTGTGTAAGATTTGACTCCACACAAATTTCAAGTATAAACTGTTGAAATAAATGTGGTTCCTCTTGGCTATTTGCTTGCATAACACAAAATTCATATTGTAATTTCCATACCATCTTTTTTTGTACTAACTCATTCTTTAATGGCTAAACAAGTGATCATTTATGTTATTAGGCTTAATTTGTTCTTCCATAGAAGTTTAAACTATGGAATTTCCTCTCTTTTAGCTTGAAGAATTCTATAGTGGGATCTATTGGTGAAAGAGCCACCAGAATCTGATTTCAAACTACTTTATCCTATATATAGTTATGATTGATTTATGGAAAATACTAAATAAGCTAGTTAAAGTGTTGAAAATTACCTGACCAACTTCCTTCACTTAATCATGAAGAGATTCTTAAATTAAGAGGTATTTCATTTCTTAGATGTGCAATCTCACTTATTTAAATTAAAGGACTTGAATCTGTCCAATGTCCATATATTATCTCCCTTTCCCAATCTATGGAAAATCCATAGATAAATAAGTTTCGTTAAGTGTAGCATGTGAGTGAAAATTCAAGAAAACTCCCTAATTATTGATAGCTGATAGAAGAAGTGATATCTAAGGTACATTTCATGGATCCAATCGATCTATATTGCATTTTTCTCAATATGAAGTCTCTATATTCTCTTACAGAGTAGTAACATTTGAGTGATTGAGGTAAAGACTATTCCTAATCCTCCATGTCCTTTTCTAATTGTGACTTCACTTCATTTGACTTTAGTCTTCTTTGGATTCTCAGTTAAGCCGAACCATAAGAATGCTTTGATGGTTTGATCTAATTCCTTAATAACCCTTTTACGTAAAATCGTATGGTTGTTCCACTAAAGATGTAAATTGCTAAGGACATATAATTAATGTAAATCGAGTTGCAAATGGTGAAATTTTATTTAACCACATATTTATTCTTGATCTATATTTCTTAAAGAGAGTGATACAATCTTCATATTTGAGCTTACATAAAAAAGTTGTAACTCCCAAGTATTTAAAGGGTAATATGTGTAATTCCATCCCAGGAATCCTAAATAATTTAATGGAAATTTTCAAATCTTTAGAGTAGTACACACTACTCTTCTGAATGTTAACTCTTAACCTTGACCAATCTGAAACATGTTCAGTATATCTTGTAGAATTTTTGTTGAAAACACATCAGCATCAAAGACAGAAGATCATTTGCAAACACCAAATAAGTAATTTTGTAGTTTTGAATTTATAATGATACTAGAACCTGCCATTTCTTTCTATCAACTTGTTGACAATTCTATATAATCCCTCTATTACTAATGTAAAGATGTAAGGGGACAAAGGGTCCCCTTAACTAATTCCCCTTCCATAATGCAAAGACATAGTGGGTACTCCATTCATCAAAATGCTAACTTAAGATGTTGGGATGCACGTCATAATCCAATTCTTAAAGGTTAAATGAAACTCCAAATCTTCCAAGCAAGCTTAAATGGATTGCCAACTCACAGTATCAAAACCCTTACGGAATTTGATTTTTCAATTACAACTTTTGATGTTTCTCCCATAGTCGTAATCTTTCCAAAGTTCTTGGATAAGAATGATATTATCCCTAATAGTCTTTTAGTTATGAAAGCTTTTTAAGCTGAGGTAACTAGATCCTTCAATGCCATTTTTGATATATTATCTACGAGCTTGGTAATTACCTTATAAATGGTATCGTAATAAGAATAGTCATGTAATTTACAAGTGAGGAAGAGTTAATCTTCTTAACAAATAGGAAAATGTAAGTATGATTTACTTCACTCAACATCATGCTATGGCCTATGGCTTTATCAAGTTTTCTCCTTATCATATACTGACCTTGTTGCTTATTTATCCAAGTAAAGAACCCCTTAATAAAACTTAACATCTATCAGCTGAACCTTTTACAGTGGCCTTTCTAATTCTCTTCTTAATGTTAAGAGTAATCCTTTTCCTTCTTCAAAATTGATATTAGAGATAATACAATTGTAATCTCCCATTGCCATCCATGGATATGTATTTACAACTTCTATTTGTTAAAGATTGTTCTATAATAACTCCCTTTAGAACTGAAAATTTGAAGTATAGATTAATGTTGGATCAAACACTGTGTTAGTACTAGTTTGTAGACAATTTAGATGAATATGCTAGTCACTTTCCCCTCGAACTTGCATTAAAACTTTATTTTTGTGGTAGAAACATAATATTCTTCCATTGTAATATAAAGGGAGATTAGAAATGACTAATTAATCCACTCCCAAAAATTTTGATATACTTTAAAGATAAGGTGTTTTATTTTTGTTTCTTAGAGTTTAACTATACAATGTTTTTTTTTCCAAAATAAGATCCTTAACCATAGATTTTTTAAAAGGGTCATTAAGCCTTTTAACATTCCAAACTAGCATCATTATGGGGAACTCTCATTTAGTTTTATTTTGCTCTTCATTATAGCTGATTTCCATTTGGAATTGTTTACTCAATTTGTTGTTTGTCCATTTATTTATTTTTAAACTCCTATTCTTCTCTTTATCTCAATTATTTCCTCTTAAACTCCTATTATGGCATTGTTTTCATTAATGTTTACATCTTCCATTTAATTGTCATCTATTAGAACAATATGGATTTGAAAATTCTTTGGATTGTTTTGATTTTCAAAAATAGTTTTTGCTCTAAACCTCTATAGAAATTTCATTGGTAGGTTATCCCAATTATGCCAACTCATTATGTGCTTGATAAATGGTTAATTGACTATATTTTAACCCCATATTTAATGTATTCTCGCTTGATTTTTTATATTTTTATTGTATATTTGTTATTTAATATGCTTTTAATGTGTCTATGGGTGATAATTGCCTACAAGGACTTTAAGGAGAAGAATTCAGAAAAAAATGTGGCGTAAAATAAAAAATTAGAAACTTGGAAGAAGTGCGCTAAACTTTCACGATAATCATCGATTTCCAATTATGCATATTTCTATGCACAACCTTATAAATGATTGTGCATAACCTAAAAACCTAGATTTTCATATAAAAGTGGCATTTGAAAGGAAAATTAATGGAGGAAGTGGCTGGTGTTACTCTGAGAAGTTTATAGGTGATTCCAGTGGTGATTTAGGGCTTAAAGAGAGATTGGAACAATTTTTTAGTTGGTAAATTATGTAATAATCACAAGTTTGCGACATAGCTATAGCTGGTACCTACAAGTACAGGTCAATCCCACAAAGTATGAATACTAGTACTTGTCCTTCCCCTATTATCTGGCCTAAGAATTGATTTTAGAATTTGAATAAAAAGAAAATAAAATTTAAAAATATTAAAGAAATAGGAAATGATAATAAATGCAGAGATTGTAGAATTCATTTAGAAAACTATCGGTATCAAATATTGGTATCTAGGTTGAAATCCCCCAAAACTCGTAACAATTTATTCTTTTGTCATGCAATTGTTTATTGATTAATTGGGTTGTGGAAACTCCTATAGTATGCTAGTAGCTGACCTAGAGTCTACTGACAACTAATCCTAGGGTCTCTAGTCGAATTACTCAGGTTAAAATTTATAAGGTTGCGTTATCGATTTATGAGTCCCTTTATTAGGTTTGACCTTAATCCAGAGGATTTATGTCATCGTATCTTTAAGATTATAATCAACTCCTTCTAATTATGATATATCTACTCACACTAGGATTTCTCAGTCTTTCATATGAAATTAGATTATGATATAATATTCTCTAATTATTAGAACATAAATAAAACACTTAATCAAATCAAAATAAATTAAACAACCAATTACATTGATAAAAAAAATCAAACCATATCAAAGTATTAATATAAGGTTCATGTAACCTAAATACTAATTGGACATTTTGTTACATATGATTGAATACAAAATGAAACACACGGTGAAAGAAAAACAAATCGAAAACAATGAATTCATAATTCTATATCTCCCTTATTATCTTCTATCGAATTTTCTTATGATGTAATGGCTTAATATGGAATTTTAATGAATCTTTTGCTGATTTCTTTATTTTTTCTACTTCCTTGCACCAAATTTGTACCCTCCTCTCTTTTATCCACTACACGTCACTTTTATATTTAATTATAGGTTTTTAGGTTATGCACTGTCGTATGCATAGCCATACAGAGGAACTTGCCTAATTAGAGTCTTTTGGATATCGTCAAAATGCCTAAGTGTGCAAGTGCACTACCATGCACTCATTTTAGAATGCTGGTTTTCTATTTTATATCACATTTTTGTCTGAATTCCTTTTTTTAAATCAATGAAAGCAATTATCACCTATAAACATACTTGAAAAATATTAACCACCAATCAGGGAGATTTAGAATTATGATTATGAAGCATTCTATTATGCTTTTTGATTGTAAGGATATGAATAAATTCTCTATTAGTATCTAGGTCAGATAAACCTTACTTGAATGCTTTGACATGTTTTGATTCTTTTGTGAATGCAAATAGTGTTGTTGATTATTAAGATCCAATTATCCATTTTATATATTTTCTATTAACCTAATTTTTAAACTTTAATTTGATTCCATACTTAGAGATTAAGAAATCCCAGGTTTGATTAGATCTATGATAATGGGAAAGAGCTGATTGCAATCCTAAAGATATGAGAACATAAATCTTCTCGATTACGGTCAAACCTAATACAGGGATTCATAACGCAATCTTATAAATTTTATCCTAAGTAATTCGATTAGAAACCTTATGATTAGTTATTCGATTCATAACGCGTTGCTGAGAGGAAACTGATGGGAGTAAACTATCTTTTAATTGTTTTTGTTTACTTATTTGTTTGCTTGAATTCTTCAATTATCATCATGTTTGAACTGAGTTTGATTGACATTAATCTGCTTGTTGTTTGAATTTCAATTTGTTTCTGTCTTAAATTTCTTGTTGATGATATTATCATGATTTTTTTGTGGGTTTTAAGATCATGGAGAATACATGTAAGATTGGAAGAAGGTTTAGAAACCTTATGTCAATCAAACTCAGTTAATTGCTTGACAAATAATCAATTGGTTAAGGGTTTAGGAGGATTCGAATCCTAGGTTCTAATTATCTGATATCAATAATCAATTTATTGTTGCCAATTCTTTGCTTTAAATCATGCTACCTGTTTACTTTAATTGTTTAATTTTAGTTTTATTTATTCAACCACAATCAATCTTTAGGCTAGATAATAGAATAATAGTAATTACTAATACTTACTATCCTTTTAGGATCCAGCCGTACTTGCCTGTACTGGCTACAGCTACACTATGCGCTTGTGGTATTAAATTTTGGCTAATCACAAAAAGTCTAGTCAAGTTTTTGATTCCATTAGGGGGAACAATTATATTCAAAAAACTTCAGTTTTATTAATCTAGTCTTTTGTTTTGTTTGTTTATTTTCTTTAATTATTTGTTTTTATTTAATTTCTTGTTTTTTCTTTACGTTATTTAATTTATTTATTTTAGTTAGGTTATTTCTTTAGTTAACGCTAGACTCTAGGTTAGTTTATGATCCAGAGTAATACTAAGAACTTATTTTACATAGATCCTAAGATAGAAAGAACTATGTATAGAAATCACCGTATAACAAACCTTAGAGAGTTTAAAATACATCGTTGAACTGAGGACTCAGAAGGACACACGAACACTAAGGGTTCATGCAATATGGAAACCAACCACAAAGAATGTTCAACTACACTAGACTAGACTTAAATGGCACAAAATCCATCATTATAAGATTGACTGTACAAGCGAACAACTTAGAGATCAAGCTAAGCATCATTCAAATGATGAAACAGTTAGTCTAATTTGATGAACTCTAAAATGAGGACCTTAATATGCATATCTCTAACTTCTTAGAGATTTACGATACATTTAAAATAAATAGAGAGAACGATAACATCATTAGATTGTGTCTATTTCCTTTCTTCTAAAAGGAAAATCCAAGTAAATGCTTAATTATATGCCACATTCATCACTGACAATATGGGATCAAGCAGCAGAATTTTTATTGAAATACTTTCCTCCTACAAAGATTGCAAAGTTAAGGAACAAAATCTCGTCTTAATCTTAAACTGAAGGAGAATCATCGAATGAAACATGGGAGAGATTTAAGGAGATGTTTGGACAATGCCCACATCATATATTACCTTTGTGGATGAAAATATAAACATTTATAACATGACAAGTTAAAATATGAGGTCGTCAATTGACCTAGTAGCTGGAGGGACGTTGAATAACAAGGCACTTCAAGTGGCCCAAAAGTTTGATAGAGGATATAGCCATGAATAATTATCAATGGTGCTCAAGTAGATCACAAACCACCAATAGGCCATTTTGAGCATATGAAGTAGATGCAGTAATGAGACTGGCAAGTCAAGTGGAAGCCCTGAACAAAAAGATAAACAACATTTTTATGGCTCCACAGGGAAGAGTGATGCAGTGTGAATCGTGTGGGATAGATCACTTAGGACAAGATAGTCAATCAGATAAACCTAAACATGTAGACTATTTGGGAAATACTCCAAGATCTTAAAATGAACCTACAGTAACACATACAATATGGGATGGAGGAACCACCCCAACTTCTCATGGGGAAATTAGGGACAATAAAGGAAATAACCTCCACTTGGATTTTAAGCATAAACATGAAAACCACAGAAGCAGAGGATGGATGAGCTAATAATGGAATTCATTTAGAATTTAAAGGTGAAACATCAATCAAAAGAAGCAATCTTACAAAACTTGTACTAGGAAACCGGGTCAGAATTCGATCCCAACCATAGCGGAATAATTACGAAACTTTTTCACAATCTTTGATTTCTCAAAAAGTTTGATCTCTTTAATTCTATAAAATGATTAATACAAATCATAATAAAGCGGAAACTTAATTCATCTCTTATTCCAAAGCTTGATCTTTGTTTTGTTATATCCCTCGAACCGTTTCTGAAACCAATACGTTTCAACTGTCAAAGCCATACAAATGTCCAGCCTCTAATGGTATCCACACAATGAGTTGAGAGAACTCCGTAACTCTTACACAGAGGGTTCAGCATGTGCTAGCTCCACAAAGCTTAAGCTTATTTATAATAAACTTTGAACATTTCGGTAATTTAATTGAAATTTAATTATAATTTCAATTAAATTTTGAATAAAATTACAAATATTTCTATTTGACTACCAATTATGCCTATATAAGATTCAATATCTCATATTGATCCTTATTTATTAAATATCTCATATTTAACCCTAAAGTTTCTAAAACTTTACAACCAAGTCTAACCTAATTATATTAACTTTGCTCTCTTCAACCCATTCCATATGTGAGACCAATTAGGCTCCCAAATATGTTGGTAATGATTATAAATTTTAATTATAATTTATAATTAGAATTAGATAAATTAAAACTCCTTTTAATTTATCTTTAATTCTCTAATTAAACAATTTATAATTATAGATCAAGATTGGCATCTAGTAACACGTCATGAATACCCAAATATTTAGGAATGTCAAAATTGTTTTGACTAACCATTCCGTGCATAATTTTTTCTGTATAATTCAATCCTTTCATCAACCAATGTTCTAATTAGACATAGAGCATAGAATTAATGTCTACTCTATTTTTCGTCTAATCATCTTCATTCTTTGCCATTAGCTATTGATTCAATTAATAATATTTTCAATTTACAAAATATCATTCCACCTTGGCCAAGGATTTCCTGAATCAATATTAATCAAGAACAACGAAATGTTTTCCTTAATTACTTTAGGGTGATGAATCCTATCTTGATCACTCAACTACCTTTATATAGTTCATGATACATTCAGTGAATGTTGAAGTAAACATAGCAATCCCCGTATAAGATAAATTTGATGACCTCAATTCAAAAGGTCAATTATACAATCATCACAATGAGAATTCCATAGATATACATGTAATGTTCCAAATGGATATCTCATATCAAGTTTGTTTAGTGTACTTGTTCTCTAACAAGTACCCAACATTTGTTTGAGTATCTCTATATTTTAGTCTATGAGATCAATTATTTCCTTTATATGGAAATAACCACATCATATGCTAGACATTTTACGTTCTATTAATGTCCAATCTTAATATAACAATGACATGGAACATTTAGGAATAATAAATAAATGCAATATGAATATCATGATTATAATCTCATTACAATTTCATTTACAATGTACAATTATTCCATGGACTATATCATATACACTTAAACATGTACAAGATTAAGAATGCCTTTAAATAATTTGCCCCTAAACTATAACCAAAGAGATTGGTTGTAAGGCATAAACCAACAATCTCCCACTTGCATTAAGCCAATCTTTTAAGTATCCATTACATATCACTATATGAAGATTATTCTACTACTGGGATAGTGGCTTAATGAGATAATTTTATAAGATTCTCCATATTGAGCACTTGATTAAATCTTACAACTCCTATCTTACTTATCATCATAATTAAAAAAATTTGCCTAAACACATTCATAGATCTTTGATAAGACATTAGTTCCTTATGTATGCCCAATGGCTCTAACGTTTTACAGTACATTACTGTGTTCAACAATGTAAAGAAGCTCTTTCAAGTTCACTGCAGAACTTGATGATTGATTGAGCCCAAGTTTATTACATAAATTGGCTACACTTTTGCTATCCTTAATGTACTTTTTGACTCTTAATTGGTGATTTTTTGTGCTTTAATTAGTCCTTTATATGAATTTACACATTATACAATTTGACAGTAGATTTGTCACAAGTTGACATTAATTTCATGATAATTTTTCCAAGAAGATTGATACTGCGAATTGTCATTGATAATGTAGGGAAAAGAAGAGTCAAAAGCAAAGTGCACGCCGTGGCGAGGACATCAGAGCCATGCATGTCGCGGCACCTGCGAAGTACTTCGCTGCGACAAGGATTAAAGGGAAGCACGCCGCGACTCCATCAAGAGCACGCCGCGGCAAAGGAGCCAGAAACTCTGACTGTTTTGACCCAACTCGCATCCAACATTAAATACCGGGCTCCGTTTCTCACTGTTTTGACCCGACCCGCATCCAACATTTGTGCTTATTTTCTTTGTGTTTATTTGCTTATTTTCTTTGTGTTTATTTTATGCTCAGGACCATGCCTCGCACAAAGAACGCTTCCGTCCGCCCTTCTACCCCCTCTGACGTCTACTCTTCTGATTCCCTCAAGTTCTCTTTCGAATCCTCCTCTCCACCTTCTGACCCTAACCCTTCCACTTCCTCTCCTCCAATCGATCCAGAGTACGCCGACCTAGCTGTGAAGATCGAAGCTAGGCCGCTACTCAAGGAGTGATCTTTTTCTCTTTTACCCCACAATCACCCCTTCGTCCATTCCCACCTTTCCGGCTTAGTGGAGCCTAGGGCCCCTGGAAATGACACTTTCGTTTGTCATTTCTACACCTATGCGCGTTACCATTCTACCTTTGACATTTTCTCTCGAGGTGTTACCATTTCCCGTGCCTTTACCCCTGCCACCATCCGTGACCACTACCAGCTTCCTTCCATCCCTCACTGCCACTACGCCGATCTTCTTCGGGATTATCCTTAGGATGATGTCCTTTGTACCCTTTGTCCTGAGGGTGCTGAATGGCATCAACCTCGGGTGTCTCAAAGATACATTCGACGAGCCGATCTCCATCCTGAGGCTCGTCCTTGGCTTCATTTAATCTGCAACAACGTCCTTCCTACCTCCCACCTTGCCTT
>JAOSBN010000005.1:40694056-40716480 GCA_027563595.1 Erythroxylum suave | reverse complement strand
CAATTAGGAGTAAACAAATGCAATAGCAGCTATGAAAATGCAGCCAATTTATAATATAAACTTTGCTCAATCAATAGTACATCTAAATGGTTTTTAAAAGATGTAGTACTTACCTCGTTCACATGTCAAACAACATTATGAGTACCAAATTGTTAAGTATTAGTGGCCATTGGTTTAATCAAATCCTAGCTTCAATGGGAGTCTTCTCATAAAGTGCCCTACCACTTGTCGCATCAACCAATCTCCGCTCCATCGGTAGCAATCCTTCAAAGAAAATTTGGATAAGAAGTTTCTTTGGAATGTTATGTTGTAGACAACTAGCACATAACTTCTTTGAGGCCGAAAAAATATTTCGTCAAGAAGAGTCTCTTCATGTCTAGCCACTTATTTAGGCTCCCAGCCAGTAAATCAAATAGTCAATCCTTAACTGAATCTTTGAGTCAGAATAGGAAGGCTTTCAATATGATTTATTCTTCGGTCACCCCGTGAGGCTTCATGCTCAGACAAACCACATTGACCTTAAGATGCTTTTGTGCATCCTCACCTTCAAGACCATAAAAATTAGGTCATAAATATATTACTCCAGGCTTGAACTTAAAGGTAATGTGTTCAACAAAATTTGAAACTGTTACGCATAATGGCCTTTGAGTCAAATCTAGTGCAACCAACTCCCTCAACGTTCTCGGATTTGCCATTATGTCTTTGGATTGAGAGTCAAATTCTTCTACCAAAGTTGATCTTGCTTCCCTGCACAATCTTCACAATGTTCTCTCGATCTCTAGATCAAGTTGCTCACGTTTTCTATGAGGAGATGTCGTAACTTCTATTCACCATAAACAATTATAAACAAATATAGTCACAAACCACCAATTAAAATCAAATATGAAAATTTAAACTACCATACTCATCGATAATGGTGCCAAAATTGAATAGCGCATGTAGAGTGCACTGCAAAATTTAACTAACTCTGAACACTAAAGTTTGTGGTTATGGTAAGTTGGGATTGAATCCATAGGGAATGTTTGGTTAATTTTAGTAACAAAAATGATTAAAGTATTGAAGATAAGTATGGTTCAATTCTAGGATCATTCTCGTTCTAAACACAACTAACCATATTCGATCACCCTAACATCTTCACACCTCTATTCGAACTGTTGATTTGAGACTAACAATATGCTCTGCTAATCTCAATTTTCCCTTAGGTTTTGTTTAATTAAAATATGATCGTTAATTAAACATAACTACCGAATAACCTAGAATATGATCTCTAGATTCAATTTGGCAGCCTACGAAGTGAAAAATGATCAATATAGATAGTACCCTCACATGTTCAGGTTATTTAACTTAAGTTACATTGTTCCTAAAGATTCAAGATCATTAAATGACACTAACAAACATTATATGTAATGATTATGAACCACATTTAATATTATAGAAATACGTTTGAAATAAAACAATCTAATTAACTTGTTAAGATCATTTATACAAAACCTAATTCAATAAACTCAAATAACCATAACAATCCAACAAGAGATTAACAACATTAATCAAGATGTAATAGCTTCACTGTGACTTGATGTCGATATCATCATTGAACCGATGTCAAGACGTCTATTCCTTCATCTTCTCCATGGGTCTCTAAGCATCAGCCAAGAACACCTTTGTTTCCATGGAAAACTAAAGAGAAATAATCAAGAAGTAGCTACTGTTTGGTTATTCTTCACTCACACACTTGGAAACTGAAAAAAACTAAATGAAACTATTGTTGTCTCCATTTCTTCATTTAAAAATTCTATCATAGTCGTCCCAAGATTGCAAAGTTAAAAAGTATAAAAATATGTGAGTTGTTGTATTTCTTTTAAATCTAGGTTTTTCACTCTACTCCCAGTCGACACTTCCTTTTTTTATAATGAAAACTAGCTTCAAAACTGTAGGAGAGATGGCTTAACCAAAAAAAGGGGTCATCCAGCTACTCCACTTACTTTGGTTCTTTCCTTGTTCTAGCTGTCCCTTATTTTATCTTCCACTTTCTCCTTTCAACTGACACACACATAGACATCCTTTTAGCTTACCACACCACCTTATTCCAATTTAAAGCTAGGTTTTACACAAAAATGGGCAGTTGTTGCATTATCCCCTCACTCCCTTCCTTTCTTTGTCTTCAATAACATGCACTCGTTTAATAATAAAAGGTAAGTTTTAATAATGAGAGGGTCAGGTGGCCTTATTACCGAACAACTCTCCTTTTTGCTCTTTTACCAGCAAAATCACAACCTACTCATCATATCATCCAAAAGCTAGGTTAAATTGAACGGACAATTGTCTTTTTAATGCAATGGATAGGTTAAAAGCTATGTAACATTTTAATTGTTATAGCCCTCTCTTAGTAACGCTAGGCATATGGAATTTTCTATACATGTTACAACCATCATGCCTTTTTCTTTATAATCAAAATTAGGTTTTAAAGTGATAGCTAGCTTGTTCTTATAATTCATGTCACAAAATTGGTAGCATGAGGTGTCCTCTTATCTTCTAATTCATGTAACATTTTAATTGTTACAACCGTGAGACAATGCTCATAACGGTAACAGTTTAAATAAAATGTTACACATGTATGTGTTCATTTAATTGTTTATATCACATGCATGCAATTCATGTTACAATCATAAGACAATGCTCATAACTGTAACATTTTAATTGCTTTGTCGTGAGCCACAATATCTCATTCTCCATTTTTACGCCCTATCTTGTCACCTCTTTTTGTAATCTTCTTCTTCTTCTTGCTCCATGAAGACAATAGAGTATGAATATCAAGAAGTTGGCTCAATAAGTTTTCTTTCAACTCACTTTAGTTCCTTTACTTCTGAAATGCACCTAAAAATCAAATATGTGCTAAAGTTAGTATCTTAAGAATTTCTAAGGCATTAATCATTAAGTGTAGTAAATCAAATGAATCAACATTTAAGCAAATATTAAAGACTCTTAATGAGGGTTGTTGTTTCTATCTAAAGACACTCTCTTTTCTCAAATCGACACCTCCTCCTTACTCGAACCATCTCACCGATCACGCTTCTCTAACCCTCACACACTTTTTGAAAATTGAAGAGAATAATTGAGGGAGTTGATTTTTTTTTTGTTCTCTTCAAAACTCTCTCCTAGTTGTCCTAATGTTCTGGCTATCCACTCTCTTTTCTTAATTCTGCCCTCACAAACCCCTCTTGTTATCTGATAAGCTATCACTAACTACCAAATAATAAATTCTTAACTACCAAACTATGCAATATATAGATAGCTAGGATGCAAATGCTATTTCAAATGATGTAATAAAAGAAAACAAAACACCCTGAAATGATGAAAACGAGAAACGTAATCAAAAACACAAACACAAAGCAAATTTAAAAAAATCTAATAACAATGGTAAAGAAGTGGGCTGGAAATATCTTTGGGACTCCAAGATGTTCATTTATCCTTGAATCTAAACAAAAGGGTACTCTCATTGTGGTGTTAGCCTACAAACTCGATTAAGCTCTCGACCCTTAATTTCTTTAAAATAGGCAAAACTAATAAGCTCTAGAAATGCCTCAATCTCCAATATAACCTAGAATAGGCTCTTTAAGTTTAATAGCGAAGATGTATTAGGTAATACGAGACAACTAACTTAGGCCACGTACTCATAAGCTTGAAAGGTGTAACCTAAAAGTAGGCGATAGTAGATCAGTTGATTATCCTGACATATTCAACTAACTTATTGCTACTTTCGGGAATCACTATGGACTATTACATATCAGAAGTTCAACCTTAGGCTTCGAATTAGAAAGTTACCTAAAGGATGGTCAATCCTATATGCAATTCCTAATTTATGACATTTATCCTATATCCCAAACCAACGTAGACCTACAAGCACCAATTTAAAACAAATTCAACTCCATTCTCACAATTTCCATCCCTTCATCCTTGTAATATCTCTAAGCTCCTAAGCATTCTAGCCACATATGTTCATATTAAGCACAGATATTAAATAAACAAAACCTGTACTCAATTAAATAAAATGAAGGCTGGAAATTATAAACAAAGTGATAAAAACCGAAATTGAACACTAACTTAACATAAATCAAAACTCTTTATGCTAACAAATGACTAATCATAACTCAAATTACAAAATCTAAACTAATTGCATCAAAGTGAAAATTCCAGCACACACAACTTATAAAAAAATCCAAGTTAATTCATCACGAATCTAAAGAATATGCATAAATCCTAACTACTAAGCATAAATCAATTAAGAGCATCACAAATAAGCAAAACCCATATCATAAACCATTAAATTTTCAAATACTCAACAAATTCCAATATGAAAAATGTCATAAATAAGCTCAAACAACTAAGATTAACACTAGAAAATTGAGGGAATAAATATCCATTGATATAACATAAAGATTCCTTCTCAAATTCATAAAGTTCAACTACAAAATCCATCAAACATTCATTCTAAATATTCTAGAATATGTAAAAACGTGATTAACACTAAGAAAGAAAAAGATATATGAGTTAATATACGTTCTAAAGTCGAAAATAATTAATTGAATGAATATGAAAATAAAACATTGAAACTGAAAGACAATAGCTAAGCTTATAGAAAATAACAAAAACATTTATGTTAATTCCTCCTCTCTTCTTGGAGCTTTCTAAAAATGGTAGATTTTGAGAGTCACTCTCTCTTCTTGGAGTTTTTCTAAAAGTGATAGATTGGAGGTTACCTCTGTCACGACCCGGAACCACATCGGGCACATGACAACCGCTGCATACCTAAGCTAAGGATACTTGCGGTACCCTTAACTTGACCATGCAAGGTAAATTGAATATCTTTAAAAAGTTTGGATAACATAACGCACTTCTATATTCACATTAAAACCCTATTGCAACTTCTGGACTTTTAAGTCTACTTAAGAGCAATCTCAATGACAGTATAAAAGGTTTATACATAAGGTCATTTACAAACTAGAAGATATCCAAGAGTTAATTTACAAAATTATAAGCATATCAACAAAATCATGAGCCAATATACAACAAAAGTACAAAACAAAGGCTACTTATATGCAGTAATGCCCTAAAAAAGTCAAAAGATTGCACGATACACTCAGAGCTTCAAGCTCACCCAATTAACCTACATGGTTGGAAAGCAGCCTGGTATATACCAAAACAGTCTAAATAATCTAAGGACAGTTTTACGCATCAAACATGCATATAACCACCTATGAAATGAACATACAAGACATAGAAACACATAGACCTAGGTTGCATTTGGATTTGTGATGCGGAAGGGATAAGTACTTATTCACCGTAGTTTTTAAACGCACTCACATGTTTGGATCTGCAGTGAACAACTAGATGTTAGAGAAAAGTGCGGTGCCACCACAAAAATCAATAGGCAGAAAGAGGGTTGCGGTAGGAAACTGCTTCTGTGGTAGAAATTTTACTTTCCATTAATAACCTTGACTACAAGTATTATTTTTCACTATACTCTTAATTAATATGACTAATAATATATTTTTATGAAATATTTTATTTACTAAAATTATTTTATTTATATTTTCTTATTTTAATTTAATATTTTGTTATTTATAATTTTAAATTTATATGACTAATAACATTTTTAAATTATTTATATAGTAATTAATAATTTATTAAATCAATGAACTTTTTAGTCATTTTATCTCTTTTTAGCAACCGCAACTGCACTTGCAAATCACTTTTTTTCACGTTTCAGCAATTACCAAAACAATAATCCCAAACACATAAGTACTTATTGAGAATAAGTACTTATCATTTCAGCAGGTTTATTTCAGTAGGTTGTCAATAGCCACCACTCCCCTAAACTAAGCCCTAGTCTATAACTTATCCCATACTGATTAGGAACCACATAGGCCTAGCCAATTAATCACTCATTCAATGAATATAGGTTTCAGTTCTAGTACATAAAAGCAAAAAGCATCACACGTAAAATCAAATCTCGTCAAGAAGCCAAATCTCATAATAGGTCAAAATCGTTATGTGTGTTACCACTAGTCAGCCAAACTGGTGTGCGCGCCCACCAATCCTGATGTTGGCTCGACTTTGATCTATGGTAAGTCTAGACTATCGTCGACAAGAGTTTCATGTCACTAGGTGATGACCTCGCCGTGACTAAACCTTTAGGTGTATAATCACCCACAAGTCCTGTAAAAAGGTGTCACTATAAGGACTTAACTTTTATTTCCCAGCGTTAAAGGGAACGGGGGTCGCTTAATCTATTGTGCCTAGCACACAAATGGTCAATTTTTACCTCACCAATTATTAAAAAAATCATATACAAATATTTAGTACTAAAATCAAGTAAGGCATCATGTCTTATTTATCGGTCCAACTAATAAAATGTAACCTCGCCATAGCTCTAAACTAAAAATGAATACATGCAGCATGCATGACTTGGTTATGCATAGGTAAGTTCCAAAAAATTATTTCATGTAGTGAAAGTCATCTTTTTCACTTCAAGTGCAAAGTTATTCAAAACAATATCGTTTCTTAAATATATAGGTATACCGGCATCTTTTTGAGATTTAATTCTACGATACATTACTTAGGCTCAAAATTCCCATATAAGTCATTATGCATGTCTTGGGTTGTCCTAGTCCTATTTGACAGATATGTTTTCTCCAAGTCACATCAAAAGAAGGTGTACACTCCCTTAAATTCAACAATCTTTGATACGAGCTCCTTAATCCACAAGTCCCAAGCCTTGATACATATAATATGTAATGTATTTAATATTCAAACATGTATCTCATATTTATACATCATCACATAAGTGTATAAAACACAATATCACTAATTTTATGCTATAGAATTCAACCATTAAGCTTCTAACATGATTACTTCCCATATTATTTTCAAACGCTTTCTCTTGCATTTTCCAAGACATTTAGTGCCTTTGATCCAATACTTATACATTTCAAAGCATAATTAAGCACATTAGGTCACTACTCATCATTCTATGAAAAAATTCAAGTTTACTCTAAATAAACATGAAAGCCTCTTTCCAATGCGCACCATTACAATCCTTAAATCCTAAGCCCATTTCAATTAGGCATTTTATCAAACACCTAATGTTCATGACTTTCAAGTCATATTTTCAAGAATTTATCATAGTAGTTCATGCTCCTATCTTGTTATATAATAATCGCTTCCAAACAACAACACCTTTCACCACTCCATTAAATCCAATTCCCTTTATTTAGGTCGTCAATTTAAAACATAATCAAAATTTTACAAACATTCACCAAAGAGAGCATATCTCAGTTTAGGCTTAAGGAGACTTCTCCATGACTCATTTCATTCATATGAACCATATTTCATGAATATTCAAGCATGGATAACAAGATATCTTAACGCCAAACTCAAAATCATAATATAGAGAGAGATGGGACAAAATTTACCTAAACGTTCCTTTGGTGATTTCTTAAAATCCTTTGAGAATTTCTCAAATATAATGATAGATTTGATTTATTTAATCCCATATTAACTTTAAACACCTTGGTTTGGGATGGAGATTAAAAAAAATGGTGGAAATTGGGTGGTGACTGAAAGTGTTCTTCTTCTGCCCACTTCTCCTTTCTTCTCCTTTCTTTTAATTAAAACAAAGTACTTTAATGCTAAATAGTGGGGTTCACAGCCACACACAAGGAAGAAGGGTCTAGAATACTGAATCTTCTTTGGCCAAACATGGTGAATTTAGCTTTTTACAATTATCTTATGTGAAATTACCATCATACCCCTCAAACTTTTCTTGAATTTGCAAGTAAGCAAAAAATTTGACAATGACCAAAAATTTTATTTTCATTTTGGTTCTCGGACTTTTTAAAATTATAATTAGACCCTTTAACTTATAAAATTACATATTGGTCCTCCAAGAATTGAAAAATTACTTTTAAATCCCTTATGTACATCAACTTTTCCATTTAAGCTTTCTAAGTGTCCAATAAGTCTATAAATCATGTCTAATCATCTATAAGGCATTAGAACACATTTAACTTAGACACCATGGCCATATCCATCCAATGGACTAAGTGTGTACTTATATGTCAAAAATCTCCAAGATTTCACATACCGATGAACTCTAAGTTCATTTAAGGGAATATAACATTATATATCACTGACATATATACCGAAAGGATTCAAATACATTCTAAAACTAATATACAATCATGTATATATCAATATAAAGTAGTATCTCCAAGTATAGACCAATACAAGAATGAGCACAAAGAGTCCGGTCTTACAACCTCTCTACGTTCTCTTCTCTTGTTTTTCTTAGTATGTTCCATTTAGGGTAAACCATAGGATTTTTCTATGCCTCAAAAGTCAAAAAAGCCCCTAAAAAACTTAAGTTTGGAATGTCATTCGTGTCTGTCTGTACACGTGCCATTATCGTAGCCTTTAGTTTACAATCTTGGCCAATTTATCTACTCTCTGTCATGATCGTGACTGACTCCCCTTGATTGTGACCTTGTGCTTAAACTTATATCATGATCATGGCTGGCTCCCCATGATTGTGGCCATAGGTTTGTATTCACTCTTTTGATCTATAAGTAAACACAAGATAAACACAAATTGAGTATTTAAACACAACAATAGGATTGAAAAGACAATGAAATGCTTAAGAAAATATAAGACGATTCAATCTTATCAAATACCCCCACACTTGAACTATTGCTCATCCTCAAGAAATTTAAAAATAACTAAGATATTATGTCAATTTGTTTTCAAAGAAGATTTAGTATATGTAATCCTTCAAACTTTGACAAGCTAAAGTATCAAGCTACTACATATATTATAATCTTTTCATCAATGCAAATAAACAAAGTCAAAGGTAGATACCATTGATCAAAGGTAAAATAAAATTAAGATGGGTTTTCCTCATAATGTTCATTCAGTTCACTCAAATGCTTAAGGTCGGTGTTTTAATCAATACTCCCTCTAAGATACTACAGTACTATAAGCTTGCAAATTCACCAATTCTTTACCACATAGACTACATTTTGTCATGGATAAAAATGGGCTTTTACGAAGGGTTCTAATGGGGTTTTGATTAAGGCAAGACAAAAAGGTCAAAGGGTAACTCAAAAGTATTAACAAAGTGTTAAGTAAGAAGGGACAACCAAACGCAAATTCTGAGATATACATATAAATACCACAAATTACAACTACTCATCACTAAATAATGCCCCATTGTTTCCTTCAACAATAGAAACAAGGACACTTTTAATCAATATTGCCAAAAACAAAGATGATTTTCTTTTTCTTTTTTCTTTTTTTCTTTTTTTTTTCCTTCTCCTTTTTCTTTCTGCTTTTTTCTTTTGAATAACACTAAAACAATAAGGAAATAATAATAGCGTAAATCAACAAAACATAAGTAGAAGTGCCTCTCAAAACATCTCAGAATCGAATGCAAAACAAAAATCCCTAAATAATACACATCAAATGCCCACTCATTACTTCATGAAACTTGTGATAGGGTAGGCTAATAGGTTTTTTGGGTTTCAATGTAAGGTGATTAATTCAGAAAGAAAAAGGTTAAAGGCTCAAAGGGGGATAAAGGGAAAATGAGTTAGTGGGCTATTTAAACTAGGTTCAAAACAAAGAACGTGTTAATCATTTTCATAAAGCATGCATCTTCTAGTTTCAAATCGATTCAATACAAGTTCTAAAGGTAATCTTCTTAGAGAAACATCAAACATAACAAAGAAACATAATGAAGTGTAATGATATAGGCTCAAAACCTCGCACGTGCTTATATGAAAATCCATCAAAATTTTCATACACTACCTAATAACTCAAGCATCAAATTATTGACTAAGTTTATGCAACTAACTACTTCAATCATTCCATATGATTTACCTTCCACTTAAGCTACCTATTTCAAATTCAAACACTCCACTTAACTCTTAGTCCAACTACTATGATAGAATTGCATTGTTCAACATTCATCACAGTTTAAATGTTAAAATGAAAAAATTTAAGCTGGCCCTACCCCCACACTTAAATAGGACATTGTCCCTAATATCCTAAAATCAATAAAAACACAAGAGGACAAGAATAGAAAGACTCTCCTAGATCAAAAACGGCTCAATGACTTGAAAGCAGAATTCATAGCTTTGATCTTACATTCCTAAAAGCAAAATAGATAAGAAGCAAATAAGGTACTTAAATGAAAGCAAAGTGAAACAACAAAGAACTAAAATGAAAGGATAAGGTTGGGATGCCTTCTAACAAGCGCTTGGTTAAGGTCACAAGCTGGACTCTTGTTAACTGATATTAACTAATGTATGTTGGAGCTTCAATCTCCATCACCTCTAAGCTGTGAATCTGAAATCCCTCAAAGGAGGGCATAAGATGATGTCCATTGAGTTTAAACTCTTTCCTTGTCTTGGTACTTCTGATCTCCACTACTCCATGGGGATATACCTGGGTAATCTCAAAAGGACGTATCCATCAAGAGCTTAACTTACCTAGAAAGAGTTTGAAGTAGGAATGATATAAAAGTACTTTTTGTCCCATCAAAAATGTCTTCCTAGAGATCTTGCAATCATGGAATGCTTTAGTCTTCTCCTTATAAATCTAGGCATTCTTGAAGGCTTCACGTCGCAACTGCTTGAGGTCTTGTAACTATAATTTTCTGGGGCACAAACAACTTTTGATTCAAGCCATGTGATGTAGCTCCATTAGAAGGTGGCAAGGCTTCCCAAAAACATCATATTTAGGTGACATCCCTATTGGAGTATTGTATACAGTCCTATATGCCAATAAGGTGTCGTTGAGGTACAAACTCTAATCCTTATTATTGGGATTAACCATCTTCTCTAAGATGAACTTAATATCTTGGTTTGACACCTCAACCTAACCACTCATTTGATGATGATAAGCAGCTAAGACTCGATGAATCACTTGACATTCTTCCAGAAGGGCCTCGACCGTCTGGTTACAAAAATGAGTCCCTTTGTCGCTAATGATAGCTTGTGGGACTCTAAACCTTAAGAAAATGTTAGATTTCAAGAAATCTACAACCACTTTACAATTGTCAGCTTGGGTGGATTTTTCTTCTGCTCATTTTGACAAGCAATCAATTACAAGTAGAATATATTAAAATTTAAACAAGGAAGGAAAGAGACCCATGAAGTCCATGCCCCAAACATAAAAAATCTCACAAATTAATATGGGGGTTTGTGGCATTTCCCCATAGGTACCTAACGTACTTATGTGCTGACAATAGTCACAATGTCAAAATAGGAAGAAATTCATTGTCAGGTACATTCCTTCTGATGACTTAATCCGTACAAAATTGCCATAGGTAAGGATCATCCAATACATAAAAGTTTGCTTCGCTCTTCATCCTTTCCTTTTATACTTTGGTGAAATCTATAAGAAATTTGTTAGAAACCAAGAAATTCACTACATTAGTGTACAAGGGAACTATCAACTGTACTACATATAACTGCTCATCTAGAAAATCATCATTGATAGGGTGTGTTTTAGCACCATGCTCCACAAAGTAGCTCAAATGATTTGCTACTCCATTCTCCAAGCCTCTCTTATCCTTTATCTCCATATCAAACTCCTAAAGAACGTGGAATGAATTTGCAAAAACATCATATTTAAGCTCAAAGTATTGTTCTAGCCCATAAAACACTTAAAACACATATAAGAGTTTTACAAAGCTTTAATGGCCATGTCAAGTAACAATACATCATAGTCCAAAAATACATAATTTACACAAAGTAGAATTTCTCAAAATGCAACTAAAGCCATTTTTTTACAAAAACTAACATAAAATACAAAATAAGCATAATCTAGAGTAATGCCCTTATGCTCGATCACTCGATCTCTTACTCATCACCTGAAGATGGGATAGATTAGGAGGGGGGGAGGTGAGCATAAAGCTTATGGGTAACAATTTTATAACCAGTAACAAGCAAAACCATCGTAAAATTCACAATGCATCTTGAAAAACATATTTCCAAATTCTCAATTTATCAAACACTTTATAAGCAACTTAAATCATGCATTCAATAAAATTGTCAACACATATGCACATCAAAATGGTTTGGAGGTCCATAAACAGAACAAGCTAACACATTGCCATGAAATGGTCCTATATAGTTATGAACAGAACGAACTAACACAATCCCACATAGTGGTTTTGCATAGTCGTAAACATGAGGGAGTCCCTGAAGGAGCTCCATTCCATTTGCGTGTAGGTGGGAGAAGTCTTTAGTCAAAGTGCATTTGACATACAGAATAGACCAGATCAAACACACATAACATGCATTTCATAACTTGTAAACTTGTTGCCCAAAATGACACTTTTCCAAAAAGTGATTTCATAAACATAGAAATATTTATTTATTTTTTAAAAAATCATTTTCGCATTCTTTTCATAAATCATCAACACAATATTCGTATACCAACCACATAGCACTCTCTCAAAGCATTCAAAGAGCAGAAAATGCACATTTATAATACATTTGAAAAAAAACAGTTACTTTCTTGATTTGGAAGAAACATTAATGGCTTATCATTCAATTATAAAAATGTAATCCACCTTGAATTCCTTGCTTAACAATTGCTCAAAGATGCCTCTCTTCTTGCTCCTCTTGCCTCTCCTCTTTATTTACTTCAATATTGGAAAAACTCCTGATTCAATAAGACCTCCAATTGAGAACTCAAAGAAATATATACACTAAAATTGATCCTATAATACTTAAACTCATGCATTTCTTAAGCTTCATGAACCGAAACCCTTCCAAAAATCAAAAAATTTAAACATAAACTTACCTTGAATCTTCGCCAATTAATATCTTGGCTCAAATAGAAGCTCTAATCTTCCTCTTTCTTTTTCCCTTCTTGTACAACTTCAAAATCACTCTTTAAAACTAAGAAAATTGGAAACCTTGTTTATCTTTCTCTTCTTTTTCTTCTTCTCCCACGACACTCTCTTCCTCTCTTCAATTTTCATTTTCTTCTTCTTCAATTGCAAGACAACCATTCTTCTTCCCGTTTTTTATCCTCAATGAGCCCAAAAAGTCCATTTTACCCTTCCTTATAAGCATGTGTTCTTTTAACTTTAAGCGATCTTCCAAAAATACCCTTCATCTTCTTACTACTTTAATACAACTAAACCATATAACAAAATCCTACTAACATTAACATAATAATTAAACTCCAAAAACTTAATTTATCAAAACCTCATAATTCATTTAAATCATGCTTAAATAAATAAATAAAAATTGGGGTCCAACAACAATTATCTAGTGACTTATAAAAAATATCAACGTCCTTGAACAATATTGGTCATTAAAAACCACTCTCTTAACACCTTTTAAACTATCCTCTCTAATTTAAAATATCCACCACATATGTAACTTAATAGAAGATTTGAATAAAAATAATTTCATTTTAAAATACATCCTTCCTTATCACTAACTTAACATGATTTTTTGATAAATATGGATCAGCCCAAACATAATACTTTACATCAAATTCCACCATTTTTTCTTTCGTCAAATTAGATTTTAATATATAAGTAACTATAGAATTAAAAGTATCTATATACCATGGTGGATCTATGTTTGGGGAAATTAGCTACTTATCAAGAAATGTTCATTCTAATTATGAATAAACTGGCTTTGAATAAGGAGATATATATAGTGAGACTTATTAGTTCTTTCTTTTTAAAAGAAAATATCTAAGAATTACTTGGTTCAAGTTAAAATTGACTTTAGCACTTATGAGGTATCACCTAAATTTCTTAAAGCAAAATCAATGGAAAAAGTTCTATTTCAATTATAGAATAATTATGTTTGGCTCTATTTGAATACTTAGAAACATAGTAAATAGAGTGAATAGCTTTGTCAAATCTTTGGCCCAAAACAACTCATACTGTATAGTTACTAGCATCACACGTTATCTAAAAGAGTAGCTATTAATTTTGAAATTATATCACTGGTGATAAAGTAAAAAAAGAATCCTTTAGCTTTTCAAATGCCTCCTTACACTTATTGCCAAAATGGAAATTTTAAACTTTTGTTATAATATCCCTAGGATTAACGTTATCTTTAAAATTTCTATGATAAATCTCTAATAGAAACATGCATGGAAAATAAAAGATAAAACTTACTATATACTAGTGAGGTAAGGTAAAGTTAAAACTAAATTTCTTTTCGATTCATCAAACTCTATACCTTTAGATGAAACGATATGCCTTTAAATTTTTCCTTGATATCATATGAAATAATGTTTTATTAAAATTGGGATAATATTTGTTTTCATCATATGTCTAAAAATAGTTTGAGGTTATCTAGACATTTATCAAATGAATACTTATAGACCTATTATTTTAGATTTATCAACCTCTATGATTGACTCAAAACATTTTGAAAAGATACCAACCTAATACTAATGGAATATGGCTAGATCATTGCAAAGATTGAATGGCGTCATTTATTTGCTTGTCTTTGTAAGATTATAAACTATTCAAGATATTAGTTTTTCTTAAGAATTGTTCATGTTTATTTATTGTATTAACTGGAAATAATGAATGTAGAAGAATGATCTTTGGATTTTATAGTCAAGATAAAAGTAATGAATAAAGAAGATCTTATATATAATTATGTCACAATATGAATTATTACACATCATAACACAAAAACAAGACATGAATGTCCATTTATTCATCCTAATTTATCATAACAATCAACTCCATTTACACCTTCAATCTATCCCTAGTGATCATCATATATGTTTATATTTAAACAACCCATGAACATACCCATTCTCCATCCACATTACACATATTTTCAACACCATTTTCTTAATCATTTCACCTCTTAAACTATCATCAAAAACACGTCTATCAAGCAAGCTATGAAGAACAATATGCTACTTGCTTGATTAGCTCAAAACTTCTTTAATCATTATGAAACCCTTGCTCTGCCATGCATATACAATCATCAACTTTCTAAGGTGGTTTAGATTAGGTTTTTAGTACAAGATGAAGAAATAGTAAGGATCTTGAAGTGGGTAGGTTAAATGTCAACAAAATCAAGGCGATGAACTTAGAGAGTAATAATTGTTCAGTTCATTCACATGCATATCATATCATTCACACATGAATTATGATTTAATACAAATTAAGAAGATAGTATATGCAGTTAATTGACATATTCCTATGTATCAAAGGTTTAAAATAATCATGATGTGAATTGTGTATTGTTTATGTCTGAAATTTTGTTTTGATTGGTTACAAGTAGTAAAATTGTAATTAATTGTTATCATTAGAAAATTTATGAATTAAAATGTATATTTATAATAGGAAAAATTCCAAGTGGATAGACAAATTGACATATGGAAAATTAGGATGATTAAGCCTATGAAATAAGTGACTAATGGGATAGATAAATAAGTGACAATTGACATGGGTAATTAATTAACAAATGGCAGCAATGATTGAGTGACAAATGGGCTAGTAACAAGGTGACATTTGGTAGCTTATGGAGGGGATAAGTGGCTTACATTCTTAGGGACATATGTTAATGTAACATTACGACATCTAGCATCTAAGGAGTTACGTTTCTGCAGTAGTAGTTTCAGATTTGTTCATTCTTCTTCTCTTTTCATCTCTCACCACTGAAACTTACTTCTATCTCCCATTCCTGTGTTTTTTCTTGATCTATGCTAAATTAACACGCCAAATACATGCTTTTACCCTTCACAAGATAGCTAAAGAACCAGATTATTGTTGTCTTTTATCCTAGCTAAAAAACATCCAATTTCCACCTTGAATTTGGGATGATTATGCATGCATGGAGGGCTAGGTAGACTTGATAAATTGAGCTGGAATTGGAAGCTAAATAATTAAGTAAAGTGTTTTCCTTTATGTCATGTTATAATAGAAGGATTATGATGATTGAATTGGGACAGATTGTATATGATGTTGCTGTTGAAGATGTGCTGGAAAATGAAGAATAAATGGGTACTTTTCTTTTCTGTTTTTGCATGTACGAAAATAGTGGTTTATGGGTTGTTTTATGGATGATTTAATTTGGGATTTGAAGTATAATTGATGAGGAATTCATGCTAAAGATAGGTGTTATTACGGTGTTTTCAAATATGGAAAATTAGAGCTGTAGGTGTGTTTGTAAAAAAATGACTGTTAATGACATAAGTGATCAGAATTTTGTTAGCGTTAGTGTAACCAATATGGAACTTAAGTTAACCTGAAATGAAGTAACCTTAAAGGACATGAAATATGAAAAATTTCAGGTGTTATTGATGTCTCTAAGCTTGTAAAATTCCTGAAGTATTGAAGGTAGTAAAGTTGCACACATTAGTGATGTTGATAACAAATTCTGGAATTTTAATTTCAGCCTTGTGTACATATTGAACCGGCAGAGAAATTTCACTCTAAATTGGTATATTTGGACTTGATTAAGCTAAGAATGAGCCTAGATTGTTTCTTGGATAATTGGTTAAGAGCTTGATAAGTTTATGTAGTTAATTGACGTCATAATCTAAAGAATGAACTGTTTTGGTGTGGTTGAGTTCAAATCTGAAACTTATGAGTTGTTAAAGGAATAAATGAGTTCTTTTAATGCAAACATGATCTTAAGGACATGAGTAATGTGTATAAGATATGGATGAATGAGCATTGAAGAATATGGGGTATTTATGAATGAGAAATGGGTAAATGAATGAATATATATTGCTGCAAAAAGTTTGGTAAATATATAGTTTTAGGTTACTGAAATTCCAAATTGAAAGTAACAATTGTGTGTGTGTTGAAAAAGACATTTGATCATGAAAATGTTCACGAATAACTGTAAATTATGGTTGATGAATTTGGAGTAAATCAAGAAAACATAAAGGTAGAAACTTAATAGCAAAATGGTAGTATAAAAAATAAAAAATTTGAATGGTCAAGATATGAATAGTTACATACACGAAAAGGTCAATTGAGAATGCATTAAACATGACACATGTATATGTGCATGATTGAACATTCATGTGATTGATCAACTTACTAATGTGTGAACTATATGTTTGTATTGCATGACTAAAGAAGCACAAATTGATTGTCAGCATTCAGACATTGCCGGGTCATCAAAGCAATAGCTTATTTGGAGCATACTGTGAATTAACCTAGATCTTTTCTCACTATGATTGAATAGTTTTCGATTAAATTTTAGATATTCAATTGTTGTTGATATGTTTGTGATAATTTTGGACATTGATGGTCTAAGGAGTTCGATATTTGGGATTGTATTAGAAGTGCTTTCTAATTGTATGTGAATATGGAAAATGCATACTCAACTGAATGTTGAATTCCAGAATTAGATTTGATGAATGTGATAAATGACTATGCCCATTGAATGAAAGTTATTAATAGCATATTATGTGAATTGATGCATTGCATCATATTTTTATACATCAAATAAAGGAGTTCTGACTAAAGTGACCAATGTGAAAACGAGCTTAAAGCTCAAAAATGTGCACAAAGAGCTGCAGGCTCAGCTATTATTGAGCCTGGTAGCTACAATGGGCATAGGACATAATATGAAATGAGCCCAATATCTACAATGGATATGGGACAGTAAATAGGTACTCGGTCACAACAAAGTAAAAATGAAAGTGGAGTCACGTTTACATTTGCATTTATATATATATCTTTGCATGTATCATGCGAATGATTACGAAGAATTACTGAATTTTGTTGATATAATGATATGCAATGTTTGTGCACATATTGATGATATGAATGATTGAGATAAATGATTGGATTATTCTGAAATGTTTGTAGTTCATGATGTATTTTTGAGATATGATCCATATTATGATATGGTATCCAATATTGAATGATGTGATACAGCTTCTTAATTAGGAAATACACTTATGAATTTGGTATATACTTACGATATTTGTGTTCCGACTTGAGTGAACACATCGATCATGGTTCACTAACTGAGTTCATAAACTCATCAAAATTTCAACATTGATTTTCAAGTATAAGGAATACCTAACGTCTAAGGTGATATAATAGAAGTCTAATACTATCAATTTTAGAAACAAGAAAGGCTTAAAGGTCTAGTCAACTGATACCTACAGAGTCTAGCTATAATACTTTTGTTTAGCTTCTCCTTTCATGTTGAACTTTTTGCATAGAACTTTAAACTCCCAAATATCATGTTATGTATAAACATGGATTATGAAATGTAATCACAACGTAAGTAAGTTTTATTTTGTAAATGAAATAAGGAGTTTTGATCTATGGAATACTTATGTTATGTTCGATGCCATAATAAGTTGATGCGATTGCTCTAACATGCCACTTTCATAGGGTATGTTTTTGAATGTCCTCTGGATGTTCAGGCATATGTTTTATGGTAGTCGTGTGTTACATGATAGGTGAAAAATGTGATCCCTGATACTAGTACTATCAATGATGTGGTCAAACATATAAAAAGCTCGTTTAAACTTCTCCCAAGTTCTCCCCTTATCAATGAAATCTATAATATAACAATCATTGGCACTAAAGAAGGCATTATCAAGTGAAGTAAAAGTATTACTAGCTCTGGTAGACAATTTTTAAATTTTAAGGCCTATTAATCCTAAGGTTAAATAGTTCAAACTTGTTTAGCTTGCACAAGCAAACCAAAGTTTAACTCTCACCTTCTGTCATGTAATCAAAAAGAAACTTACTATTGTTAGCAGACTTTAAAGATTCATGAACATATCAAGTAATTGCTGCTTATAAACTTATTAATCATCTTTTGTTTATATGTGACTATTCTACTATTATCTAGAGAAGCATATACTAACTGTGTAAGACAAGTCCTCACTTACAAGCTTGATTGACCTAATCTCTTAGTCCTGTTAAAACCATAACTTCTTGAATGGTGACATGATAGTCTATAAGATCCCTCTTATTAATATAATTCATATCTTATGGAAAACAATGGAATAGAAAAATCTTATGAAAACTATCCATGGACAACGATAACTTACTTTAAGAATTAACTGTATAAACTAGAAAACAAATGATGTTCCATCGAGTAAATGTATAATTGTGTCTCAGTTATTCTATCTAAATGGAACTTATCTTTATAGAACTTTTACAATACATGAAGCATTAAAGGAGCTTTGGGTATTCAAAAGTTATAACATTACAAAGTTAGAGTATTGAATAATTGTTATTGTATACTTGTAATATCAATAAGGAAATTGAATAAGGCCCTAAGCCTAACAAGACATTAAATTCTTCAATTATTTTGAATCCTATTTCTCTAATGAATTCCTCATGATGCACATCTTCAAGCTACTGAATGAAATACACACCCTAAAAGCCTTGCAATTTTATTTTATTCTTTTGATGAAGCAATGCTTTCACAATTGTAGTGGATTATCTAAATATAGAGTCAAGAAAAATTTTTTGGCTTGGCTTCCTTATTATACCTAACTTACTATTTTTAAGTTTATATAATTTTCTTTAACTTCTCAAAAACAAACTTCCTAAATAGAGACATGACATGTCATGCTCTTCTCTTCTTCGAAAAATTCAATAGACTAAAATTTCTATCTTTTCCTAATCTTTCCATATCATCATAAATTATACCCATCAGAGGTTGGATGAGAAGGTTATGCCTAATTTAAGAATCCTTGTTTAAAGCATCAAAGTTTATTTTTCCCAAAGAGATATATGACCTAGAATAGGACCATGGTCTTCACTTCTTAAAAATAAAAAAGAATAATTTTCTAAAGTTATTGTTAAGCCTTTCATAACATCTTGAATCATATTTATAAAAGGTTGGATCATTAAGTTATTCCCAATTTAAGGTATATGTCATTAGTCAAAAAGTTTGACGAAATCTTTGTTTTGGTTAGGAGAGAGAGAGAGAGAGAGAGGAGATAGAGTTGATCAAAGGCACCTCAAGAAAAGGATATAATAGAGGAGCATAGAGAGATCTATCCCATAACACAACAACTATTTCGGGAACAAATTTATAAGATCCTTTTTAATATAAGGAATCATTAGTAAGGATAGACTTCTTTGTATAAAGGATGCAGTCTGATTAAAGCAATAGGAGTAGTGGTAGCAACAAATAGAGTAATTGATATCTAAATATGTTTAATATATAGGGCACTTTGAGAATCTTCCCAGTCATTAATAATGCCAGAAAAAGAAATTGATCATGATGATGAGACTTTTGCAAACTAATCTTCTAATTCTTTGCTTTTTATTTTGATATGTACTTCTTTATAGTTTGTTTCTTCTCTATATTCTCGAACCATGTGCTTTGTTTTTTCATCCACTTCAATTTATTACTTCATTTTGTATTATTTTAATGATAATTTCCTTTCATATATATTTTTTCATTTTTATAAGGTTTAAATAATTCAAGATGTTGGTCAAGAACAGCTTAGAAAGTGGACAAAACATGGGGTCTAGAGAAGTTTCTTATTCCTATTTATTTTCCTTCCTCTATATTAATTGTGTTTATTTTCATTCCTTATATTTCATATAGTGAGGACAATATACAACTTAAGTATGGGAAGAGATCAGTTTATTATATGACTTGTTTTGCTTATCAACTTTATTGTAATTAACTTAAAATGAAACATTTTTAGGAAAATTTTTGTCAGTGAAAAAAAATTAATCAAAATGACATATTATACTTTTGGTTATTTTGTGATTCAATCAGTTTAGGCCAATTACTACAAGCACTGAAAACTAATTTAGTTTTAATTTTCTCCAATAATAGTGACAATTGTAATTTATATTATGATATTCTATGTCTAATTCAATCATATCTTTGAGTTAAAAATAAATTCTTCCTAACCATTCTAAGATCCAATTAAAAAATAAAATATATAAATATTTTAAAATAAATAAATCCAATTCATTGGCTTTAATCTAATTGAAAAGGTTGAAGTTAAATTAAGGTGGTAGTTGCTATTTGAAATACCTAACCACGTAAACGGGAGCATTCATAACAATATGCTTACTTTTCCATTAAAAGGTTAGGTGATTTTTTAAACAAGCATTTAAATTCTCTTTTGTTAACTTAAAGTATGTTTTACTTTCCTATTAATTTAGGTTATTAAAATATTTCAATGTTTAAGTATCATGCTCATGTATGTCCACTTTATGCATTAGGTTGATTTTTGTAGATTAAGTTGATGTTTGAAGAATTTTTTGATTAAATTAAATTGATTTATGACTTAATGCAAGTATCTAAATGTTTACATTATTAATGAACAATGCAATTCAATGAATAATTTATAGCTTTGATTACTTTCATTGATTTATTGCAGTCTTTCTTGGAATTGTTACCTTTGTAATTTAAGAGTGATTAAATTAATTTTTATAAGGACAATCAAAAACTTAAGAGTGGGGATATTTGATGTGGATAAAATATAATTGTTACCTTTTTAATTTAAGAGTGGTTAAATTAATTTTTATAAGGACAACCAAAAACTTAAGTGTGGGGATATTTGATGTGGATGAAATATACACATGTTTTAGTAATTATTTTTCTTGATTTTAATGTTAAATTAGCTTATTAAACTACTTTTAAATATCTTTTCTTAAATACGAAAATGAATTCAGAATTTTGAAAGAACACATTCTAGCCCATACCCATGTGTTAGCCCATGTTCTAGAAGGATTAAGAGCAATAAGTGACATGGCTTAAGCTATGGTTACGTAAGAGACCATGCCTAAGTCAAAACTGAAATAGGAAGATGCATGGTTAAGAGAAATGGTCATCCCAAAGCCCTATATATCAATCTCAAACAAATAAGAAGATACACGTCTTAAAGATATAACTGCGCTAGAGATTATATCTATCACCTTAAGCAAATTTAAGTCTATGTTCTAGGCCACACTTATGCCTCAAACCATATCCTACATAAATTAAAATTTATCTAAGGGTAAGAACTATTGTTTTTATAGGGCTTTAACCCTTGATAAATGATTAATTGACTATTTTTATGTATCCATATATAGTTCATCGTATTATATCAGGATGGCTCAAATGGAGAAGTACATTAGGAGGATTATGTGATAAGAAGATACCACCCAAGGTCTAAAGGTAAATTTTATTACTTAGCGATTAGGTTAACCATGATCTATGGGGCAAAATGTTGGCCCATTAAACAAATACATAATAATAAGCTTTTGGTGACAGAGATGAGGATGCTCCGATGGATATAAAACCTTATTATAAGAGATAAGGTCAAAAATCTAATCTTCAAAGAAAAATTAACAGTGGCTGGTATTAATTAAAAATTGAGAGAGGCATGCCTTAAATGGTTCGGACAAGTTAACAGGAGACACC
>JAOSBN010000005.1:40682872-40693956 GCA_027563595.1 Erythroxylum suave | reverse complement strand
ATTAACAGTGGCTGGTATTAATTAAAAATTGAGAGAGGCATGCCTTAAATGGTTCGGACAAGTTAACAGGAGACACCCCGACGCTCAAGTAAGAAGATGTGAGAAAATATTACTTAAAAACTGTGGGATTTATTATGTAGTATATACCTTCTAGGATGTATAGTTTAGTTTGGTTCTTAAATAACGTAATTAAGGTTTTGACAAGTCTGATCAGAGTTATTCATGTATGTGTTTTTTATGGTCAATACGGGCCTTTTCTTGTATGTATTTCTCTTAACATTTATTGTTAATCTTAGACATGTTTTACATGTACGTTTTTTTGTGTTATATTTCTTGATCTTGCTCATTGTTTTTCTATTATTAAGATAATTGTTTCTCTTTAGTGTTTATTTGTATTATGATTTTTTATTAGTTGTTTTTCTTACCTTTTATGTTTATTTGATTTATTTATTCATTTTACTTTATTTCTTAGATATGTATACGCATCCATTTATAATTTTGTAAGATCTTCATGTCACATTGAATGTGGGTCTATTGGAAACAATCTCTCTACTAGGTAGGGTAAGGTTGTGTACTATCGAACCTCCCTAGACCCTGCACCTCAGTGGGACTTCAATTGGGTGTTGATGATGATGATGATGATTTATATATCCATATGTAGTGTTTTTTGCTTGTTATTTAATAGTTTTATGGTATTTTTGGTCCTTATTTTGCTTTAAGTGTGTTTTTAGGTGATAATTGCTTTCATAAACCAAAAGGAGAAGAATTTAAGTGAAACCGAGACATAAAACAAAAGAATTGAAAAACTTTGGAGATATAAGGTTATGTACAGGGACTATATAAGTCACTAAAAATGTTTGAAGATTCAAAGATGTTGTTTATGTTCACGTAAAGATATACACCATGTATGTTGACATATACAGTCATGTATGTTGGTTGTCTAAGCTTCTGTGATTGTTTAAAGTTGCAATTTAAAGTTTGAGATATACAATCATGTAAGTGACTATGTCTATTCTAGAAACTAATTTTTGTTATAAAAGGAAATTATTGAAAGTTAAAGTGAAACAAGAACTAGAGTCAAGTTAGACACTAGGAAAGGAAAGAAGTAGTATTGAACAAAGAGCGAAAGAAAACATGAAGATCAATTTAGGAAATCTGATAGAGAGCAACCTTTGATCTAAATTTCAAGAAGACTTCTTTACAGATATAAAAGTATATAGATTATGAATTCTTTTATTTCTATTTATTCTTCTCAATATCTAATGTTGGATTTGTTTCCTATGTTTAGGAAGTAATTTTTTATTGCCTAAGTGTGATAAACCCTATGTTAGGATGAATAGTATGATATAGTGTTTTATTCAATGCAATTTTATTGATTGGTTTACTGCGACTCAATTATGTGTTTATATTTTTGAACTGATATGTCTATAACATTATTCCAATGTTTGATTTCATATTAGTGAGATAGAGAAATCCTTTTATCTGAATAGATCTACCATAGTTAGAAAGAGTTACGTGCAAACTTAGAAATAAGTCAACATAAATCCTTTGTATTAAGGTAAAACTTAATGGTGAAATTCACAAATTAAGTAATCAATCTTATAGGTTTTAACCAGAAAGAGATTTTAGTTAATTAAACAAAGGTTAGTTCTTAATAATCTTAAGATATATATTAACATAAGATAGGTATTTCCATATTCCAATATTTAATAATTTAATTGCATGATAAAGGTTTATTGTTTAAGATATCTTACGGGAATTCATCTCTTAGGTACTACTTATTTGATATTTTCTAACCGTAGTGTTTTATTTATCCTTGTTCATTATTATGTTAACTTTATTTTTGTTAGATTTGTTTAATTTTCAATTAAATCCACAACCTAATCTAGTAGATAGGTAATAGGAAATGGGTTAATACTATTACTTACAATCCTCGACTTACTTGTCAGTGCTAGCTATAGTTAGACTAAGCACTTGTTGTTAAAACTTGTAATATCATAAACAAGCAACCATCTTTTGAAGAAATCACATCTTTGGAACATTTTGTTCTCTCAAAAACTAAGATTAACTATTAGAAGGCTTCTCCACCCCTCAAATGATTAATTTTAAACGTTTTTCATTAAAGAATCATGATCTAGATAACATCTAAATAGATTAAAATATTAGTGGAAAGTGGTAGTTCATTTAGATTTATTTCTACTACGACTTTGCTATTTTTGTCTTTTGGTTTTGTTTCTTGAACATGTTTTATGACAAAACATTATTTCTATAACTAGATATAAAAACCCTAGTGGTTATTTTTGTATGGATTGATTTTATGTAATTTAGTATATGAGATATATTTCTATAAGCTATCTTTAATTGGACTTTATGTTGATTTATTCATCTAGACATTTACATATGATCTTAGTTCACTTATAGACAACTCAAGAGAGCATGCTTATAAGTAGTCTATGACTTAACTAGAGGAAATTGAATAAAGTTCTCAAAGGAGATCAGTGTGATCTTCCTATTGTTAAGATGAAACTTTTCATGAGATTTGATCGATGATAATGCATTTAAAGAGAAGTTAGCAATGTTAAATATACATATTAACCAAATAGAGAGTAGATAATTGTAGCTTAAGAGAATGTTGTTTGAGAATTTAAGAAATCTTATTAATCTAGACAATATATATAATCAAGACTAATTGAATTAGAAATTCAAAAGTGCTATAAGGGGAAGCACTAATCTTAATAGAGCTATTTTATTACTTTCTTTCTTAGTCAATTACCTTATCATTTATTTCTTTGGCTATTCTTTAGATTTATATTTTACTTTGTTTTATATTTTCTTATCCTGATAACTCATAAAATTCATCTCTATATTTATTATCCTAAGGTTAGTTAATAATGTTATACTTTATAATCACTTCCTCATAGGATTTAACCTCTACTTACCATTATATTACTCACTAATGATAAATGCACTTGTATACTTAATGAGTGAAAGAATTTTAATAAAGAAAACTTTGCTTATAAAATTACATGTCTTTTCTCCAAGCTAAGGTTCTACCAATTCTTTACCTTATAGAACATATAAACTTAATTAGTGAACAAATCATTAATCATAAGATCCATCAGATCTATAGTAATAACTTGGTGTTAAAATAAGTCATTTTCATACTATGATCTAGGTAAACCAAAAGAGGATGTTATTTACTATAGAAGGATATTATATTGAACTAAAACTAAGTAGTATGAATCTTAATCTTTGGAAGCTATTTAATGGAAGCTTTCTTAAATTAGTGAAAGAGTATGCTACCTAAGTGACAACTATGGTTCAATATGCTTAACCATTAGTCAAAATCAACATTAGCAATGCTTTTTCCTAATTTTTTAAACAATAGTAAAAATAGACTTTGTATGTTGCCTTATATGGCTATGTACAAACTTTTTAGATTTTACTAATAACTTTTTGACATTTTATTTATTCAATATATCTTTAATTTTTTAAAATAAAAGCACATATCATTATAGCAGTCACCAATTTCATTATAATTGAGTTAAAAATGTCACTAAAAATAAATTCATTAATAACGATATGTTTTTTAATCATAAAAATATAAATTAGGACCTTGATCTAATAATTTTTCTTTCTGATAATGAAAAACACGTGGTGAAATTTGAAAAGAAAATAATTTACATTGAATAAAATTTCATTATGCCAAAGCAATATATAATGCAAGCTTGTCCTTAACTCATATATCATTATTTCTAAATGTCAAGATTGAATATCATCATTATCTCTCTTTTTTCAATATTAAGAAGATTATATGATATAAGTATTAAAATGAAATAACAACTTTCTAGTCTCTCTTTCTAAATACTCTTTCATATGGGCAAAGTCTACAAGTAAAGTGCTAGTTAAAAAATGAACAATTTGTAAAAAGTTAAAACACCAACTTAAAAATCAAAATTTCTCCTACTAATTACAAGCAATAATATGTTCTCCCAAACCACCCCATAAAGATCTCCCTCTTGAACTACCTCAAATCTTCACTTATCATCTTCAACAACTATAAATCTTCATGTGTTTCATAATCCAACTTCCAATCCTCTAAGCATTTAACAACTTCTTTAGCTTGGATTTCTATTTTCTCCACTCTTACTTCTGCATCTAATAAGGAGAGTTTATTCCCTCTATATAACATCCTATTTTCCCATGCTAAGGGTTAGAGCCCTAGAATATTATACATGATAGATATTATTGAGAAGTTGGAAAGTGCACTTCATGCTCATGCATAATCTAGCATACACACACATATGAATATTAGTTTTTGCACATATTATAATGGTTATACATGCATTCATTTGACTTTTTTTGGGTATAATTTATTTTAATGTGATTATGATGTACATTGTGGATTATATGTCTTGAAAATGAAATTGGTATATATAATTAATGATTTAGAAATTTAGTGAAATTTGGGAATTTTCTAAATTTATGGGTATTTTTTGGACTAGGAAAAACATCAAATGATAAGACAATTGATGAGTAGTAGTAGAAATAAGTGTCAAATGACAACATAAATAATTGAATACGGTAGTAGGAATTAATGGCAAGTGTCCTGGAAAATTGGGAGACAACTGAACTAGAAATTGGAAATAAGTAGACTAGTTATTGAAGAGGACCAAGTGAGACCCAGAGAAAATGGACATGTGGCAAGTGACAAGTGTCACTTGCCATACCATGTCTTAAACCATGATATTTTTCCTAAGTGAAAGACTATCTCACTTTAATTTGCATTTCACTTTATTATTTGCTTTCATCTCTTTGTTAAAGTCTCTTCTTCATCTTCTTCATTATCTTCTTCAACTTTACGACACTCACCCACCTTTATTAACATTGGATCATGCTTTCACCCTCCTTTTATTACTTTCAATTTGTTTTCTTCTCCAACTTGTCATTGAAACCTAACCTAATCCACCTTAGAAAGCTAATGATCGTATGAAAGATGGAAAGCTAGGGTTCATATGATTTTGAAGAGCTTAGAGTTTTAGCAAGTAAGTTATACATTGATCTTCATAAGTAATTGGAAACGAACCACTTATGATGAATGATTTTAGATTGAATGATTGTGATCATAGAGTTATATATATGCTTTAATGTAGGTGTATAAATAAATTAGTTTATGTTCTAATTTTAGGATATTATTGGTATTCATGGGTTGCTTAAATGAAATCATTTATAATAATAATTTAGGATAAATTTATAGTATAAATGATGTGTGTAGAGAGTGTAATCTATGCAAAACAATCTACTCATTTTACGCTAAAAGACCGCAGGTGTATGAGTTGTGATTTGTAATTAAAAAGCAGATATCAATCTCATAGGGATTAATGCTCAGATACCACTTATTTTAGATCAAAATTTGTTTAAGAAAGAAATTTTTTAATAAAACTAATCTAAAAATTAAATTAAAATTGAAAGAAAAATAATGAACAATAAATAAAACCAAAATGTAGAAAACTGGAATCAAGAATTTAAAGACTAGAGATTACTTTCTCCTTATTTTGTCTCCCTCCTATTCAACACAAATAACTTACTCACTCTCTTCATTTATTACAAGACACAAAAATAATCAGCAATCATCAAAAACAACTTCATTCAATTCAATAAAATAGGAGTTTTAACAAAATAGGTCAAAAGTCATCCTGAAAACTAAATCAGTAAATTATGGTCCCCATAACGTCATCAACACTTAAATAAACCATTTTACAAAGAATAGAAAAAGTGAAATTGATAGAAAATTGAATAAAGAAACTCCTCTTCTTTTCCAAAATCTAGAATTCTTGATATTGATGTACTATTTTCCCAATCTTGATAACAATCTTTGAATTCAATCCTTCCTCAAGACTTAAAACTTATGTTCTTCACTTAAGGAGGCTCTCTTTTATAGAGGGTTATCGTCCTCCTTGCTATAGAGGATTAATTCACTTTATTAAAGTCTAGATATCCTAAGTTTAAATGAGTCCCCCATAATCTCTCGGATTATATTTCCCACGATCCTGAGAATCAGTATGATTCCCACGATTGTGGCAATTGGCAACAGAATGTCTCCTCTTCTCTTCTCGTTTTTGGTCTCTAACTGAATCTCCAAGTTGCTCCATCTTCATTTATACATGAAAATCATCAATTCTTACCCTAAATTAAAATCAAATATAAAAGAACAATAATGAAGGTCAAACTAAACAAAAACATAGAAAATGAATCCTAAAATATAACAATCATAAACTATTATGCAAGAAACACATGCCAATTACTTACAAAAACATAGACTATTGCACAACTATCAACATTCCCATACTTAAATCTTTGTTTGTCCTCAAGAAAAATAAATACAACCAATCAATTTTATCACTTCATTTTTGCAAAGATCAAAGCATACAATCCCTCAAATTTCAGCCAACTTAAATATTAAGCTAATACACATATCATGACTACTTTTTCATTAGTGTACATAAGCAAACTCAACAGTTAGCACCATCACTCAATAATAAGTATAGATGCAAAATGAATCTTCCTCACAGTTTTCACTCATTTCTCTCAAGTGTTTGATGGTTAATTTTTTGCTCAAACTTCCTATGGGAAACTACATTACCATAGGCTTGCTAATACTCATTTCTCCTCTATAATGATTGCATGCATAAATAGGTCAAAAGGACTTGTTTAGGGTTGTAATGTGGTAAGGGTTAAGGTGGGTAAAGAGGGAAAAAGGGTTAAGCACAAGCATTTGTAAAGTAAAAAGCGAATGAAAAGGGATAACAAACATTCTACTCTCAATACTACTACTCAATTATTCTACCTTTTTCTTTTCTTTCTATCTTATTTTCTTTCATTTTTCTTTCTTTTCCTTTATATGGAAGAACTAAGAATCAAAATAGCATTATATACAATGTAATTCACAGGCAAAAGTAGGCTCAAATCATCTAAGTTAATATTTTCACAATGATCCCAACTAATATTACTTAATACTCTACTAATATTATGAATGGGTAGGTTAATAGGTTGTTAAGTTTTTAAAATTTTAGGTACATTTTAGAAACAAAAGGATAAGGCTCAATAGGGGTAGCAAGGGATAATCAAAGGTGAGCCACTTAAACCAAGGGTTAATACAAAAAGGGCCTTAATCATCTTTATTAAGCATGCATCTAGTAAACTCAAACTAATTCAAAGCAAGTTCTAAAGTTAATAACCAAAGGAAATATCATTCAACAAAGAAATAGAACGACTATAGATGGAATCATATGGCTCAATCCTCACATTGGCTCAAATGAAAACTCATTGTGCATCTCTACACTACCTCAGTGCTCAAATGTCAATTTGCAAAGAAGCTTATGTAACCAAATATTTTTCATCACTCCATATGGTTAACTTTGTACTTAAGTAGGCTAATCTAAGTTCAAGAATGTATTCAATCTAATTCCAACTAGTATGACAGAATCTCATGGCCATATCCATCAGAATGTTTCAAGTGTGGTTCCATTGCTGACACAAACCACATGATATGCCTAAACATACATCCTATCTAACAAAATGCTAACAATGCAATTGAGAAAGTCAATGTCACCTCCCCACACTTAAAGATCACATTGTCCTCAATGCGATAAGTCATCCACTAAATAAGGGAAAATGACATTAAACCAAAAAAAAGAAATTGAAACCAAATAAAAGAAAATGAAATCAAAACAAACAAAAATGACATGAAACCCAAAAAAAAGATATAAAACTAGACTAATGACATTAAACCAAACAAAAGACATAAAACCAATCAAAAGACGTAGCACAAACAAAACATATTAAACTAAAAAAAAGAAATAGCACAAATGAAAAGTTTGAGGGTAAGAAAAGCTTATAGCGATGATGGTGGCAATGGTGTTGATTAAGGAGCTTCAAAATTGTTTCCCTGATAAAATTTGAGGAACCTCTTCTTCAAGTTGTGTTAGTCTTTGTGGACTTGTAGCTTTTGGGTAACAAGCTCATTGATTTGGGATGTCATTTACTACTGATTGGAGGCCATCTGGTCGAGGATTTGTTGAAATCGGTCGACCTCCATTAGTGCGTTTAGTTCCTCCTCTACTTCTTCTTCTTCTAGCTCTGGGATTGCTCTGGATGTGGAAGGTCAGGAAGCGACTATATGTTGGCTCCTCCTATTCCTTACTAAGTATGCTTATGAGGATTTTGGAGTTCCATATAATGGAACTCCATAATCTAAAAGTGCCTTAAATAAGATATGTCAAACATATCATGCGAAGTTGTACACACATCTTCCACACTAAAATTATTAAGCAGAGCCAAAGTAATAACAATATGAAAAATTCCAAAACAAGAGCTCTTTTTTTTCACAACACTCACTTTTTATTGAGAAATCCTATAAGATGTATTGATTTTAATTTTTTGATTCATGCACCATAAAAAGAAAAGTTCTTTAACCAAGCATTTGTTACTTTCAATTTTATTGAACACAATTAAACACATCAATTTGTGTAAAAGAAAATACTCAGCACTACGGATTAAAGAATTAGGTGCATTCCTAGAGTCAAAATGTTCCTCACCTGTTGGAGTTTTCTAGTAGTTATCTACAGTAAAGTCATTATGATCATCTAAATCTTTAGTATTTGACAAATCAGAGCACGTATGATAGTATAATCTTGTTAGGCCCAGGTCTTGTTACTTATCCCAAGGCAACAATTTGAGATGGTTAGGTAACAATCACGTGGGAGGGAAGTAGAAAGCTTCAACTTATAAGAAAATTTTCAGCGTTAGCAACGGCGGATTTGCCGCGACAAACTAAATGTTTCGTCGCAATGAAACTAGAGAATATTTCCAAGAATCTCTAAGGAAAAGTTTGTCACAACTAACATCTGGCTTCACCACAGTGAATTTCCAAGGACGAGCAAACGTACCCTTTAAAATTACGTTGCAGCGAAAATCGAACTTCAATGTGGCAAAGTTATAAGATCGAGCCAAAAGCACCTTTTGGGAAAGGTTTGTTGTGACTGAGTCTAGCTTTGCCATGACGAAACCTTCGAATCCGCAACCCTGACCCATCAATCTAACACTAATTTGCACATACAATTTTAACATCCATTAACAACTCAACCAAAAGATAAACTTGCATATATACAAAGAAACTTCTTCAATTCTTAATCTCATTATGAAAACAAAATAGAGTTTGAACATAGCTTTAGTTACATAGCAACAACCATATCAATAACTTAGCTCAAACTACAAATGGATGCTTATATTCGATATGCTTATAAAGCTACTCAAAAATAGTTATCAAACTAACTTAGTTAGTAGATGTAGCTATCTTGGAGTTGCCATTGTATTGCAAGGATCAATAACCTTTTTGTTCTGCACCTTAGGAGTGAAAGGTAATGGGTTGAGCTACGAAGCTCAATGGCTAATATATTTATAGTCATTAGTAACAAGACACACAATCAAACATATATATCTATACATCTATTTCTCGTTTTAATGTAGCAATTCAATCATTAACAATTATAGCACAAAGACTCGTAGTTAAACAAAATGTTATCACATAAGACATATCATGAATAATTAACCATCAAAACATAACTCTTTATTGTGTACCATGCTCACAACTCAATTGAAAAGCACAATCAAAAGGCTTGAGAGTCCCATCGAAATGGAGAAACCGAAGTTTACACCATGAACAAAATGAGTCCGTTTTTTAAGAACTAATATGCCACAAGTGGGTAACCAAGAGAAGGCTTAAAGTCAACGTGCACGTGACAAACAATATGATATCTCTCTTGCCCAAACATAAACAAATTTTATGCTTAATTCATTCCATCACATATTCATATTTTCATGCTCGTTATGCTATTTTCTCTTTTGATTATACTAAATGTCATAACATCTTTCAAGCATAACATGATAATAAATCAAAATGTATTTTTTTCCAACAAAGACCACAATTCAAAATCAAGCAATCAAACATACGCACATAGATAAGAAATTTGCCCATTTCTATAATAACTATAAAAATATTACCCGCCTAATTTGGTTGGAAATCCAAACTCAAGTTTGCCTTTCCTCTTGCTCTTGTATGGGATTTTCTTAGTTCCCTTCAAACAAACCAATGTTTAAATAGAAAACCCATAAAAGTTCAATAATCAAAATAATGAATTTAAGTGATTGAGCCCAAGTTTATAACAAAAATTGGTGACATTTTCATATCTTTTGCTATATTTTTTGACTCGTATCTCTAGCTTTTGTGCTTAATTGATTCTTGAGTGTGTGCATTTATTTTATGTAGTTTGAAGGTGAAAAGTGCTACAAATTAATATTAAATGCACTAATTAATTTTCTGAGAACAATTGATACTACAAACTACTATCTTTTTATTGTAGGAGACTCAAGGAAAAGGAAGTCAAAAAGAAGAAATGGAATGAAAGAAGGTTGAAGTAAAGTAAACGCAACAGGAAGTTCGCCGTGGTGAACTAGATTTGTCCCTATGGCGAAACACAAAGAATTCAAGCTGAACTTTCAGGAAAAGTTTTCTGCGGCGAAGATTAATTCTTTCGCCACAGTAAAGGATCCAGCGAAGAACAAATCCTTTCGGGAAAAGTTCGCTACAAGGAAAACCATTTGTTGCCGAGGAAAACCTTCGAACACCCTGACTATTTTTGGGAAAATCACACTCTGTGCGACCCGACTTGGCATCATTTGTTTTGAAACCTACTAAATTAGGTTGTAGCCAGCACCATATAGAAAATAGATGACAGAAAAACAGAAAAAGAAGAGAAGTTCTCTCATTCCCGACTCCTCCCTCCACTTCACCATCATCCATCATTTTCCTTCCATTTTATCTATCGCTATATTCACTATCTGCTATTGCTTCTATGGATGCTCTTGGTAGGGTTCCAGTTGTGAGTTCTCCCGAAGTAATGCTTGGCTAAGCATCAGTTCCTCTTGAAGATGTAACAATGGTTTGACTTCAATGGGCTTCAAAGGGGAGTAGTTTGTTCATATTTATCTACACTGTTATGAACTCCTGAGTTAGGATTTATGCT
>JAOSBN010000005.1:40671536-40682772 GCA_027563595.1 Erythroxylum suave | reverse complement strand
TTTACAGTCTCAATTTCTTCCCAATTGATCACTACAAGCACTACCACATCTCACTCTAGCTCATCTTAGACTTTGAATTATAGGGACTCTTCTTTCATATAAGGAGTCAAATTAGTAGTATAATCTAGAAATAAAACATAAATGCTCATGCTTGATATGCTTGCAAAGTTACCAAATGTATTTGAACTAACTTAGTTACCAAAGATAGATATTCTTAGAATTTGCCGAAGTGTGCAAAGTTCAATATTGATTTGCTTTTTATATACCCTAGGAGTGGAAAAAGAATGAAGTGAGCTGCGAAGCTCAGTGGCTAATGCGTTTATAACCATCGTTCATGAACTATACATACAACCAAGCATATACATATATTTATATCACATTTTAATCTAACAATTAGATTATCCACAATTCAAGCTTATAGACAAACATGTTATCATATAAATCAAATCATATATTTTTCAACCATCAAAACATAACATTCAATCATATATCATGTTTAACAAATTAAAGTGAAATGCACACATAGAATGACTTGAGAGAATCCTATGGAACGAAATGACGAAACCGAAGTTTACACCATGAACGAAATGAGTCCAGTTTTTAGAGCTCATGAGCCACAAGGAGGCATCCAGGAGAAGGTTTTAAGTCATTGTGCACATAATGAATGAAATGGTATCTCCCTTACCCATACAAGCAAATTTTCGATGCTCACATATTTCATAACGTATTTATACTTTGATGCTTTTTGTGCTTTTATTCTTTTCATTCATACCAAATGCAGCAAAATCTTTCAAAGAAAACATGATAATAAATCATAGTGCATTTTCCCCACATTCATAATGATTCAAAGACAACCATTTAAGTACACAAACATGTAAGGAAATCAGCCCATCATCACAATAACCATAAACATATTAGCCACCTATTTACTTGTAAATCCAAACTCAAGTTTATCTTTCCCCTTGCTCTTGCCTTGGATTCTCTTGGTTTCCTTCAAACAACCAAACTTTCATTCAAACTAATATACAATAGAAAAATCTATAAAACTCTAATAGTTAACGTTAACTTAGAATTAAACTACCCTTGGTTTATCTAAGTTAGAATAACTAAGATCTAGTTGAAAATCTATGAAAATAAAGAATAGGTTTCTTCTCTCCTTTCTCCCTTCATTTTCAACACATAAACCTATTTTTCTTTAGTTTCTTCTTCTACCAAAACAAGAAGAATAAATAAAGGATACCTAAAAACTTAGCTGAACCCTTTCCTTCTTCTTCTTCTTTCTCCTTTTTCTTTCTTTCCTTCTTTTTTTTGTTTTGATTTCTGCTTCTCTTCTTCTAGTTTCTTCTAGGTTTTTCTTTCTTTCTTTCTTTTCTAGCACCTCTCTCATACACTCTTCACTTATTTCTTCTCTTATTAATTTAAGACAACTTCTAATCTTTCCAATCTTACCTTTCCATACTTAATATAATGTCTACTTATTGCTTAACTTAATTATAACATTTCCGTTTAATTCATGCAAACTTATGTGATAAATATATTCATTACTAAACTTCAAAAATTTCCAATGTAAGAATTCTAATTTCTATCCATGTTTGCTAATTTAATAGAATAAATTCTAAGAAAAATTTGAGGTCCAACATTTCTCCCCCTTTAAAGAATTTCGTCCTCGAAATTCTTACATGAGTCTATAATTAGGTGTAAATATTTTCCCTTCATAGCTTCCAAAGGCTCCCATGCTTCTATTTAATCACACACACAGCCACTCGCTTCTTCATCCTTGGCCACTAAATGTTGGTTTAGCATATCACTACTAGGATGTATAGTATAGGTTGCTATGTGTGTTTTCTCTAAAATCTCTTTTCTCAATCATCTATATCCAGCACACATACTCCTTAGTTCAACCACAACATATCCTTTTCCAATCCCAACTCGAAAATCGAATTCACTTATAATTTCTCATTAAGATTCACTAATTATGAATCCTCACTTTGGCTTTTCTAATCCTTTTATGCAAAACTAATCTTAAATTCAAGATAGCTAATAATACTTCATTTTGCCTCAAATTCAACTTAACATTCAAGCTTTTAATTGAACTAGATTTGGTAACCTTAATATCTGAATTCATACTACACTGCTATTAGATTTTCTGCTTGATGCATAAGTTATACATTAGCTTTACCAGGATAACACTTATTTATACAATCATAATCTTTAAGTAACTTTATCCAATGTCTTTGTCTCATAATTAACTCTTCACTTCTGATTTGATTAATAGTCATTCAATCCCAGAAATGAAACATTTGATTTGACGTGATAGGATTTGATAAAAATCTCTATCGAAAGAAGGTTTCTCAACTTAATCATCTATATTGTTTACATAATCTTTATTAGTCAACTATATTCATCATTGCTTTTTCAGCCATTCTTAACACCTCAATAAGATCAATTTTAACTATTCATGATATCTCGATAAGATCAATTACTATCATACCTTACATAATCAAAATATTCTTTATAATAAAGCTCAATGAAATAGGAGGCATATTTATTTACTCTCATACTCTGGTATGTACCATCAACTCTCACACTTTGGTATGCACCATCAAGATCATTACATCATATCTAGAGATGTATTTTCAATAGGTCACCAATGAATATCTCATGCTAATGATACTGCTATCTTAATTGATTCTGAATAACATTTTAATATTCTATGACTATATAAAAGTTACTTCTCCATAGTAGTTAACATTTCAATATAACCACTTAATCCTATGCTTCCACTGCGTTACTTTGATTCATCTCATGATTTTAGCTATAGGAATTAAGACTTAAGAGTATTTAATAAGTCATAGATTACCTCCTATACCATATCCAAGTATAGATTACGTATGTGCTCAATAATATTATTCACCAATGTAAACACATTATCGGATATGCACTCATAATAACTTGTCAACTTAACCTTGAGGACTTCTATATATATCGCTACCATTTATCTCATTTTCCAGCTATCATTTATTTCATCTTCCATATGTACGGTCTTAATCAATTTAGAATTATAGATACATAACCATCTTGAAATTCTGATCTCAAATCCACTAACACAATCTTATACCAGATCATAACTCTTATCACATTAATCAAAAAATCATTTCAATTCCAAGTTCAACCTCTCAAGGTCATAGAAATATTTTTTTTCATTTCACTTTGCTTATACACTTTAAATCTTTTCATTTCTACTTATGTCTCTATTTCTTTCTCAGTCAATTTATGAAAATATATTCACATCTATATCAATTGAATTACGTATCCTCAACAAAATATTGATATCATATTCGCTGATATAAACACAAATATAATTTTACTGAGTCTATGTCTAGCATATCGAACTATGTAGTATTTCTTATTTCTAGATATCAACAAACTTTCTTTTTCTTACACTCCGACAGATCATGATCCTTCTCATTGTTTCTAATAGCTCAAACTTTTAACGAATGTTCATGCGTGTGACTCATGATGTTGTGTTCAAAAGGGCTCACTATCCTATGCTACAGTCGCCTCAGCAATTGCTAGGCTCTAGACTCATAAGCTCTCCTCTTTTGGTGGAGAATTAGATACAACAGATCTTTGCAAAACTTCTCGTGTTCTTCTTCTACAAGGGGGCATTTTACTCCTTCAATTTAAACATTAACATTCAGCTTACTTTTCATTTTAATTTTATTTCCTACATTTATGCATGATATGCACGTCGCTTAATGCAATCAATCAATTCACAATGCAAAAAATTAATTCAACAATGCAAACAATTTATTACACATCATAAAAATTCATATCACAACATAGCCTAAGCATAGGAATCATTGGAAACCATGGGCTCAGGTCTCGATACTTATTTTACGGAAACAATACGCTAGGGTTGGGTGACTTTAGAAAAAACAAAAAGAAGTCACAATTAATACCTATTAATAAAAGAAGTTGCAGTTGGGAGTAAAAACAAATAAATAAATTAGTAGCAGATAGTGAAAGAAGTCATGGTCATGACTACTTAAGTCACAGCTGTGCACAAAAAAGGCATGATCTTGTTTTAAAAGTGCACGACCGTGCACATAAAAAGAAAAAGGGCGTGGTTGTGTTTTAAGAATGTACGGTCGTGCCACTCAGTCTCTCACGATAGTGCTTAAGCATAATCATGCGCCCTTAGTGAAAAACTAGCTTTGGCAAGATCGTGCATTTTGGGAATAAAGGGACCATCTGACACTTAAGGGCTCTATCACGATCATACTAGTGCATGATCATGCACCCCTAATGCACACTCCAACTTCTAACAATCATAACTCTCAATCCTATTGTCCAAAAATTACAGACTTTATACCATTAGAAAGTTGAGAAAATAAGCTACAACTTTCATGCAGATAACTTTGTCAAATTCTGCCTATATCAATACAGTTTATCCATGGAAGTCAGGATACAATTTCTATCCCCCTTTTCCTCTACTGCCTATATGAACCTTCACACAAAAATCAAAAGACCCGCATCCAAAAACCACTATCCATACATACAAGACTCCCAATACAACAAATTTACTTAAGAAAAATCTATCCAAAAGCCATCAGACAACATACCATTTTATTCCCAACCATAATTGACAACTTAACAGAGAAGAGACTTTGAACATGTTTTAAAGAGAAATTCTTCAACTCTTCTTTCATTTCCCAAACAAAATAGAGTTTTATTTCCCGAACAATGCAGAGTTGATACACAACTTTAATTGCATATAAGGAGTCAAATTAGTAACATAATCTAGAAATAAAACATAAATGCTCATGTTTGATATGCTTGCAAAGCTACCAAATGTATTTGAACTAACTTAGTTACAAAAGATAGATATTCTTAGAATTTGCTAAAGTGTGCAAGGTTCAATATTGATCTGCTTTTTATATACCTGAGGAGTGGAAAAAGAATGGGGTGAGCTGCGAAGCTTAGTGGCTAATACGTTTATAACCATCGTTCATGAACTATACATACAACCAAGCATATACATATATTTATATCACATTTTAATCTAACAATTAGATTATCCACAATTCAAGCTCATAGACAAACATGTTATCACATAAATCAAATCATATATTTTTCAACCATCAAAACATAACATTCAATCATATATCATGCTTAACAAATTAAAGTGAAATGCACACATAGAATGGCTTGAGAGAATCTTATGGAACGAAATGGCGAAACTGAAGTTTACACCATGAACAAAATGAGTCCATGTTTTGGAGCTCATGTGCCACAAGCGGGCATCCAGGAAAAGGTTTTAAGTCAACGTGCATATGACTAATGAAATGGTATCTCTCTTGCCTACATAAGCAAATTTGCAAGTCTTACACATTTCATAACATATTCATACTTTGATGCTTTTTGTGCTTTTTTTCTTTTCATTCATACCAAATGTAACAAAATCTTTTAAAGAAAACATCATAACAAATCACAGTGCATTTTTTTCGCATTCATAATAATTCAAAGACAAGCATTTAGCGCACAAACATGTAAGGAAATCAGCCCATCATTACAATAACCATAAATATATTACTTACCTATTTACTTGTAAATCGAAACTCAGGTTTATCTTTCCTCTTGCTCTTGCCTTAGATTCTCTTATTTTCCTTCAAACAAATAAACTTTCATTCAAACTAATATACAGTGGAAAAATCCATAAAACTCTAATAATCAACATTGAGCTTAGACTTAAACTACCTTTGGTTTATCTGAGCTAGTATAACTCAGATCTAGTTGAAAATCTATGAAAATCAAGAATAGGTTTCTTCTCTCCTTTCTCCCTTCATTTTCAGCACATAAACCTATTTTTCTCCAGTTTCTTCTTCTACCAAAATGAGAAGAATAGATAAAGGATACCTAAAAACTCAGTTGAACCTTTTCCTTCTTCTTCTTTCTCCTTTTTTTCTTTCCTTCTTCTTCTTTTTCTGTTTCGATTTCTACTTCTCTTATTCTAGGTTTTATTTTCTTTCTTTCTTTCTTTTCCAGTATGTCTCTCACGCACTCTTCAGTTGTTTCTTCTCTTATTAATTCCAGACAACTTCTAATCTTTCCAATCTTACCCTTCTTCATTTAATATAATGTCTACTTACTCCTTAACTTAATTCTAACATTTCTATTTAATTCATGCAAACTTATGTAATAAATATATTCATGACTAAAGAATTTTAATTTCTATCCATGTTTGCTAATTTAATAGAATAAATTCTAAGAAAAATTTTGGGTGAAACACTTTGTTTTTCATCTAATCTTTTATGCATGTAACCCTTAGGTTCACAATAATTTTGGTCACTTGAATTAACTTTTAATCCTAGCAAATTACTAAGGGTTTCATTATGCTAATTTTCTAGAATGCAAGTGGATTAACACTCGAACTCTTCAATAGTTAATTATCTGACTTGCGAATCTTTCCATAGTCAATTACCGTACAATTTGTCCCTTCACCATCCTATACCCTACTCGTTTTGGAGTATGGGTTATGTGTTAACTCACATTAAACTGAACATATAAGATATGGTATAAGTGATGTTAGTTCTTGTCCTGAGGATCCCATTACTCCATATGTCATTGAAGACTCTCTTCATGACATATAATTGCTCTGGATAGAGACTCTCGAGTAATAACCCCGACAAGAGACCATAGGTATCTCTCCTTCTATCAGGAGTGGTGAATCGTTTATTAGCTACCCAATTACCTTCAAATATCAATAGTTGTACCCATTGTTGTCACAATACAATAATGTCGAGTCTACAATGCTCGGAACCACTCTAAGTTTCATAACGAATTTCTTGTTCTAAACATCTTCTTTTGCCACTTCCGCTGCTGCAATGTACTTTGACTCAATCGTTGAATCGGCAGTCACCTCTTGTTTGGAACTCTTTCAACTGATAACTCCACCATTCAGTGTGAAAACATAACCTGACTGGGATTTGGAGTCATCCTGGATAGGTTGAAAACTAGCATCTGTATGCCCACTTAGTACGAGATCTCCATCTCCATATACCAAGAATACATCCTTCAACCTTCTTAAGTACTTTAGGATATTCTTGGCAGCCTCCCAGTGAAATTCACTAGGATCCAATTGATATCTGCTCGTAACACTTAGAGTATATGATATATCGGGTCTTGTACATAACATAGCATATATGATTGATCCTATAGCTGAAACATAGGGGATCAAAATCATGCAAGTCCTCTCATCTTGCATCTTAGGATATATAGATTTTGAGAGTTTTATCCCATGAGTCATGGTCTCTTGGACTGCTTCATGTTAAACCTCTTTACCACTTTAACTATGTATGTAGACTATGAAAGACCTAGCAACTTTCTTGATCTATTTATATAGATCTTTATTCACAATATATAAGTTACTTCTTCATGGACATTTATGAGAAGTTCTGAGACAATCAAATTTTGACAGATTGCAAATTTGTGACATCATTTCCTATTACTAATATGTCATTGATATATAAGACAAGGAATATGATAGCACTCCCACTATCTTTCTTGTACACATGAGGTTCTTGTGGATTTTTTGAGAAACCAAACTCTTTGATTGTTGTGTCAAATCGGATATTCCAACTCCTAGGTGCTTCCTTCAATCCATAAATGGATTTATGAAACTTGCATACCTTTTTGCCATCTTTGGATTTGGAGCCCTCAGGTTTTATTATATACACATCCTCGGCTAGGTTTTCACATAGGAAAGTTGTCTTCACATCTACTTGCCATATATCATAATCATAATCAGAAGTAATGTTTGGGAGTATTCTACTGGATTTAAGTATGCTAGGGGCTAAAAGTCTCATCATAATCAACGCCTTATCTTTGAGGATAACCTTTAGTGACTAGTCTCGCTTTATAGGCAATCACATTACCATATATATCGATTTTCTTCTTTAAAATTCTCTTGCACCTATGGGTTTTAGCCCTTCAAGTAGGTTAACCAAAGTCCAAACTTGGTTTTCAAACATGGAATCCATTTTGGACTACATGACTTGAAGCCATTTTTTAAATTCTAAACTCTTCAGAGCCTCTTCATAGGTTATAGGCTCATCTTCCTCTATGATCAATATGTCATTATGTTCACTTACAAGAAATCCATATCTCTCTAGAACATTACATATCCTAGTTGACCTATGAACATATTGTGTGTCAAAAGGTTCAACTGTTGTCTCATCTCCATGAACAACCATCTAAGGTTTAGGCAGTTGTTCTGTGTCTGTTTGAGCATCATGAACTTCATCAAGATTAACTTTGCTCCCACTGTCTTCTCTTAAAAGAAAATTTTTCTCTAAAAAAACATCATCCTTTAAGACAAACACCTTTTTCTCTAAAGCATTGTAGAATTGATATCCAATTGTTTCCTTAGGATATCCTACAACCAAATATTTATCAGATTTCGCTTTAAGCTTGTTTGATTGAATCCACTTTACGTAAGCTGAACAACCCCAAACTTTCATATGAGAAAGATAGGGTTTTTGTTAGTCCATATCTCATATGGAGTAACATCAACTGCTTTTGAAGGGACATTGTTTATTACTTAAATAGCAGTCTCAAGTGCATGACCCCAAAAGGATTTCGGTAGATCTACTGAGCCCATCATTGACCTTACCATGGCCAACAAGGTTCAGTTTCTCCTTTGAGCCACACCATTATGTTGCGGTTTGTAAGGTGTAGTCTATTGGGATACAATCCCATTATCCCTGAAAACTTAAAAACTCCTTATTCAAGTATTCACCACCTCGATCTGATCAAAGTGTCTTAACACTTTTATCAAGTTGTTTCTCTACTTCATGTCTAAATTTTTTGAACATTTCAAATGCTTTAGACTTGTATCTCATAAGATACATATACCCATATCGTGAATAATCATTGATAAAGGTAATGAAGTACATAAAATCACCTCTGGCATGAATGGACATCAGACCACATACATCAGAATGTATTAGGTCTAATAACCTATTTGTATGTTCACCTTTTCCTTTAAAAGGTTATTTATTTATCTAGCCTAACAAACAAGATTCACATATGTCGTATGATTCATAATCAAATGACCCTAAGCTACCACTCGTGTACAGTTTAGCCATGCATCTCCACTTATATGGCCAAGTGGACAATGCCATAAGTAAGATGATTTTAAGTTATCCCATTTTTGTCTTTTATTGTTATTGATATTTAAAATTAGAATGCACATATCTAGTATGTAAATACTATTGCACAATGTAGCAGTACTATACAACATTTCATTCAACTTAATTGAATAACCATTTCTTGAAAAAGTTAAATGAAATCCTGCTTTTATTAAGATATGAAATAGATACAATATTCTTTGTCACAATGGGTATATAATAGCTATTATCCAAAATTAACCCTAGCCTACTAGGAAGATACAAAACATATGTTCCTATGGCTAATGCAGCAACTCTTGCTCCATTTCCCATTTCCCACACGTAGGTCCTTCTCTTTCTTTTTGTGCAGCCTACTATCCCTGAGACCTTGCATATCAACACATATTTGTGAGCCACATTCGGTATCTAATACCTAAATGTTATGATCATAAATAGTATTAACCTCAATGACAAATAACATAGTTGAAGTAGACAGTGGAGCATCTAATGCCTTTTTCTGCTTCAGTGACTCCAGATAGGCTTTATAGTTCCTCTTCCGATTCCCTTCTTATTGTAATGAAAACATATTTCCTTTGATACACTGTCCTTTATCTTCTTCTTGGCTACACCTCCTACTGGCTTCTTGGACTTCTTCTTCTTTTGGTTCCTCTTGCAAGAACCAGAAGCAGAGTTTACCAGCATCATACCTTTATTGTCCTTCTTAACAATATGCTCAGCTATTTTGAGTAGATTAATAAGTTCGAAAATCGAAGTGGATATTTGGTTCATCCGATAGTTAAGCACAAACTGTGAATAACTATCAGTCAAACCAGTCATAATTAATTCTATACTTAATTCATGATCCATTATGAAACCCAAATTGTCTAACCTTTTAATGTATCCATTCATCTTCAACGCGTACTACATTGGAGACGATCCCACAACCATCTTAGAGCAAAAGAGCAACCTCGAGGTCTCGAACCTTTTAGACTTAGCTTGCTCATCAAATAGTTCCCTTAGATGGTAGAATGTTGTATGAGCATCCATAGTCATATGCTTCTTTTGTAGTTCTGATGACATAGAGGCCAGCATAATACAGTAAGCCAACTCACTATCATCTAATAGCTTCTTGTAAGCTTTAGGATCCTCATTAGAAGCATCAATAGTAAGGGGATCAAGAAGTGGCTCATCTAGAGCATATTTTAGCTTCTCAACTTTGAGAACAATTCTCAAATTTCATAGCCAATCTAAGAAGTTTGGTCTCGTGAGTTTGTTAAAGTCAAGTAGAGAGCATAAGTTCACATTAGACAAAGACATCGTGATGATTCAATAACTTAGAAGAATGAGAGAAAGCGTTAGAATGTACATAAATGCATATAAATAAGGACTTTAATCACCTGCATTATGGGTCACACTATTTTATCCAAATCCATAGCCCTTACTACGAAAATGAGAAAAGTTATAATTTTCCTAATGGGTCGATATCAAGTATCACTAAAAATGACCTTGGTTTGCCCAACAAGCTACCTTAGGTCAATCAGTAGGTATCATTCATACCAATTGCATTCAGTTATCAACTATCGATTTATGCCATCAACTGTTGATTTAGCACACTCATTGGGTTATCAACTTTTGATGCGTATACATCCCATACAAATTACCTAACTTTGCCTCTATTTATGTTGATCTTGGGTTTGCCTAACAAATCAATGCTTCTAGTTAGGACCAACCCATTAATCCGGAAATCTAATTTCCATGGTTTGAACATATTCATGTAGTGCAGGCTCAACAACCTAACCCTAAAAGAATTCTGGTCCTTGCCATATCAATGGAAGGCGTAATTCCTAAAATTTTGGTTGAGGGGTTTATTCTTAGGTCTCATTGATCGCGGCTCTGTCGATTCAATCTTACGATCGATCCTTAGAAACCGTTCAAATATATAAAAGTTCCAAGATTGCGGTATAGGTTGCAATTCTCGGGTCGTCTCATTTAATTGGAACCAAATGAAAAAGGTCTAAGCTAGCCTATATGTCAAAAATTGCAATGAAAGTTGATAAAATAGGGGT
>JAOSBN010000005.1:40640836-40663716 GCA_027563595.1 Erythroxylum suave | reverse complement strand
TCTACTAATCAATAATAGTTTCAATATAGAAACATTCATAAATCTCTAAAATTCATAATTCAATCCGATTATACCCGGAATTATTCATGAATGCATGTACGATTAACTTCATATGCAGAACAAATATCACTATTCATGTATAGGTGAATATCATATTGTGCATGAATATATATAAATGCCTTTCTTAAGTTCCCATTGATCATTCATATTTACTATTCTAACCTTCTCATAGGTAATGGGATGTTACATCAAAGGTATGAGCTCTATCCATCTACACGAATTCCATAAGGTTAGTTCCTTTCTAACCTTTTCTTAAATGTAATGGTCATTATAGGAGAATTAATTTTATGTACTTGTATGAGTTTAAGGTTGTATCACCTTACAAGTTTTCAAAGGATCTTGCATAACTTTTATATGACTTCAAATAGAGCTACTGAGTTGTGAGGCTTGCAACAATTACTCATAAAGTGAGAATCAAAATGATTCATTAACTACTTAAAACTCATAATTGAACATATAGGAAGGTTATAGTACTAGTCTCTAATCTTGCATGTCAAATTTGAAGAGAAGATGTGACATTTGATTGCATCTATTATTTTATACAAGTTCATCATTTCTTTGAATAAGATCGTATGGTTATGCTTATCAATCATCCTACTACAAGCCTCGTAATGATGGAAATTTGAATTTTGGTAGTAATAGCAAAGACGCTAGCAATATAGGTTTGTCTAATTTAACATATATTTTTTTCTTAGTCATGCTCTTGTAATACGTCAAATGGTGTTAGTCTATGATGGTACATATTTGGTGAGGCAACATGATTTTTTTATTTGTAAACCTCCCTTAGTTGGTTCGTCAAATATGGTAAACTTCATCTTGCATATGTTTGCATTATAGTGCACTCTAATGTGGTTTTAGACCTTACCTCATTAGTTTTTGCTAGTATAGGTTTAGATTGAAAGGATACGACCAAGGTTTGTAGTTATTATTGTATATTCTGAAGCACTAAAAGGCTTGCATAATTGAAACTTGAAGAAGTTATGTGGATTGAGGAGGCAAGTATGTTGATGGTTTCATATGTTTCTCGGAAAGGAGATGTTAGTCTATAACTGTCAACTATAAACTTTTGAAGTTCAACTAATTACAGTCCTATAATAAGTACCAAATAATATAATATTTTCTTTGATGATTTGATGTGAAGTGTATGATCTAAATGCACCATTTGAGCATTTTTAAGCCTACAAAGCCAAATGTTAGAGTTTTACTTAGCGTTTCGTTTCTAACGATCAAGTTAGTCAAAAATTTATTAGTGAAAAATTTAAAAGTGATCTCATATTAAAGAAGTGTGAATGATTATATAAAAATTCAAAGAGACATAAGCTTATGTGGCACCTCATCATCTTGCTTTTTTCCTTATATATAAGCTTTCTTTCATTCCAATCCCAAAAGTAGAGATATAGAGGATATAACACCTCTTTCCCTCTAAGATGCATTCAATTGCTTAGCCAACCTATTTTTTGGTCATTTACTAAGATGTCACTGATCTAGATTGGCCCTTTGTGTATATTTAAAAAGTTGCCTTATGGTTAAACCATTTGGTGCATGGGCCAGAATGTTGCTTCATTATGAGCAAAGATTTGTTTTATGAAGTTAGATGAGGACGATCTAGGTTAGCAAATGCACCAATTATTTTGTAAATCGTAATGATTCATAAATTTTAATTTGAAGAGAGAAAGAAGGACCACTAGTGAAGGAGACAATCTGCATTATTAACTAGGAGCGTTCCATGCTAGTTATTGTGTAAGAGAAACTAGATCAGATGTATTTGAGTAGGACTTTGAGCAAAACACTGACTCGAATGACAACGTTATCGGTTTCTCCTCACCAATTGGATAGGTTCTAGTTTTTAGTATATGTGCCCCTTGCATGTCTTGGTTGATATTCCTTACCTTCAGCATAGTTTAAGCTCCTATCTTTGGTAAGGTTGGCCATGAAGGCCACCACCAATGATTGTCCATGAAATATTTTTCAATTCAATATTATTCTATAGAAACATAAACGAGCTTCAAATTTGCGTGTTCGACAATTCAATAGTTGAGGGTATAGTAATTATATGGTATGAAGCTTTGGCTTAAACTTGTTACTTTTTGGAAGTCTGTTGATTAGAATGTTAGAGCTGCTTCATATTCAGACTAAAGCCAATGCAAGAATCTAATAAGAGAGGAGGAAGGTGGCTTTAAAGCACTTGGTTTTGCATCAATAAATCTGCGTATTTTTGTGCCCTGGACAGTGAAGCTCAAGTCCACATAATTGAGATATAGGCATATCCTGTTTTCTCAAGCCTCGTTATCACGTTCACCAATTTCAGTTTATTTATAAATCTTTATAATGATATCATATATTAGAGATCTTTATTCAAAAGATAATTTTATTAATAAAACAATAAAATGAGATTGTTTTTAAAAGTAGGAGAAGAACTAGTAAGTACTGAATTAATTTTTAAATACATATAAATTACGTATTTCTAGTAATTGATTTTTGGAGTCAATAAATTAAATTTAAATTAAACTCAACTCAAGTAGCCATCTAAATATTCAAACTCTTCAAATTGAAAATTTTCAAGCAATAAGAGTGTCTATGCAATTCTAACTAGAAGCCAGTACGTAAAGAGAATTGTAGAGAAACTTCTTCGTTCACTAATTAAATTTGGGGATGTTAGTAGGCTGAGTCGGAATGGGACAGCTGAGCTCGTGACCTGACAGGTCAAGATAGGTCAGCCCGCAACCCAACTCATAGCCTGAGGTATGGCCCGATTCGTCATTTTTTTTAATAAAAATTTTATAAAACGATGTTATTTTGGAAATAATGGTAGGGCTACCGGGCCGACCATGATTCATCTGTGACCCGATCAACCCAGGCCGAAAGCGAGTCGGACCGAATGAGTTGATTTTGATCAGGCCGGGCCGGATGAGCTGATTTTGACATTCCTAATTAAATCATCCCTTAAACATGCATAGGAAGCAGTCTTTTACGTTTTTTTAAGGAAAAAGCAGTATTTTACTATTTGCACAACAGATTGCAAGTACAAACTCAGCATTAAAACTGGTTTTGCACAACTTTGAATTGGATATGAGTTAAACTTTTAATAGATCCCAACCTAATTTGATCAATTTTGTGTGGTTTATGCCTTTCTCTTTCTCAAAATTAAACTTATCTATTGCGTACTACCCACCATTCCAAAGTACAGAATCTTAAGATGACGGAACTAATAATATGTAGATTGAGACAAGCCGGTCTAACATGTAATTCTTCTCTAAAACTAAAATAAAAATCAGAGGCGATTGCTCGCGGTGGATTAACAGTTGTTGCAGATTGTCTTACCCAATTAGTTAGTTGGTAAAACTGACTCATAGTTCCATGGAGGAGGTGAATACAGAAAATGCGGTCTCCTCGCATTTGTTTTGTAGGTCACATAGTTTCAGCAATCCGTGACCGTGTCTGCAACATATGGCCCAATATGCTGGCAAGATGCTTGGGACCATTACCAGCCAAAATCCATACCTAGTTAGATCGCTCGACCAATTTCCATTCTTTGTTCATAACTTTTGCCAAGGTTTGTAGTCACAAGATGCATAATTGAAATCTTGGGACACTATTTCCACCCTCCTCGTCTCAAGTAGTTGTGTTTTTTTAGCATTGAGTGTTGCTTTACCTTCCAATATATATAGATTTTCCTCTGTATATTATACGAATTGAATCTAGTTTAAACTATATAGTAATTCCCACCTTTGATATTGTTCGTTGAATCTTCAGTTAACATGCCGAAATCCAAATTGGAGGTTATTCATTTTTCATTTTAAATCGGAGGTCATTTATTTTTACTGTTTAGGATATAATGGGATGTAATATGAAATTCTCCTCTTCATTTCATCTATTATAAAATATTCTCTCAAACAATATAATAATATTATATTCTATTACATTCTATTATAAAACCTTCATTACTCCTTTCAAAAAAAAAAAACCTTTGTTACGTAACCTTAAGTTGTTATAAAACTGTGCATGGAGGCTAGATTAAGCAACAGTCTTCGTCAAGTGTATTTTGTATTGATAGTCGATATCTTCGAACCTAAAAATATTATAAATCTTGAAGATTGTGATGTACAAGGGGACGCTTGACCCTATTTAAAGCTTCATTTCTTACAAATGGAGAAGTCCTCCCTTGACGTTGAGGAAAAGAGCCAACAATACACTCTTATGCGATTGAAACATATAATTAGCATAACAGATGGGCTTACATATTCATTTTTGTAGGCGAAAACTAATCTTAGAGGACTTGATTAGTAGGCTGCATTTTTAATACTTGAACGTAAAAAGTCAAGCAACGAACACATTACATTGCGATATGCATGGATGGTTTTTTTGGAGTACTAATGGCACACCTTTGTGTCGATTGGACCACTTAATCATGCTAATTCCTTCCTTCTGAAATCCGTTTATCTCTCACCTATATTTCCTATTAGTTTGAACTTTGAAAATTCTAATTTTATGCTTAAATGAAAATTTCTCTCTTATTAAGTTGTTAATTAATGGACTCTTAGACTCGCAAAACAAGTGTAGCGAAGCGTGTATCATCCTCGCGACGCAAGAGGGAAAATGATAGGTTTGGAGTGCATGATTATTCTGTTAAGAAATGAACAGTAAGATTTTGGTCCCCCAGGAATATAATATGGAAGAAAAAAGAGATAAGGTCCCCCACCGTCCCACTTCTCAGTTATGCTGTATCCCCCATGCATGTCCCACTTCCAGACTATGAAAATCACAGAATCGAAAGATTGTTAGAGAGTTTTTAGTGTAAAATGACAAGGGATATTTAATGACTCCGAATCGGCTGTTTGTTTTTATACAACAAAGGGGGGGAAATATACGAACATGTGAACGAAAAAAAAAAAATACAGGGTATGAATTCTGCGCCTAATGTAAGAGTCACAAAACATATATTCTATGTGATTTCAAGTGGGCGCAAACTGCTCCATCGGCACTATTGTTGGCTTGTTAGGTGAACCGGAAGTTCTGAGGGGGACTAATGTGTGAAAGATTTTGAAATTCAAAAATCTGACGGGATATAGATAAGATTAATACTCATTGAATGGCATCAAAGGACCACTGCAAGATTCCCCTTTGATGACGCTACTATGTATATTCAATGAAGGGCGTGCTAATTAGGTTGTCCATTAATCTTCAAGCCCCTATTTGAAAAAGAAACCTCACATCCTAGATCATTAACCCGATTTGAAGCTTTAGAATTTGTGGCTTAGAAAGAGTTCAATTAGAAAGCCATTGAAGTCATGCGTCACAACTTTATAAATCATTTTCATTTTTCACATATAATCTTTTATTCCAAAATCCTATTGTGTGTTTTTTTTTCCTTTTTCTTGTCATTTTATTATTCATTTCGTGTCTAAGTACCTAAAATTATATAAATATGTCAGGATAAAGTCACCACTTTCATTGGATATGCTATTGTTTTTTAATACTTATTCGAGTATTCTTATAATTGATTAAGCATTATTGTTGTTTTGGTTTAATAATTGGTATGCCTATTATATATAATGGTTGTGAAATAATTATTGGTAGTTGACATAGCCGAAGTCTTCTATAAACCTATTGAATAGTTCACGATTGCCAGGAATATAGGATTCTTTCAATTTCGTTAATTTACAAAGAATACGGAAAAGAAAGGAGAATTATGAGAAAGAGAATTTTTATTTCATTAAAAGAAATTTTGTCTTGACTTTCAGTTAAAAGGCCTTTATATAAGCAGAAATTTCGAAGATACAAGAAAAACCTTGATTATGCCTAAAAATCAGAAATATTCCTAAAACCCAAAATTTACTAAAGATGAAGCCCAAAACGGTGCATCATACTTAATTCCCTGTAAAAGCAATTGCAAAATCAAAAATTACCAAAAATAGCAAAATTGTCAAGTTGAATGCTCAAATTGGCCCACAATTACAAAACTGTCATTATGCGCAATTTTTATCCCACTTCTCTAGTTTTTATAATGCTTTCTGATCCACATTATTCTTCCCAAGAACAAGAAAATTTTCCCTCAAATTTACCGCTTGGTCATCAATAGAAGAGTCACCATGAAAGGGCATTAGGCGTTTGACATTGAATACATCTGAAATCCGAAAGGCAACTTAATACGGTATGCGTTGGGGTTGATTTTCTCCACAATCTCCAAAGGCCCAAGTTTCTTAGCTAACAACTTGTTGTAGTCACCTACAGAAAATTGACCACGGACGACAACAACCCAAACGTAGTCACCAACATCAAATTCCATGTGTCTTCATTTCCGATCAACAGCTTGTTTGCACTTGGAAGTGGCCTGTTGAAGGTTCTCAATGAATTTCTTATGAACCTCCTGTAGTGAACCCGCAAAATCCTCTGCTTTTCCATGAATTTGAGTCCGTTGTGACATAAGGAGTAAGTTCAGGGGTCCTTGAGGCACAACAGAATACACCAATTGGAATGAGCTGAAATCAATACTCCTATTGCTATTATGAGCGAACTATGCTTAACATAACTTCTAATCCCAACTCTTCACATGATCACCCGCTAGACATCGCAATAAATTGCCCAAAGATCTGTTAACAAATTCAATTTGTCCATCTGTTTAAAGGTGATAGGCACTACTAAAGTTGAGCAATGTGTTGACCATTTTCTATAAGCTATGCCAAAAATGACAAAGAAACTTGGTGTCCTTATCTAAGACAATAGCTTCTGGTAGCCTATGCAGATGGTAGAAATCCTGAAAAATAGTTGTGGAACACTAACAACATCAGTTGTCTTCTTACAGGAGATGAAGTGAACCATCTTAGAAAGTCAATCAACCACGACAAAGATGGAACCATTACCCTGCTCAGTATGAGGTAATCCTAACACAAAATCCATATTAATATCAACTTAAGGTTGTGTTGGAATGGGTAATGGTCTATATAACCCTGCATTGGTTGCCACCTCTTTCGAGACTTGGCATACTCAACAACGTTGGACATATTTCTCTGCCTGTTTTCAAATTATGGGCCAAAAGTAGAAGGCATGGACCAGCTGTAGAGTGCAATCACGCCCAGCATGCCCCTCGTTGTGCAGCTCCTAAATAATCTTCAATTGCTGGCTGCAATTTAGGATAGATAGTTGATTCCCTTTGAATAGAAACACATCCTGTGTAATACAAAATTTGTATTTTCTCCTACCCGTACAACACTCAAAATGCTAGAAAAATATGGGTCAGTATCAAGCAAATCACGAAAAGTATCAAAACCAAATACCTCCAAATTCATTTAAGTCAATAAGGCCCTTCAACGGTTCAAAGCATCTACCACAAGATTTGTCACCCCTCCCTTATGTTTCACCACAAAGTGAACCATTGCAGATACGTAACCAAAGAGGCATGTCCAACCGACACCTTATCTTGCCTATAAAGGTGTTTCAAGGCCTAGTGATCAGTATAGAGGATGAACTCTCTGTGGAACAAATAGTGCTTCCAATGTTTGACAACTTAAACAATAGCATAGAACTTCATATCATAGGTACTGTAATTGAGCTTAGATCCATATAACTTCTCACTATATAGTACGCCACTAGTCTACTATTATGGCTCAAAATTGTTCCAGTGCCCACCTTTGAGGCATCGCTATACAATTGGAATGGCTGGAAAAAGTTAAGCAATGTTAATATCGATGTTGTAATAAGGAATTACTTTATCAATTGGAATGCTCCCTCAGTCTCTTCAGTCTATGCAAGCTTACCTCCCTTCATACAGTATGTGATTAGGGCCACGATACTACTGAAGTAGTGTTAGGCCTTATTTCCAGAGTCTAACGCGTGCGTTAAATGTGAGCGCATCACTCTGTATCTTTTAATGGAACCTCATTAGCCAACTTAAGTTCATCTTCATTCTTATAACATCCCAAATTTTCATATTTGAACACTTAATATACAACAATCCATACTTATGTTTATATCCTCAATCATCATCCTAACATATCACTCATTTTTATCCCTTATTTTTCATATCAAACTAAGTACATTTCAAACATTATTCAAGCCTAAATGCATCAGACAATAGCATTGATAAGTCCACAATTTTATATGTACATGATTTGGCACAATAAGCATAACTTTCACCAAGGATGTCGGATTAAGGTCATTCAAGCACAGTTTTGAAGAGAACTTCGAGTTCTACAACTTTTTTGAAGACCCCGAAAGAGTGATTTTGCCATCTAGATGGTCAAAAATGTACATTTATAAAATTGTCCTGAGAATGTCCGCTTAGTAGACATATGTCCCTCCAAACGGACATAAACTGAGCTGAAACACTAAAATTCCCCAGAAGGTCTGCCCAACGGACATTTACGGGTCAATTTCTAGATTTCTAACTTCTACAAGTTACCTATGACCCGAGGTTTTGCATATCTATCATTTCTAACTTATTTTCCTCATCATTTTCCCTTCGTTATCACTTCCATTTCAACTTAGAATCATTTACAACTAAATCATAATCTATGTTTGGTCATCAACCTAAAAACATAACATTCAAACTCATACTCATTCATCATAATTTCTTCACATGTTCGACTCCATTTATCAACATCGTTTCATCTCTAACTTATCACACTAGTTCTTCCCATTTCAAAACACCATAATACTCTTTTTTTATTAGATCAAACTAGAAAAGCTATAAAGTATCCTGAATGTACCTTGTACAGCATCACTAACTTGTAAAAATCCTATCTTTCCAATCCAATCTCCAATAATTACTTACTTTATATCTTTGGAAAGCTAAGAGAATAAAGTACAACTTTCAAGTAGACAACCTTATCCAAATCAGTCTAGATTAAAATAGTTTTTCCCCTGAAGTCATAATACAAATTTTACACTTATGAATGCTTGAAAATGCAATACAAAAACTTAGAAAGTCATGAGCAAAACATAAATATATGTCATTAACATTAAAAGTAAAGAGTTTAACAAAGCTTTAATGGGAATTTCAAGACCCAAATACATCATTGGTCTCATAATCCAAAATACAAATTATACATGTGAGTGATACTTGAAATGCGGCTAAAGCCTTGAGTTTTCCTAAACTAACTTAAATACAAAATTATGCAATCTTAGAGTTGTGCCTTGACTCTTTATCACTTGGTCTCTTGCTCATTACCTAGAGATGGGGATAAAAAGGGGTGACCTAGAAGCTCGTTGGTAACAAGTTTATAGCGGGGAAATAAGCAAAACTATTGAAAATATTCATTGCCATAGTAAATTGCATTGAATCCATAAAACACTTGTTTCTCAAATTCTCAAGCTTGTCACCAATTCATAAACAACAAAATTCATGTATTCATCAAACTTGTCAACAAATCATAAACAACCTAAGCACTCATAATGGTTTGGGTAGTCCATATACATGAGGCAGTTCTTGCTAAGTTCTGATAAACATGAGGGAGTTCTTGCGAATTTCCACTAAACATGAGGGAGTTCTTGTGAATCTCCACTAAACATGAGGGAGTCCGTGAAAGAGCTCCATGCCACTAACGGGCAAGTAGGAGAAGCTTTTAACATGGTCAACATGCACATGACATAGCATGATGGACCACCACAAACCCACACAAACATGAATATCCTTACTTGTAAACATATCGCACAAAAGGCACATTTCGGAAACATGATTTCTATAAGCATGACATATTTCAAATACAATTTCCATCATAAATCATCATCAAGATTCATGTACCAAATATATAGCAAATCCTTGAATCATTCAAGAAGCAATAAATGCAACATTTATAAAGCAATTGAAATCATTTAGATCTTTTCATTTGAAAAAATACTCATGGCTCATTAACTCAACTGTAAACATGTAACCCACATGGATTCCTTGCTTAAAATTGCCCCTCCTCTTGCTCCTCTTACGTTACTTGATTTCCTTCAACATTGGTAAAAATGCAATTCAATAGGAATACCAATTGAGAACCCAAAAAGCATATTTGCTAAAATTGATTCTAGAATACTTAAACCTATGTATTTCCTAAGCTTCATGAACCAAAACCCTTCCAAAAATCTAAAGGATGAAAAATGGGCTTACCTTGAATCTTCACCAAACAAAGAGATGTTTGGCTCAAATGGAAGCAATTCTTTTTCTCTTCTAGAATACCCTTAAAATCATTCTTAAAGGCTAAGAAAAGATGTAACCCTAACTTATCTTCTTTCTTTTTCTGTCATGAACGAAACTCTCTCTCCCTATTCTCTCTTTCACGTATTTCACTCCCCCCCCCCCCCTTCAATTTACGTTTTTGTTCATTTAATGCACAAGACACACTTTTTCCTCTTCCAATTCTACCCTTAATGAATGTTAAAACTTATCTTTACCCTTCCTTTAATGCTTCATGGCTTTTAATCTTAAGTGACATGCCACAATTGCCTTTAATACGTTCCTACTACTTTAATTTCACTAACCAATGAAATAAAATCCTACTAACACTATAATAAATAATTAAACTCCAATAATTATTCTATTATGACCTCATAATTTATTATAAGCCAAAAATTCAAATTTCATGCTTATTCCACAAAATATCATGCTTAACTCAACAAAAAAATTTCGGGGGCCAACAAGTGAGGAATGAAACGCATATAAAAAGACGTCAAATCATGAAATCTGCAGACCTCTGTGATGGTTTATAGTAGTGGCCATTGCTTCACTGCTTCAATTTTGGACTCGTCAACTTGTAGCATCTCTTTAGAAACCACATAGCCTAGGAATAGGACTCTATCTGTCATGAATACACACTTCTTTGCTACTGCATAAAATTTCTCCCTACAAAGGACAAACAAAACCTCCCGCAAATGTGATAAATGCGCTTCTTTGTTTGGACTATAAATCATATATCATCAAAGTACACAATAACAAATTTTCCAATAAAAGGTCTAAAAATTTAACTCATTATGTGCATAAAAGTGCTGAGTACATTAGACAAACCAAATGACATTACTAACTATTCATACAAACCTTCTCGTATCTTGAAAGCTGTCTTTCACTTATCACCAGCCCTGATCTAAATTTGATGGTACCACCATTCAAGTCTAGCTTAGAAAATACATCACCACTAATCTGATCAAGTAAATCATCAAGACAAGGAATAGGAAATTGATACCTCACTGTGATCTTGTTAATGGCTTTACTATCCACACATGTATGCCATGAATCATCTTTCTTAGGCATAAATAAGGTCGATACTGCTCCTCCACCTGACTGTGTAACTCCTCATGCTCCTTCGGGCTCATGCTGTAATGGGGGTAGTTTGGTAACACAACTCTTGGCTCAAGATCAATCTGGTGTTGAATATCATATAACGGTGGCAAACCATGAAGTAACTTGCTTGGGAACATGTCACTGAATTCATTAAGGAGTTAGACAACTGCCTGTGGTGCATTCATGCCTAGTTCAATCTCCTTCCCAGTCAATTGATACAGCACTTCTGACCCCTACAATACTTCATCAAATCTAGCCAAGGATAATAGGTTAGTACTATCCCCCGTCGGTTTACTCTTTTCCACCCCTTTAATATGCAATAGTAAGATCTTCGTTCCCTCAAATACAAAATTGTACGTGTTATCCCTACCATCATATATCACCCGCCTATCATACTGCTAGGTCACCCCAATAACAAGTGATAAGCATCTATGACAATTACATTACACCATACAAAATCTCTATATTTAGGACCCAAAGAAAAATGACACCAAAGCATGTTGAGATACTATGATCTCATTACCCTTCTTTAACCAAGCCATCTTATATAGTGCTAAGTGTTTTTCAGTTTTTAATTTTAATTTTTGGACAACCTCTACAGATATTATATTCTCACAACTACCATCATTAATGACAAAGTGGCAGATCTTACCATAGATGGTGCATATGGACTGGAATATATTATTTTGTAGCCACTCATCGCCAACAATAGCTTTATAGGTTAAGCATGCCTGTCTGGCTACTAAAACAGTACCCGTATCCCCTTTAACTTGTGCCTCATCTGTATACTCCTTGGTATCAAAGTTTGGTTCTACTCCAATGACTGCGTCTTCATCATCTGCCTCCTTAGAATCCACAAATAATGCCTTCTTTCCTACGATTTTTCGACATTTAGATTGTCTTTGACCACGTTCGCCACACCCAAAGCAACAAGTAATGCCTTAGTTACTCCATTAGCTGGATTCACACCGATAGCACCTCTATTCTGCCACCGTTATGATTTGTTGACCAGTTTACTCTACTGTTTGATGCATGATTTGCATTATTTAAGTAGTTAGGACCTGTAAGAGAAATTCTCCCCAACCATCAAACTTGTCTTTTAACTATCAAGGCCTATTGGTGAGTCGTTGACATAAATACGTGGTCGAACATGTTGACCTTATCCTAGATCTGTTCTCGCAACCCGCCAATGTATCTTGAAACAAGCTAGTCCTCATTGAATAACACCTTTAATTAGTCTATTGGCTGGATTCACACTGGTATCACCTCTATTATACCCACTTTTCTAATTCGTTGAACTATTCACATTACTACTTAATGCGTGATTTTCATTGATTGAGTGGTTAGGACCCATAAGAGAAATTCTCCCCAATCGTCAAACTTGTCTCTTAACTATCAAGGCCTGCTGCTAAGCCGCTGACACAGATATGGCGTTGAACATGTTTACCATGTCTTGGATATGTTTTCGCAACTTGTCAACGTACCTTCAAACAAGCTAGTCCTCCATCTCCTGTATCTCATTATAAACGAGCAACTGATAGAATTCAGTAGTGTACTAATCCACCGTTTTACTAGTCTACTCTAGGTTCTGCAACCTTTAATACAACAGTTGTTGATAATTGTATGGCAGAAATTCATCATGCATCTTTTTTCTCATCTTCTCCCATGTGCTAATCTTACTTTTGCCTTGTCTTGAACGTGTCATCTTTAACTACTTCTACCATGTCACAACTCTAACTCTAAACCTAGTAACTACAAGAGAAACCCTTTTATTCTCTGGGACCTCCTTAAACTCCAAGATCTCCTCAGTCATTGTCGACCAATCTATAAACTCTTCTAGACTAAGATTCTCATGGAACTCAGGAATTTCAATTTGCATCCCCGATCCCCAACATCGATTATTCTCTTTTCCATTATTTCTGCGACGCCTACGAGTAACTTCTTCGTACTCCCCTTCACTACCACTTGATTCAGTGCTCTCGTTTTCTTCCGTAGTGATCTGTCCTCCCCTGTTGGTTCTAACCTCCCATAAGTCCAGCAAACCTCTGGTTGATCTGCTCTATCATCTCCTCAAACATTTGTTCCATATGTTGATTAAACTACTTAACTAGACGTTACTTCATCTATAGCAAGTCGTCTCACTCATATACTTTATCTACATGATGTTGACAAACTGCCCTTCCTCTCACCTTGAGCTTAGGAACGAACCTGACTCTGATACCAATTGATTTAGCAAAAGTTTTATATAAACTTGTTGAATCGCTCACGATTGCCAGGAATATAAAACTCTTTTAATTTCGTTGATTCGCAAAAAATACCGAAAAGACAACAGAATTATGAGAAAGGGAATTCTTATTTCATTAATAAAAAAATTATCTTTACTTTCAACTACAATGCCTTTATATACGCAGAAATCTCAAAGATACAAGGAAAACCTTTATTATGCCCAAAAAATCCAAAATATTCCTAAAACTCAAAATTTACCAAGAATGAAGCCCAAAATAGCGCGTCAAAAATTAATTTCCTATAAAAGTAATTGAGAAATCAAAAATTACCAAAAATAGCAAATTTATCAAATTGAATGCTCGAATTGGCCCATAATTACAAAACTGCCACTATGTGTAGTTTTTATCTCATTGCTCAAGTATGGTAATGTTTTCCCATCCCCATTAGTTGTGGAGAGAAAAATGCTTATCAACCACTCCATTTTTCTCTAATAATAGCTTAATAGAGTTCAAGCCGATCATTCTAATCTTTTCGCTTATAGATGGTATACATAATATGATTTTTAAATGTAAGCTCATGAACTTAGGAAAATGAAGAAAGCATTGGAGTCGAAAAAGAAAAGGAAGAGAACAAGCTCTCCTCTGGTCTAATCCTACCATAACAATCGTCAACCCCGCTAAATGCTGTTATGGTCTCTTTAGGCTTTATAGATACAAATGCCAATTTCAAGTTTCAGGGCATCTATAAATGTTTACATTTATCATGTCTGTGCGCGTTTGCTTAAACATTATACATGAAGCACGGAAATTGTAGTCGTTGTCATTAGCGGCAGCTTCAATTTCTTAAATTTTTAATCACTAAAGTTCATACGAAATGGGTTAGATCTTAATTAAGCAAGCAATGGGAATTAGCAGTTGCAGCTCAGTGCGACTACTGTCTTTGAATGGACATAGGACATAAATCATCGCTACTTAAGTACCACTTACGTACCAAACTCAAATATTAGAATCTCTGCATTGTTTTTCCTATTTCTTGTGAAAGATTAAACAGTGGTGATTGCCTGTCGTAGATAAGGACGAGCAGATTGTTCCACGAGTGAAGTAACTCTGATGGTCTTGTTATATATTCACGCTCGTTAATTAATATTAAGTTACAATACCAATAATTACATGAATTAGGGTCTTTTTATTACGTTGATGACCAATACAAGTAAAAGAAGAAAATGTGAACTTCTATTATTACGGTGTCACGAGGCTAGTTAGCACAGTAAATTAATAATTCCTGATTAGTAGCTACTTACATCTTTTTCTTGATATATTATTAACTATAACACTTACCAATTTAAAGAAAAAACATTAACTGGATAGCGTGTTTTCGTATCTGAAATTCTTTAGGTTTGGAGTGGGTACAGACATTGCATGAAGTAAACGTGATATATCAGAAAATTAAAGAGCATGCATGTACCCTAATATTTAATGATTTGAATTGAACTATTTAATTCCAAATCTAGGATGAATAAAACGATCGGCCACTCTATCACATAAGACAAACGAAAAGAAAAGGTTTCCCTCCCACTCGGATCCACCTTCCTTTAAGATCTACCCTCTCACAGTCCTTTCTGACTAACCATTGATGCCCTACTCACTAACAAGAAAAATCAAAACTCAAACACCTCTTCCAATTTCACATTCCCTCGTAGCGACGCTGCTCTACTTGAACTTCATTACCATTATCCCATTTCTAGTCATCTTTGCATCGTTTCAACCTTAAAACCAAAAGTGTAAACCACAAAGCCAAGACACAGACATGGGCAAGAAGATGAAGCTCCCTAATTTCCTTTCCAACATCGCCCCTGCCAACGCAGAGTCTAGATCCTTATGGCCCTGGCCTACTTATTGCCACCAACCGAAAACCCTTTCCTTCAGAGCTGGCCATGAAAACATGCGCAGGACCATCAACTCTACTTACTTGGATGCTGCCACCATAGTCGTTGACCAGCCTGAGTCATTGTCTACAAACTCTTCTGAGTCAACGAGCTTCTACACCGAAACAGACGAGTCGGGAGTCGAGCTCATAGAGACGGTGATTCGTGGTGTTAGGTCATCAGAGAGGCTATTTTTCGAGCCAGGGGAGACTAATTCAATCCTGGAAGAGGCCAAAGCAGGAGGGTTTCCGTTCCACGAGACTGTGGTTATGTCAATGGAGTCCAAAGACCCGTATGTGGATTTTAAGAACTCAATGGAAGAGATGGTGAAAGCTTACGAATTAAAAGGTTGGGAAGATCTTGAAGACCTCTTGTTTTCTTACTTGAAAGTGAACGGAAAGAGCAATCACGGGTATATTATTGGTGCATTCGTCGATTTGCTAGTAGGTACTGCCTTTGCTTATTCGAGTATCGAGTCATCTTCTGGTTCTCAATCTCCTTCATCACCATTGTCTTTTTACACTTCTTCTTCTTCTTCTGATTCCTCTACAACATCTCCATGTGTTTCTCCTTTAGGTGCTGAGAAGGAGATTAATAGTAATGATCATAGGCTTAGGCCTTGTCTCTCTTCTTCAGAAGTCCCAAGTGGGCTTGAAACCAGCTAATAAGTACAAAATCTGTTAACTTGATTCTAACTTTGATGTTTCCTTTTTATCATTCATTTATGATATCGATTATGTTTACGACTCTGAAGGAATTTTCAATTTTGAGGTCCTATAACAGAAGAACCTGTTCTGAATGATTCTCAATCTCCTGGCTCTTCCTTGCTTGTGGGGCATTTAAGTGTGAATATATTAACTGCTAATAAAAAATCTCATTTTCCTTATTTTTCGCATTGGAAAGAGCTTAAGAAACATGGATACATGATTTTCTGTGCAAAATTTTGTTAATTCAGTCGCATGTTATGTCATAAAAGTGCTAAAAGGGTTAGGAGAATTGTCAAGTGTCTCTAATTGTTTATAAGTTACTATAAAATATAAAGTGACATGGAGATATGTGAAGAATTAATTTTTATTCCCAAAACAAGTTGAGATTTTGAACTAAAACATGTTAATGAAGACGGAGAAGTTTAGAAAGTGACAAAAAGGGGAAACTAAAAAATGTTAATGAAGACGGAGAAGTTTAGAAAGTGACAAAAAGGGGAAACTTGAAATTTAAGAATCACCAAGAGTTATCTTCAACGGCATTATGTTGTAATAGTAAATGAACCAAGGCCTTATTTCTATGTGGGTAAAAAATGAATTTCCTGTTACTAAAGAATGACAACTGTAGTAAAACATGATCATCATCATCCATGCGTACCAATCCTAGAAGACAACGTGGATCAACAGTATTTGGGTGAGTTCATTAACAGCCATTGCAAGCACTGCATGATGGGATTGATCCCAGCCGTTGGTTTGAATTATTATCAGCTGATAGGAACAAGATGAAGATTTTTGGCCTTGTCCTTATAGACTCGCATCGTTTCCTTTGCATATAGTCTGCAAAAGCATTGAAGTCTTAACAATACAATCAGAAACTGCCTAAATTTCGGTATGTATGTCTTTGTTGCGGCTACTTGAAACATTGGAATATTTTGTCTGTGTTAAATTTGACAGGGGAAAAAAGTTTCACCACTAAATTAAAAGCAGAGGACTGGAAAGAATACAACTTGCAAAAGCTACGAAACCCAAAAAAATGCTGATCGTTGTTGTTGAATTGTATCTATGGCTTGAAAAGTATCATATATATATATAGAAAAGACAAACAAACAAACAAATTGTTGATAAGGCATTTCCTGATCTTTTTTACTCGATTTGGTTAAATTCTTCCAAGTTGTTGAATGCCTTTAAGTAGCTACTTTGCGAGTAAGACGTATACATCCAACTGGCCTGGCTCTTTTTTCGTTTTTGGACGAGTCTAGATTGAGTTTTATCAAAAGAAGAGTAAAAATATTATTTCGCTAGGCCTTGAACTTCAGCTAGCGATTGTTACGTATTTGTCAGAACTCAAGAGGCCATGTCTACCACTAACTAATAAGTTAATGACGTGATTATACAATTGTGCCAACTATAACTTGAATTTATTCCCCCCACGGCATTATTCAAGCTTATGTTTATTAGACATGAAATGAGGAATTCCACTAGATTCTCTATATTCAACACGAGTCACTGTTATTTTTATGAGCTGAGTGTATATGTTTGTGTGGTTATACGTGAAAGTCAATTATATTAATTAGCAGCTATTTGGTACCCATAATTTGTATCGTACATAATTGTCTATTACCTATAACTAGAAGTAGAAGCACTAACCATCATCTTAACCTACAGCCGCTTAATCTATCTTCGGATCTCCATCTATAGGCAATTTAAAAGGGACAACAATAAATTGAATACTAACATCAGGTGGCCTTTTACAATTAGCATCGGTCGCTATCGTTTGCTTGCACGCTTGCGTTAGACAATCAGTTTGATGGAAACTGATCGAGCACATATTATCATTTGGCAAGAATTGTTTTCTTGTGTTTGTCTTTGAAATTTAAAAACTACCTAAAAATAGTTCTGCTCTCATATCCACTGGCTTTCGAGTTCAAGTAGTGAAGTATTATTAAAGGAACCTTCCCTATTTCAGTTGGTGTTATTGTCATTTACTTATAGTAACTATTGTTTTGATCCTTGCTTAAAAAAATGCTTTCATTAATTTAACTTGTGTATTTAGCGAGCAACACCTGTTTATTCTCAAAACCTATTAGCATTTTATAAGTATTTTTTAGTGAAACTTGTATGACATCTAGCATTAATATGTTTGGAAATGTTGAACATACCTCAAGTGATCATTCTAATCATGCTTTCCGATGTTTTTGAATAACTCTACAAAGTCATGAATCATACGAAAGGAAGATGTCTAGACCGTAACTCGAGTCTTTTTCTATTTACTAAAAGTTTAATAATCCAACTTAAAAGTTTAAGATATTAGAGTCAATCAGCTTTAGCTCAATTGACATTATTACATGTCTTCCCTCGACCTTTGCAGCTTGTACTTAACCTAAAAACTTTACATTAGAATATTAAATTTCAGTCTATTTAGAATTGGACTTCACGGCAAGGATAGTCCACCTTCCAATCATTTAAATTTCCAGTTAATAGTTTCAAAAAATAATTATATATTATATAGTCTCAATTTTTTATAAAATTTGCATAATCAAATCTGTTTCAGATTATTGGATCCCGACATCTCATAGAAATAAAATTTCCTTATATTTTGGGTTAGATATGTGAAAAAAAAATTGTTGGAAAGTAGTAACTGTACCCCACTATACTATTGTTTAGAACATGCCATCAGTTATCTAATTATCAGATATCACAATCTCAAATATTATTCATAATTTGTATCCAACATATATACAAATACAAGGCAGAGATTTTAATCTATACAAGATTTAAGCCTATACTCATGCATATCCCTAAAATATCGAAATCTATATAGTTGTAGTTTCTATACAAATTAATTCTAATGACTCTTGCCAACACTCCCCCTCAAATTGGTGCAAAGATATCTCTAACACCTAACTTGTCAAGTGAGTCATGAAATCTTTTACTAGACACTGCCTTAGTGAGTACGTCTGTCAGCTGGTCTTCTAATCAAACAAAGGGAAATTGGACGATCTTTTCCTCAAGGTTCTGTTTTCTGAAATGTCTATCTACTTCAACATGTTTTGTACGATCATTTTGAATAGGGTTGTGGGATATATCAATGGCAGCCTTATTATTGCAGAATAAACTTAGAATCCGGACAAAAACCAATCTTTTTAAACAACTTTCGAAGCCATAAAAGCTCGCATAATACTTTGGCCATACCTTTGAATTCAGCTTTTGCACTTGATAATGTCCCTACGTTTTGTTTCTTACTCCTCCATGTTACCAAATTCCCTCCCTCGAAAGTAAAATATCCTGAAGTTGATTTTCGATCCATGATATTCCCAGCCCAATCTGCGTCTATATAACTTGCAATATTTAGATGACCATTCTTAGTGAATACCAACCCTTTTCCTGGTGATCCTTTTAGATATCAAAGAATCTGAAATACTACATCCATATATATAGTTTTCTTTTGGACAATGCATAAACTAACTTACTATACTCACAACGTAAGCATTGTCAGGGTGAGTATGTGACAAGTAAATCAGTTTACCCACTAGCCTCTGGTATCTTCCTCTATCAGTTGGTGCTTGATTTGAATATAATCCAAGTCCATGATTTTGAATCATTGGAGTATCTGTTGGCTTGCACTCTAACAATCCCACTTCTGCTAATAAATCCAACACATATTTTTTTTGGGAGAGGAATATCCCCTTTTCCGATCTTGCCACCTCTATCCCTAGAAAATATTTAAGTCCAACCAAGTCCTTCGTTTCGAATTCACCAAACAACTGTTTTTGTAGTTTGGAAGTTTCCTCAATGTCATCTCCTGTGATAATCATGTCATTGATGTAGATGAGCAAAGTGGTCACCTTTCCCTATTGTTGTTTTAAGAACAGTGTGTGGTCTGAATTACTTTGATAATAGCCACACTTTTTCATTGCTAGGCTGAATCAACTAAATCATGCCTATGGGGACAACTTTAGTCCATATAGTACTCTTTCCAATTTACATACAAATCTGGTTTCAGTTTTTGAAGAGACAGTATAGCCTGGAGGAATATCCATGTAAACTTCTTCTTTAAGATCACCATGAAGAAAGGCATTTTTTACATCTAGTTGGTGTAACGGCCAATCCAAATTTGCTATAAGAGATATTAACACTCTAACTGTATTTAATTTTTCAACTAAGGAGAATGTCTCCAAGTAATCTACACCATAAGTTTGTGTGAATCCCTTAGCCACAAGCCTAGCTTTGTACTTGTCAATCGATCCATCAGCCTTATATTTTGCAGAAAATACCCACTTGCATACCACCTTTTTTTTCCTTTTGGTAATGGAACCAATTTCCAAGTCTTGTTTTTCTGCATGGCTTTCAGATCTTCCTTAATAGCTTGAACCCAATTTGGGTCAGTCAGAGCTTCTTCAACACTGCTTGGAATGTGATGAGAGGACAATGTTTATATGAATGTCTCGATTGGCTTGGATAGTTTCGAAGAGAACACATAATTATCAATTGGATATTAGATCCTCCTTTATTGTTCATCAGGAGAGTATCTCTTTGGTGGTTTTCCATGATTGTGCCTAAAAGGCAAAACATAACTAGAAATATCCAAGTTCTTGGCATGAGTGTGCGTAATAGGAGAACTTATCTCAAGAATATTCTCAATATAAGGAGATTCTATGGTTAACGAGATGAGAGAAGGGTTGACATCTACTCCATTATTAGATTGGACTGCAATTGGTGTAGCATGCTCTCCATCTGCAGGTTTTTTATCAGGTTGTTCATCAGGAACATCATTTCCAAGTTTCCCAGTTTCTAGTGCCTCAAGTGCTACATTCCCATTATCGATTTCAACTTCAACTTCTATCATTGTTCCTCCTTTTGGAAACCAACTTGGCTATTAAACCGTAGATTCCCCTTGAAAAGCTGAGTTAGATACTGTGTTTTGAAAGAATGACTCTAACTCTAGGAATGTCACGTCCATTGAGATATTGGTACAGTTTGAGAGATGATCAAAGCACTTATACCCTTTCTTATATAATCCATAGTCCAAAAACACACACCGAATAGCACAAGGATCTAGTTTCGTCCATTGATTTTTATGAAGATAGACAAAAGCAACACAACCAAAAACAAGTGAAGGAAGCATAAGAATCGAAGGTTAAGGCATATGAGTGGACAAAACCTGCAAAGGAGTCTTGAAATTTAAGAGTTTGGAAGACATCCGATTTAGCAAATAATCACCTGTTGTGACAACATCATCCTAATGGCGATTGGGTACATTTGTGCCAAGAAGTAATGCTTGTGCAATTTTTAATATATGACTATTTTTCCTCTCCGCAATCCTATTCTATGGTGGGGTTTGTGAGTATGATGTTTCATGAAGAAGTCCATGTTGTTGAATATAAGCCTGGAATCTGTTATTGATAAATTCCCCTCCATTATCTAACCGAAGAACTTGTATATTGGTTGTGAATTGAGTTTGCACCATAGCATGAAAGGCTTCAAAAATGGAAAATACTTCATTTTTTGCCTTCATCAGGTAGAGTCATATCATGCATGTACAATCATGAACAAAGATCACTAACTATCAATAACTAGAGCAAGTAATTATTGAGGAAGGTCCCCAAATATCAGAATGTATCAAGGAGAAAAGAGCATTAGTTTTATTTAAGCTTAGTGGATGATAGACTGTATGATTCTTTTCCAAAATACATGTTTCGCATTTTAAGTCCTAATCCTGTAAATAGGAAAACAAGTTTGGAAATAACTGTCGTAAATAACCAAATGATGAATGCCCCAAGCGTCGATGTCAAAGCCATATTCGTCCTTCTCTGCTACTGACATTATTGGCTCGACTTGGATTGAAACGTCTAAATAATATAGCCCCCCTCTCTTTGTTCCACACCTAGATATCTCCTTGCTGAGAATATCTTGTACAAGACAAAAGCTCAAATACATTAGTATCACATAATTCAATTATTCAGTAATTTGACTCACTGACATCAATTTATTTGATAGCGATGGAACTAAGAGCGTATGAGATAAGGACAAAGATGATGATTTTGAAACAATTCCAACCCCTGCAACTGGATGTTCATGTCCATTGGCATTAGTAATATAAGTTCGTCACGGTGGTGTCACTTTACAGAAATCATTAGAATCAAAAGTCATGTGATCTATGTCTCCAAAGTCGATAATCCAACCATCATGATTAGAGGTATCAGAGTTGTAAAGAGCATAACTAGATTTACCTCCCTCAACGTCTATGGTAGAAGAGTCTGCCATAGGAATAAGGGATAATTGAGGTTCAGTAGTAGCAACAACAATGTGACCTTTGTTTCCAGAGGTAATTGTAGTATCATGCTTCCTTTTTACTTGTAATTCATACCACCAATTTGAGTACCCATGTAACTTGAAGCACATATCTCGGGTGTGTTTCGTGTTACCACAATTGGTGCACTTTCCTCCATCGGGTTGTGTTGGCCCTGGTCCCCGTACGTAATTTATGGCGACTTTGTGTCACCAATTGGAAATTTAATTGCAATAATAACAAATAAATCACACTTGAATTTAAATATTAAAAAAACAATTTTAGTCACGAAAGATTTGTGGTGGGATCATAAAATCATTTCGGACATATAATTTAATTATTCAAAAATGAACTGATTTAATAACTACAATTAATTATTAATAAAATAATTAATAGAAATTAGGTAATAAATATATCAAC
>JAOSBN010000005.1:40607098-40638560 GCA_027563595.1 Erythroxylum suave | reverse complement strand
TTTCATGTTTCAATTCTACTTGGTTATTTCCTTATCACGAACTCTTGTTGTAAATTATAATAATTTGAGAGTTAAGGAAGAATATTTTGATGTAATTATTATTTATTATATAATGAAAATTAAAAATGTAAAATTGTAAATATTTTATAATAAAAATTAAAATTGTAAAATTATAAATATTCTTTATTTTATATTTATATGATAATGATTGCTTTTTTATATAAATTGTAGTTGTTATTTATATATGAAATATCTTAAAATATTATTATTTTATATTAATTGTGATTATTATTTATTATTTTAATTTTTAAAGATAGGGTTAAAAATATATATTACAAATGTATAATATAACAATGAATTAATTTATAATTTTTTAAAAATTAAAGACTACTTTATAAATTTAAAAAATTATTTAAACAATAATCGATATAATATCATACTAGAATTTAACCCGATATTTAATTCGATATGATATTTGCAACGTTTTCGCCGATTGTAAGAAATTAATATTTGGGAGGTGTTATTGAGGTTTCTTTTTTCTTTTCTGATGTTAGCTACATAGATGACAAGGAATTAGGGATATCATGGTCATCTAATCTGATGGTTGTACGTGGTAGGACTCAATCCGTGGGCACTCCTAAGTTTGGTCAGCGTCACCTGGCCACATTTGATTATTCCTGCCTCATGCAGACAAACAAATCCTAGAACCGTTTGCCCTCCAGGCTTTTATCTGTCAATACTTTAGAAGAAGCCAAGATTTAATCTATAGTACTTCCAAGAAACAGCTAATATGTGCAGTAAATACTGAAACGATAACTCTTTAATGAGTGCCATTTTTCGAGAAACTTTTGTGTTCACACAAAAGTTGTGACCAGAGGTCATCATAGCTTTGGTTAACCTTACATTGATGATCTTGTAAAGTACAAAAGAACCCCGGCTTGGTTTTTTTTCCTATCTTTTTTTTTATCAGCCATTAATTACTCCTTTTATCTAAATCTTCTGAATCTACTTTGTTTTACGTGTCACATTGGGTGGTTAGTTATGAAATACGAACAGGTCATTGAAATCTGATGCCACCAGTGTTATGATGACTCGAATGACAATCTTAAATATGGAAGTTAGCTACACCCGACAGCTGCTTATCCTTATCATCAAGTCGCGGTCCTTGCGTTTGATCACAGTCTGTAATTTAATAGCCTTAAATATCTCTGTTCTAATAACCTTAGTAGACGGATTCATTGTTCCGAGTTCTGGAGGCTGGTGAAGAAGTTGCACAGAGTTAAACAGGGTAGACAAAGTCTTGCGGGTTAGAACACCCTATTTTAATTAGAATATTTGAATTAATTTAGTTGAATCTTATATAAATATATGAAAAATTTTAATAGAATAAAATAAAAAATAATTAAATAAAACAGAGGACTGGTCTTGCTTACAGATGGAAGAAAGTAATTAGTAACCTTGAGTAATTGATCAGCTCAGTTTTGACAGTGACATGAGAATAGGACTATTATTAGGCCTCCAAAGTCAGAAAGTTTGCCCAGAGAGTTGTGACTTGTGAATAATTACGTCCTGTCATGGCCGTGTAATTAAATGCGCTTTTACTCCTAGTAATTGTTTGTTTCTTGTGAGTCAGGCCCAAGCTGGTCGGTTGTTTTAATGGGCTTAAGTGTCAACTGATGGGTTGCACCTGGAGAGGGGCATTTTTGACAAAAACATTATCCATTTTCGAGACTTCCGATTCCTTTTCACGAAAATGAATCAATTCTCTCTTCTAATTATTCCTCATGTTATCAAATTATGGGATTCTAACCTGAAGTATTTCAGCCCGAGGTTGATTAGCTTATTCTAAATATTTCAATTTGCCTCCACCAGCCAGCTTTGCTTTAGTACAATAAAAAGATTGATGGGCTATGTTTTGGTCTTGTTTTTGTCACCATCCTAAAGTGGACCTGTCAGGATGCTCTGATCCAAATAAATTAGATATATACCTTTTTGGGATATGCGATAAGATGAATTTTCTAAATCACATATTAATCTGTTAACTTATCACATCGATTTAAAGTTTAAAAACAAAATTAAAGAGTATGTTCAATCGAAAATTTAAACCTTTTACTTTGAAGAGGTGAAAACTCATTTATGAAACGTTCACCCTAAAAGACGATTTTCTATTTTCTTAGGAGGAAGAGTTGGATGCACATGCACTGGTTCCGTGGTTCGCCTACGCTATGCACTGGTCCGGAGAATATATTTGAACCGCTTGTTTGTTTTTTCAATTATTTTTTGCTACAAATCAACTTCCCAATTCAGCATGTTGAGAAATAAAAATCTGATGGGTCTGCCATACGCCAAACAAAACTTTACCTTCTGGTTCCCCTAGCCAATAATTTGTAGCTAAGGAAAAGGAATGAGTTCGTACCTCATCAATGTTTCATTTTTGTGACAAATGTGGGGTGGCATGTTAACAGTTCGTCACATCATACAAAAGGAACCTCCAGAACTGATTTTGTAGTTCAGAATTATCACAGGTCCCTTAGATTAGAAGAGCCACAGTAACCTGGGACGCCATTGTTCTTCATTCCTCTCAGTATAAGACATTGGGAGGGTGATCATTATGGGACATCCAAGATCCCAATTAGGGGACAAGTCGGAAGGAATGGGGTTCCTTTTGTCCTGGATTGCCACTTACATCCATTAAGTCTGCATATCAATGCACCAGATCCTAATCCTTTGCACTTGTGAAGCCAACAAAAGAGAAATTCCAGAGGTTCTCATCCAAACTTGGCATTCCTGTTTATAAAGTGAGAGGATCTTTTAATCTTCCATGATTCAAAGGTTCATCAATGTCTGGTCTTTATCAAACAGTACATTTCTTCAAGACATTAGATAGACAAAGCTATTTGCCATTGTCATGCAAAATTGGTCCCCGATATGCATACCAAATTTGGATGAAATGGTCCAGAAAATAGGAATTTCGGGTTTTGTTGACTTGAGCCAATTCTTACATTGTCCGTGCGCTATGCTAGAAAATAGAAAAGTTGTACAACTTATGTTCAGTTTTCGTTTCGTTTCCTGAACTGCAAATGAACCAAACACATATTTCACTTCATCAAAAATTTCTTGGCAACTCAGATCGGTTTCTGGTTTATCACTCTCTATAACATTGTCCAAAACCAACTCACTGTGATTTCTTTCTATAGCGGACAAGTTCAGTAGAACATGACGAGCTGTCCCCCACTACCAAGGGAACATAGTATTCAGAAAGATGATCGTAGTCGCTGCTTAATCAAACTGATTTGATCCTTTTAGCAAAGCCATTAACATTATACTTTTTTTTTTCCCTGTTTCCTGTAAATTATGAGAAGGGGTTGCTTGTTGAAGCTGTCACAACTCGGAATCCTGCTTTTCTTGACAGAAGATTCAAGGAGGATGAGTTGGATTGTCTTCTCTAACGTCTCTTTGGCAGCATGAAGTAAGAGATAGGTGTCCACTTGCTTCTAGTTGTCATTGAAGGCCCATTCTGTTTCCACTAGAAAAAATTAAGATTCTCCTTGGATTTGATTATCCTTTTAAAGCAGACCACATTTAAAGTCCTTTAATTGACGAGACCAGCTACGTTGATTTCTAAAATAGTAACTGAGAAAGAAAGTGAGACTTCAAGTTTACAAATGTAATAATGAATTGTCTCAGTTGTGTTTCTGGCTGTGCCCGTGCCTGTGCTTCCCTCCAATTTAACTCCATTCATTGTTCAGTCTCCATCTCAATTAAACTCCAATAAATTCTGCCGAAATTGAATATCATTGGAGAGAAGTTCACTTTCTATCAATTAACCAACCAAAGAGCAATACAGCTGGGACCTGGGAATCTCCAATATGCAATACTTAAATAGTTAAATTAGAATTTAATGACACTTTCTGTAAAATTAGAGAAATATAATACTACCGTTTCTGGCACCAGGAGATTATCGAAGTGATTCATTAAATTCTCAATAGTTATTGTCATTTTCTAATTAATCTTTAATTATTATCTTTAATTATTAATTAGTGGACAATGTCATTATCCATTAATTATCAGTTAGAGGATAGTGGGTTGCACCCACATTTACCTTTTTTTCATTCAAGTTTATATAGCCTATGCTGCCAATCTCTATGTTCACGGTTCGAAAGCTAAAATCTAAATTGCTATTTGTGTAAAACACCACCTTCTTAGAGCCCAAAACGAAAGTAAGAGGGAAGAAAAAAGAATTAACTCCGAAACAACAATCTCGAATCGTACTCCTCTTGGTTAGCCTCATCTCCATACCCAAACTCCAAGTTTCCTCTTTATACCAATGTTCACTATCGTAACCAAATTTAACAAGTGGAGTAGGCGACAAAATGGTGATGAAGGAGGGTGCCAGTGAAGACAGTCACAATAGTGTTCAAAATTTAGTATTTGATTGATTTTAGGAATTTAAAAATTGAATATTCTTTAAACTTATTAAATAATTAACTTATATGTGGCACAATTAGTATACCTGTCATATCCTTAACAAGAAAATTAATTTGCTGTAGTTCATCATATTATCACAATTAGTGGAGAACCTAATATTGGATTATTTTTATAATAAACTGAAAGTTGAAATATCTTAGCATCATTTTTTAAAGTTTGAGTTATTATTATAAAATTGAATAAAGTTTGAATTTTTTTACAATTGACTTTTTTTTCCCTAATAGTTCTGGTATGAGACACTTTTACTCCACGATCCTTTTTTGTCTTTTTTTTTTTCAAAATAAAAGACACCAATTTCTACAATATATGACACCAATTTTTGTAGAAATTGACACCAATTTCTACAATATATCTTTAAAACATCATAAGAGACCTTGTGAATGACAATGGCACCAAGAAGCTTATAATAAAAAGGCTTCAACTTAAGCAATAGTGCAAAGTCCTCTACTATTTGCATTCGTAAAATAAAGCTCTGACATTGTGTCAATGACAATGGCACCAAGAAGCTTATAATAAAAAGGCTTCAACTTAAGCAGTAGTGCAAAGTCCTCTACTATTTGCATTCGTAAAATAAAGCTCGACATTGTTATTCCCAAGTGAAAGTGAGGCACGTGGAGATGCATCTAAAGGTATAACCTGGCAAGGAACGGTATAAGCTCCACTTTAACCTCTAATCTCAAATTTCATAGGTGAACATTATCATTTATATAGTATTAAAATAAAAATCATCTTCAAGCCTCAAGAATTGTGAGACATATTAGAAAATTGGTTTGGTGAACAAAATACATAAGAGCAACGGTCGAGAAAAATCAAAAGAAAGATGTATTCTTTATTCTTCATTCAACACGCTCCTGATGATGAGATAATCCTTGTATTATGGTGGCTACCACTAACAACGCATAGGAGATCAAAAAACAAGAGTATTTATGAGACAAAAAGCAATTGATATGAAAAATTGTAAACTCGATGATATGATTTGAAATATTATGTATGAAGAATAATGAAATTATGCAAGTTTATCTTTCTAGAGTTTCTACAATTGTAATCATGAAATGAAAAATATTAAAACTGAAATGATTGTGAGTAAGGTGCTAAGGAGTTTGACTCTAAAATAGAGCATGTTGTTACTACCATTAAAGAAGCTAGAGATCTATCTGTCTATTATTTTGACAAACTAATGAGTTCCTTATTAGCTTATAAAGAAAGGCTAAAGAAATCTCGTGAAAAGAGTGAAGAGAAGGCATTTGAGGTGAATGGGAATTTTTTTTTAGGGGAAAGATAGAAAATTCAACAGGCCGTGGACAAGGCAGAGGCTTTTATAATTGTAGTTATGGTTGTGGTAGAGGAAGAAGTGAATATAGTGATTACTAGCAAATCAAAGGTAACATTCAATGTTAAAATTACAAGAAATTTGGTCATAAATAAGCTGATTATTAAAATGAACAAAGAAATAAACAAAGTCAAGCTAACTTCCTAGAATAAGTAAAAGAGGAGAGTAAGTTATTTATGGCTCATTCTCTTATTGATGGCATGTTGAATGAAGTATGGCTCACAGAAAGTGAATGCTCCAATCATATGTCTAGATGAGATATAGAATTAAGGTTCAACTTGGAGACAATAAGCAAATTGAGGTTAAAGGAGAGGAGCAGTTGCCATCAAAATCTCACAAGTTATTGTTTTTTTTTTTTTTGAAGTGCAATATAGTCTTAGTTTGACTCATGTACATGTCAAATATTAGGCAATGATGAAAATTAGATATTTAATTTTATTGAACGATGGTCTTGCTCTGTTTAAAAAAAATCAATCAAATTATTGTTTATGTGCTTACGATACCAAATAATATGTTTCAGCTTCAAGTTTTAAATATTGAGAAGCATGCCTTCTTTGTGAGAACAAATGATACAAAAATATGTCACTTGCCATATATGTATTTGAATATAAGGGGGTCAACATTATTAAAATATGGTTATTAGACCGCCCAAAATTGATAATCTTGAATTATATAAGGGACATATTTGTGGGGAAAAAATGTAAGTTCATTTTCTGTAGATAAGTCTTAAAGGGCCATTAGGTATCTTCAATTATTACATGTTGATTTATGTAGAATAATATGTTTTGAGTCTTATGGTGGCAATTGATATTTTTTATTATTTACTGATGATTACAATTGCCTAAGTGGGATTTATTTCTTGAAGTATAAATCTAAAATATTTGAGAATTTTAAGAAATCCAAGCCATATATGCAAAAGCTAAGTGGATTCTTCGTACATGTTCTTCGTTCAAAAAATGATGGTGAATTTATCTTTGATGAATTTAATCATCTTGAAAGGAAAATAGATTTCACAGAGAGTTGACCGCACCTTACTTACCACAATAAAATAGGGTAGTTAACTGGAAGAATCGAATAATGGTTGAAATGTTAAGGATTATGTTTAAAGTAAGTGGTCTTCCTAATAAGGTCTAGGCAAAAGATGTAGCTACAATAGTTTATTTCTAAATATTTAACCAACAAATGTAGATGTTAATTAAATACAATATGAAGCTAGAATAGGATCAAAACCATAGGTAAGCCACTTAAAGGTCATTTTTTATAGCTTATGCATTATTAAAATCATCATCTAGACACAAACTTAACAAAAATTAGAAACATATATTTTTATTAGTCATAATGCTCAATCTAAAGCATATAGGTTATATAATATTGCAAGGGGCAAGTCGCTATAAACAGGGATATTTTATTTAATAAAAATGGGCACTAAAAAATAATAATAACAACCTAGTAAAAAAATTCGCTGAAATGTAAGGTCTGGGAGGTCTAGCAGTACATAAACTTACCCCTAACTAGTAGATAGACTATTTTTTTTAAAAAGGCACTAAACATGGAGCAATTATAAAGATACAACAACAAATATTCCAATAAATTGATGAGGCTCTTTAAACCAATACCATTGGAAGTCCATAATCAACTTATGCTTTTGTTTTCTTCATCAAGCAATAATAACTCATATACTTTAGCAAGTACTCTTCAATTTCTTCCAGTGAGATATTTTCTAAAGAGTTTAGGCCCTTACAAAATATTTGTGAATCTTGTAATTTTGTTTTATATTTCTCAAATCTCATTTGTTGTGATGAAGTTATAGAAAGTCAAGAGTGGAAAATGTAATGAAAGAGGAACATCAACCGTTGACAAAAATAAAACATGAGATTTGATTAATTTACCTGAATGTTATTAAGCTCAAGTGGGTGTTAAAACAAAGTAACATATTGATAATAGTAAAATTACAAAGCTTGCTTAATTGCAAAATGTGTGCTCAAGAAAAAGACATTAATTTCAAAGAGACATTTTTTCATATTGATTACTTTGAAGTGGTGAAAACTTTCTTAATTGTAGTTGCTCAATTTTAATGACTAGTGTGCCAACTTGATGTTAAATTTACCTTTAAAATAGTGAGCTAGAAGAAGAGATTTATGTTACTCAAATTGAAGGCTTTGTCGTAAGTGGTTAAGAGAGCAAAGTGCATATATTAGAAAAGGCTTTATATGTCCTAAAGCATGCTCTATAAGTATGTTACAATAAATTTAATTCTTATTCTAAAAAGCATGTAAGAAAGAAGCAAAATTGTTTTTAGTATTATGTCTTTATTTGATGATATAATATATATGGGCCTTCTAAATCTTTGATTGTTAAATTTAAGTCTTGAATGATGAGGAAATTTGAGATGTTAGAATTGAATTTATTTTATTATTTTATTAGACTTGAGAAGAAACACAGTTTGCATGAAATTTTTATTTCTAAAAAAAATCTAATTGATCTTATGAAAGGTTCAATTTGTTAAATTGCAAATCAAGACCTATACTTATGAATGTGAATGAAAAGTTAACAAATGAGGATGGTACGAGTATGGTAAATGCAATGTATTTCAAAAGCGTAGTAAGTGGTTTAGATTATTTACCCATACTAGACCTGAAATAGCATTTTCCATAAGTATGATTTGTAGATTTATACAAAACCTAACAAGGTATTAACCTGAAGCAATAAAGTGAATCTTGCGATATGTTCTTCCACCTATTAACTTTTGAATTGGGCATTCAAAAGTATCAAATTTTAATTTAGCTATAATGAAAGTGATTAGGTAGATTATTTGGATGATAGAAAGAGTACTTTGGGCTATATTTCTTCTTTGGTTCAAATACTATTTCTTGAAATTCATAAAAACAAAAGATAGAAGTTTTGTTTATTGGTTTATACCCTATAATTAATTGATTGGTTGTAGTTTAATGACAAAATAATTTAAAGACATTCTTTATCTTATACATATTTATATGTATATAATAAAGTCTATAAGATAATTATACATTACAAATAAAATTATAATGAGATTATAGTTATAATATTTATATCGCATTTATGTTATCTATAAATTGTTCCTAGTTATTATTCTATTAAGATTAGACATTAATAGAATGTAAAAAAACTAGCAAATGTTAGTCTTTTTCTTATGAAAAATGTAGACGATCTCATAGACTAAAGTATGTGGATACTTAAACAACCATGTGGGTGCTTGTTAGAAAACAAGTTCATTAAACCGATCCCATATGAAAAATCCATTTGGAACATTACTTGTATGTTTATGAAAATTCTCATTGTGATGATTATATAAGTGGTCATTTGATTTAAGATCTCCAAAGTTATCCTATATAGGGATTGTTATATTTTGATACTATTTATAACCTATTCTAATCAAGGATAACTCAGTCGATAGTCATTAGATGTAGCATAAATTATATGGAGATAGTTAAGTAATCAATATAGGATTTATCATCCTAAAGTAATTAGGAAGAATGTTTCGTGATTTTCGATTAGTATTGATTTTGGAGATCTTTAATTAAGGTTGAATGACACTTTGTAAAATAATTTACAAAAGTTATTAATTGAATCAATTATTAATGATTGAGAACTAACATGATTAGACTCAAAATAGATTAAACATTAATTTGATGCTCTATATCTAATCGAAATATTGTATAATAAAATGATTGAATTATATGAAAAAATCATATACAGAAAAGTAGTCAAAACCACTTTAATATTATTAAATATTTGGGAGGTCATAATATGTTGCTAGACACCAATCTTAATCTAGACACATAAATTGTTTAATTCGAGAATTAAAAATAAATTAAAGAATTTTAATTTATCTAATCCTAAATATAATTTAGGGTTATAATTTATATCTATTGCTAACATATTTGAAAACCTAATTTGTCAAACATAAAGGATGAATTTAAGAGAAAAGAGAGTTTTAATCAAGTTAAACTTGATTGTAAAATTCAGAAACTTTATAATTAAATATGAGATATTTAATAAATAAGGATTAATATGGGATAGTAGATCTTATTCGAACATAATTGAGGTTTAACTATGATTATCTATAATCATAATTAAAGTTTAACTGAAATTGGAAATTTAATTTCAATTAAATTATTATAATGTTTAAAACATATTATAAATATGTTTAAGCTTTAAGGAAGCTAGCACTCCTTGTCTAACCCCTTTTTACAAAAGTTGTAGAACTCTCTCAACTCATTGTATGGATTTAACGGTTGGATATTTATTATGCTTTATAAGTTAATTATTTTATAAAGTTTTAAATGATCTTGACTTTCAGAAAATGAAATACGAAAAAGTTTCATAATTATTTCGATATCTGATTTCTGAACATTGTCATCATCATAAACAAAATATGTTGTAGCCATATGAATATTATGTCAAGCAATTTGATCAAGGAGATTGCTAGTATATTTTCAATAAGAACAAATTGATGTTATAAAAAAATTGTGACAACATGAAATTAATTATTGTGAGTAAAAATCATATATTTCATAGTCAGACAAACACACATCCATATTTGCTATTAGTTCAATCTGGTTGTAAGTGAAACAATTATACTAAAACATTGTGAGACAAATGAACTAGTGGCATATATTCTTATTAAATCATTTTCACATATGAATTATAATTCTCTCAAATTGCAAATAAAAGGAGTTGACTTTAAAGCAAGGGGATTGTTGAAGGTGAAGTTGAAAAAAAAAGTCTTGGTTGAAATCAAAATTGTTATTATTATTGTTATTATGATATTAATTTTTAATCATTATCTTTCAGTTATTAGCTAGTAAGAAGTGCAATTATCTTTAATTATTAGTTAATAAATAGTGGGTTGAACTCACACTTATTTTTTACTTTATTTTCAAGTTAGTTGTAAGCTTTTATATATTAATAGGTAATAAATTTAAAGTCTTAAGTGAATGAAAAAAATCATATTGTATGATTTATTCTTTATAACCTAGTAGCTTTGTTTTCTATTTTTCCCAACAGAGATCACCATCTACTTAAGGGGAATTGAATTGATTAAATCCTTATAAACATGAATGTCCATTGAAACCTTCGTAAACAGTTTTGTAAGAGCACAGATGGCCGTGGTAGTTTCTAGTTTAGGTAGTCTAGTTTCATTTAAAGATAGCCGAGGTATTTCTTAAGATATTGTTATATTTTGTAATTTAATCGGATAATTGATATTTGGTATTTCTCTTAAACTAGTTTTTAAATTGATTCCAACTTTAGCTACATCAACAAATAATTGATCACTATAGATTCGATCTGTATTTTTGAATTCATTACTATGATGGGAATTAGTTAAAGCATAACTAATTTGATAAGTGATTGAAAAAAAGATATTGTCCAGTTGTCATTAAGTTTTCGCGATAAAATTTGTAAGCCATAGTAATTGTTTCATCTAAATTTTGAGATTGTGAAGGAATTCCTAGATTAATAAGGGTATTAAATTTGATTTTTCCATAAGCTAAATTTCTATCCATAATTCCAATTACTTGGTCTTTTAAATCAGTCATTCATTCATCAATCTTATAGGGGAATCTATTCCCTCTTGAAATGTAGATTTTAATAAAATTTAAATTGCAGAAATATGTAAATATCCAATTTTATGTCTTTTTTCTTCATAAATATGTTGTAGTTGTTTATACATTTGTTCTTGATCTATTAAACTTATACGAATATGTCTGCTACATTGGTCTATTCTAATAGGTGTTTCATGTACAATTTTTCCATAATAAATAATATTTTCCTATTAATTAAATTTCTAAAAGGTTCGTGTGTAATATCTTGACCATCTTTAAGATTTAATTATATTTTTGCTATTTGTTTTTGTTTTTCTTACGATAGTAATGTATTAATATGAAATATACTGGTAGATTCAGTTAATTCTAAGGTATCGATATCCAAAATATCAATTTGTGTCTTATTAATGGGAGAATCTTGAATTATTTCGACCATGAATAACTCGGAGGTGTTCAATAAGTTGGTTATGACTTTGGAATGAGTTTTGTTTGTGTAGATTATAACATTGAGTTGCTAGATCTATTCTTTCTTTAAGAGGGGTCAAATCATAGTTAGAAAGAAAAATTTGCAGATAATTATAGCGATTTAGACTAAGTAAACTAGAAACTACCCTTTTAAGATCTTACTCTACAAAACTCAAAAAGCCTATTAGATTTACAAAACCTAGAAATTCTATTCAGGAATTAGATAAACACAATAGATTAAAAAACTCAGAACAATTGGCCACTGAATTATTAGATATCAAGAAACAATTTTAAAGGATTCTACTTTTACTTTCTTCTTTTTTTCTTCATGCTTTATTTGGTTTGGACCTTTGGGGTTCGGGCGTCTATATAATGTAAGAAAAAGGAGCCTTTTGCTCTATGAAGAATATCCAACTTAACTTGTTGATCTCTTTTGTGACTGTTTCGACTTGTTGTTGAAGTTCTAATAATTCCGCTTGTTTTATGGATAGTGAATCCTTGAGGTTTATGATAGCTGCTTCCATTCTCTTGTACGAGTATCTGCAAGACTGTTACCAGAAGATTTTATATATTGGATTTGGAAATTAATAATTCAGATAATTGTTTAGTAATAATCATAATGTATTATGTAGAAGAATTTTTGACTCACAGAGTTGTTTCTTAATATCTAATAATTCAGTGGCCAATTGTTCTAAGTTTCTATCTATTTCTTGTTTCTAATTCCTTATTAGAATTTCTAGGTTCTGTAAATCTAATAGGTTTTTCGAGTCTTATTTCTATCAATTTATCAACAAGAATCAGGCTTACCATTAATCTCAGGAAATAATTTTCTTAAATTATATAACTTTTTTTGTCAATATTTACATTATATCACTTTAAAAACACCAATAATAAAGTCTTTAAATAAAAAATAAAAAATTCTTAAAATTCCAATATATCACACTACTTATTATAAACACTTAAAACTTATAACTAAAAAATCAGATCAATTATAATTTTATTTGCTTAATAATATCTCTGTACAAACTAATATAAATACATTAATATAACAAGTTTGTAGTGAAAATCCATTGGATCCTAACAAAAATATTAATAATCAATTAATTGAAATAAAATTAAAAGATCCTACACAAGAAATCAATATTAAAAATAACATTCTATATGCATAACAAGATGAACAAGAATTTATTATAGAATGCTCTGAATTATTACACAAACAATTAATTTCTCCAAGCACTTGTAGACATTCAGCTCCTGCTTTTTATGTCAACAATCATTCTGAACAAAGAGGTAAATAAAGAATGGTCATTAATTACAAAGAATTAAATAAAGCAACTATAGGTGATGCCTATAAAGTACCTCGAAAGTATTATATTATTAATAGATTAAAAGGACATCAATGGTTTACTATACTAAATGCAAAATCAAGATATTGGCAACTAAGATTACATAAAAATACTAAACCATTAACAGCTTTCACTTATCCACCCCAAAAGCATTACCAATGGAATGTCTTACCTTTTGGATTAAAACAAGCCCTTGGTATTTACCAAAGATTTATGGATAACAATTTAGAAGGATTAGAAGAATTTACTTTAGCCTATTTTGAGGATATTATTGTATTTTCAAATAAAAATAAACAAGATATTTTTAAAAAGGTCAAAGAAGTTCTCATTCGATGTAAACAAAAAGGATTAATTTTAAGCAAAACGAAACTTAAAATAGCATAAAAAATATAGATTATTTAGGAATAGAATTTCCTAATGGATTCTTAAAATTACAACCTAATTTCTTTAAAAAAATTACAACAATTTCTTGACACTTTAATAGACATCACCGAAGTCCAAAACTTTTTAGGATTACTAAATTATATTTTTGATCAAGGCTTTCTTAAAGATTTAGCAAAAGAAAGAAAAAGGTTACAGCTCAAATTAGTACAAATTCTCAATGGACATGGATAAAAGAAGATACTAACACTATACAATTACTAAAAAATCTTTGTAAACAATTACCCAAATTATATAATTACACTTAAAAAGATAAGTTACTACTAGAAATTGATGCAAGTATGGTTACATGGGCTAGCTATCTTATGGCCAACCACTCAATTCAAGGGATTATCTCTTATGTAAATATATCAATGAAAATATCATATTCATGAAAAGGAAACACTAGCATGTATTAAAACATTACGAAAATGGAAAATTGATTTATTACCTGTCGAATTTTACATTCAGACAGATTCTAAATATCTATGTGGATTAACTAAATATAATATCAAAACAAATTATAATTAAGGACGAATAATCCATTGGCAATTAGAATTAACTTAGTATAATTTCCAAATCCAATATATCAAATCTTTTGCTAACAGTCTTGTAGATACCCTTACAAGAGAATGGAAGCAACTATTATAAACCTCAAGGATTCACTCTCAAAAAAAGAAGCAGAATTATTAAAACTTCAACAAGTAGGAACACTCAGAAAAGAGATCAACCAGCTAAGATTAACTATACAACTCCTTGAAAAAGAGACCATCACCACTATCCAACCTATTACCCCAGAACAAATTACCCAAGCATCTTTATACCCTGTGCAAATACCAACTCAATCTAGTTACTTAGTAACCAAACCTGAACCATTTGTCTCTCAAAAGCAAGAAGATTTTAAAGAATCTAAAGTCTATGTCATCTTTAATGGACCAATGGCAGACATCTATGATGAATGGCACAAAGCCTCTATCCATACTATTGAAAAAACCTCAATTATTCATAAAAGCTACTCAACCGTTCTGAAATAGAAAAAAGTTTGGCAGACTTTAGAAATCCTACTCTTAAGTCACAATATAAACATACCTTAGGGAAACAACCTTCAAAAGCCAAAATGAAAATATTAGGCAAGCCCATCAACATGGACAAAATTAATGCAATACCTACCAGAATCCTCAAGGATGAAATGAAGTGAATTACTCCCGAGTTCCTTTATGATTGTTGTCAAGCACTAAACACGTGGAAAGAGGAACAAAAAATCTTTCAATATTATCTTCAAAATCGAGGACGATATCGACCTAAGGCTATTATCTTCCCAGACACAGATCCACTTACCACTTATCTCTTTTTTCAAAGTGGGTTGGTAGATACTATTTATTTAACCAATTTACATAGCCTTGCTGAATTCCTAGCTAGATTTACTTTTGCAGTAAAAAATTACAAAGAAAGATTTGCCAAAGAATGAGAAATCTTTATTAAAGTCTTCAACAATTACCCTATCTTTAAAAAGGCAGACATTTTCAAAGACTCCGATATACAACTATCTCGAATAGCTTATGTTTAAATTGGAATCAGCAATGGAATGTATCCACCTATTGACACTCCACCAAATCATGAAATTATTTAAGATTTAATCAATCAGTTTAATCTCCATTGCATTAATGGTGTCTATCAGCAATGCCTAAAAATTATTCTTGAAGCTTTAATCAAACTCAATTATCGAGGACCCAATCTCCTATTGACGTCAACCTACAAGACACCAATAACTACTAATACTTTATATCTCATTAAATAAAGTAAATAACAGTTCTCCACTATCTCTCAATGTCTTGCTTAACGAATGGAAGCAATCTATCTGTCAACAATTACAGCATTATCCAGCTTGTCAGTGGATGTAATTATTGAAGAATAAGAGTGAGTGACAAATAATTACCTATGTAATTATTAAATTTTGTGTCCTTATTGTCGACTATATGGCTGACAACTTTTCAAAACGAAAGTAGAATCCTTTGGAATCTACTTTTTCTTTCTATTTTTTTTTCTTTATGCTTTATCTGGTTTGAACCTTTGGGGTTCCGGTGTCTATATAATGTAAAAAAAATGAGCCTTTTGTTTTATGAGGAAATAAGACAACTCTTGTTTATTATCTTTTGTATTCTTCTCTCCATATTCTTTGTGATTAAAGCCTACGAATTGGCTTTGAAGAAGAGAAAGCGACGAACATCACAAAAAGTATGAACAATTGTGTTTCTAATTTTTTCATCCTTATATCTAAAATTATCATTAATCTTTACTCTTCAACATATTATTTACCTTTGTTTTATTCTTTTTAAATTCTTAATTATTGTTCTTATTCATTATAATGCCTATTTGCACTACTTGTCATAATCTTCATTTAGTTATTGTACATACTAAAAAGAAAATGTTACTTAGTAGAAAATTGGTTAAAACTTTTAATAATATCTATTATCAGTTAGAACAAATCAATTCACCTCAAACAACTCTTCATAAGATTCAAGAAATATTACAATGGCACACAGAAATTTATAATCAAGAACAATTCGTAGTAAAACAACTCTATAATCAGTTTCAAGAACATAATAAAATTCATCTTTCTAACTAGTTATGTCATAATTTACAAGTTATGTAAAGAAGAAGGACATTATGCAAATAATTGTCCAAAAAAAATCAAACTAAATATAAAGAAAAGATCAATATTTAAACTCCAGCATTTAAAAACAATTTAGAACCTAAACAGATTCTACAATTTATTCGATATATCATTATGAAACCTAACCATCGACATCAACAACTAAATCCAAATACAACGTTTATTCAAGTGATTATTAAGAATAAAAAAAGTTGATGCATATATAGATGCTGGTGTAACTATTTGTATAACATCAAAATCTCCCTTATCCAAATGGAAAAAATTAAATAAACCGTTACAAATTCAAATAGCAGATGGAAGTATTAAATCTATTTGGTATGCAAGTTATTATAATAATATCACTATTGAAAATTATACTTTTATTGTTCCATCAATTTATCAATCAAAATCGAGCTTACCATTCTTACCATTAATCTTAGGAAATAATTTTCTTAAATTATATAATCCTTTTTGTCAATATTTACATTATATCACTTTAAAAAACCAATAATAAAGTCTAAATCAAAAATCAATAAGAATTGAGTTATGGGTGTCATGTAAGTTGATGTCATTAGAAGATTAAGTCCTCGATAATTGAGTTTGATTAAAGCTTTAGGAGTAATTTTTAGGAATTGCTGATAGACACTTTCAATGCAATGGAGATTGAATTGATTGTAAATGTGCTTCTTTTTTGGAGAGTGAATCATCGAGGTTTATGATAACTGCTTCCATTATCTTGTAAGAGAATCTGCAAGACTATTAGTAGGAGAGTTGATATATTGGATCTAAAATTTTTTACAATATATCATTTTTAGAGAATCTGCCTTATAATTTTTAGATCCAATATATCAACTCTCTTACTAATAGTCTTGTAGATTCTCTTACAAGAGAATGGAAGCACTTATCATAAACCTCAAAGATTCACTCTCTAAAAAAGAAGCACATTTACAATCAATTCAATCTCCATTGCATTGAAAGTGTCTATCAGCAATGCCTAAAAATTACTATATATATATTAAAGCTTGTAAGTTAATGAGCACATGCCTTGAGCCATGGGAGCCGATCATCCGAGTAATGGAGCTTAAAAATCCATGGAGACTAATTGTTCTGACTGAGACAAAGACACAAGAGGGAGCAAATGACAACGTTGGAAAACGCACAGAGTCAAGTGAAGCAAATTTATTGAAAGATATGTAAATAAAATTGAAAAAGAAAAGGAATTTCTTTCTCGGGTGAGTCACATGAAAATGAAAATGAAAATGCTCCAAGTAAACTAAAAACCAAATCAAGTATTCCCAATGCAGCAGGACATATGGAGGATGCACCCTTCCCCAAACTGTTAAATTCCAAATCCCAACGCCTGCCTATCTTTCCCCACCAGCAGTGCTCTCTTCTCAAAACCTGCCTTATTCCATTGGAGTCTTTGACCAGCTCCTCCTGGATCGACCCAGGACCCGGACCCGTTCCTGTTGAAACCGATCGACCCTGCAATATCTGTATTATTTCACTACGGTTCACTGCATCTTCTTCAGTGCTTGAATCTACAGTTAGCAACGTCTAGGTCAAGTCCCGCGATACACAGGACCTGTGCTGCAAAGAATGGAACCTAGCCACTACCTAATTTGGTGGCTAAAACTTGGTGGAGGAGACGACAAATTTAAGATTACTTACCAAGTTAGGAAAAACCAATTACTATTCGAGTATATAGAAATTCAGAAACATTAACGGCCATGAATATATAAGTGCATAAAATTTTAGTATAAATATTACAAACAAGATCCGATCTTCCTGTTTAAAATTAAATATGTGGTTAGCGAAATTGTAAAGTCGATATCTTTGGGTTTTCGTTTTGTAGAAGATGACATGCACTTTCTTTCTGATGAGTTAGACGTGGAGAAAGGACAAGAAATAGTTACAGGCAACCCAATTTATTTAACATGGTAAGGATAGAAACTGCAAATAGTCCAAGAAATTAAACAAAAGACTAGCTATTACATTATCCATTTATGACATACTTACATACATACATACATTTCAACGGCTTTTTGGTTAACAGGAAAATAGACTCGCGTTAAAAACAAAAGCGATTAGTTTCTACGAGTAAATTGTGGACTTTTTCACGTGGAACAAAAAGAAAGGGCTTAGAAGAAGTCATCATGTGACTTAACACTAGTAATAATGCGGCTTATCCGACCCAGGAGCTGCTTTCACAGAGAAGACGCCATTCCAGATCTCAGTGAAAGCTCTCACTATAATCCCATGGTGATAAGGTGAGTTAAGCTGCAAGAAACAGTTCAACAACTCTCTCAGATCGTCTTTTGAGTATATCTCGTTCTCCAATATCATTTGCAGCATCGAGTGTCTGAAGTCCAAATAAGGGTCGTCGGAGTCTTTCTCAACCGCCACGCTCTCGCCGCCCACACGACCGAACCCTCGTACCGTTCCCGAGCACTTCGAAGAATCCCAGAACTGGCCTGCAGGTGGGGTGTCCATGGCCGGAGAGAATGTGGTGGCTGTGTCGTAGTCGGTGGCCGGAGATGGGTTGGTCTTTGATGATGTAGAAGATGAGTTGTAGCAGTAATAGAGATTACTATGCTTTTGGTACATGGGAGCAGTTTTGCTACGGGGTTTCGGCTTTGGGTGGAATATGCGGGAGAGGAGTCTCGGTTTCTTGCAACTTCCACAGCCCAAGTCCACTGAGACAGTGTTGAGGATGAGCTTTTTCTTGTTGGTTGACATCATTGTGATTGCTTTTGCTTACAGGAGTTTGGAAGTGAGATGGCTGAGAGCGAGTGAGTTAGGGTAAGGTAAGGTGGTGGTTGAGGTTGACTGAGCGGACAAGGAGTGCTCTTTATAAAATCCTAAGCCATCATTACATGGTACTCCTGAGTTAAGGAGGTCCGTGTAGGATATCACAGCTGACAAATGATCTGGACCGTTAATATTGATCATGATTGATCGATTTGACGTTTACTTATAAAGTAGCCAAGCCTATTATTAAGAGAGGGATTAAGCTGAAAGATTGATGTAGCTGGCCACTATGATAGGCTTAATTGAGATAATTAATTGCTCTCTTTCTTACATAGACGAAGAGAGCTAAATCGTGACTCTTTCCAGAGCCACTCTAGTTGCAGGGCTGAGTATAGAATCTATAGATAATACAAATATAGACTTATCATCGTTATTATCTTTAAACGGATATTAATTATTTTAAAAAATAAATTAAGAGAATGTTAAATCAGTTATTTATCTTATCGTGGACGATATAAAGGAATAGCCTAACTATCACGAAAGTGGGATTTAAGAAAATGACTCATAGGAGAGAGTAATTTCAGTATTAAAAAAAAGCACACTAGATTAAAGTTCTTTTCTTAAATTGAATAAATATGACATTTAGTTAGAAATTTAACTATAATCAATTTAATTACAGTAAATAACTTTTTATAACAGTAAATTTATAATAATTATTTTAAAGGTATATTAAATATATAGTATAATTTAATTATTTAATAAATTAATAATAGGGCAAACAACTCTGATAATATTTCCAAACTCCAGTGTCCAATCATCCTAGTGGCTTCACCTGATATCTTGTTTATATATGTGAGATTCAACTGTCAAGTGGACCCGAGACACTTCTCAGGTACTATTCTTCATGACACGTAGCTTTTCTCACAAAGGAGCATAATAGAAATCCAAATTAAGTACGCAGATAAAAGAGGAAAAGGCTTTATATGTGAGTCCAACTTGATAGATCCTTCAAAATGCCAGATGGCATCCACGTTAGATTGTAGAACAAGAAAATTAGTATATGTATGGATACACATGAAGAAATGGACTTATTGTATTGCCTGCTAGTTGATGTAATTCGATCTTGGACGTCCAGCTTTGGTTAAAGTTTGCATTTCTATCTCATAATAGTAATTGAATTTCCAAGTATTTAATTTACTATTAAAATGGTTTGATTATTTCAAGTGCATTTAGCCTATTTGCATACGTATTATCCTGTGGAAATAAATCTGAAAAAAAATGTCGAGAAAGTAAATATTATTGATAAAAAGAGTTGTGAAATATTTTATCTAAATTATTTTTATATATTTAAAATCATTCACCGTTTGAAACAATTATCACAGCTTTTGCTTTAGATCATCAATAAACTAAGCCAGCCGGAGAGGCATCACGCCTTCTACGGAAATTTGAGATCTGATATCTAATAAACAAATCGCCCCGAAGCCCAACTTGAAGTGAGAGTGAATCTTCATCTACACTTGGTTCTACGTGCATACTTATCATATCTTAAAAGTGTCATGTGCAGTTCGCAGTATTATATCTTCTAGTTGGTAACTTGCTTGAAACCAATACATGTAAGGTTTTGCTTGGTGAAGGTTTACTTTTGATCCTGGACTCAACATACACGGGGCAGCACAAGCTCTACCTTGAGATTTTGTTGGCCTCTGTTTGCTACCAGGGGAATGATTATTAGGATTTTAATCGTAGCAGTAGTAGAAATATACTATTGTGATTATCATCTTGATTAATGTAACATTAGAGCAGTTATGTCCACTATATGGGCAAAAAGGATCATCAAGAACTGCGTGTCTTTCTCTTTGGGTCTTGCTAGAAACAGCATCAAGATTCTCTTCCACCGAAAGGAAGGCTTACATAGTTGTTTATGGAGGTGTCTTAATGTCTTGCATGCATATGCTTAAGTGGGGCTCTACAAACTTGGCGAAGATCCAATCTGGTACGCCTGCAGCTCTCTGTAAAAAACCAAATGAAAGTGGCGAATCATTGGACTGTTATTAATTAAGTGTCGGGGCTTCAATAGGCCCGTTCACTCAACTCTAAAACTTTCCCAAGTATTGAGATAAGTCACTCCACTCCTAACATGAGAAGTGCTGCATTTTCTTCTCCAGCTAATTGTTACATATGATCCAGTATGAATGTGAAAGGCAAACGAAGGCTCATCACTTCATATAAAGAACTTACACCACAAGTCTGGTGGCCTAGCCAAGGGAAAAAAACAATCACTGCTCATTTAAAATAACAAATTCGTCCATATTTTGGATAGATATATACCTTCTAGCATAATTATTCGTCTTCTTGTTACATATTATGAAGACAATGCAAAATCAAACAAACTGCAAAGGGTGATGAATTCATGCCCCCAAATAGAAAAATTAACTATCATACTGGTTCTCCGATTCATCTTACCATTTATAAGTGATTGAACAAAAATGTAAGAAAGGCTTAGCACAATAGTGAAATAAGGAGCCTCCGCAACTAAATAATGACTGAAAGACTCAAGCTCAAAAAGACATCTTATGTATTAAGACGAAAAACTCGGCTCCAATGTCTTATTTCCAAATTTAGGGCTAGCTTTCTGTATTCTGTTTCTCTAGGAGCCAATTATCTGTTAAGACCCAGTGATACAAGTTCTTTACCACCAAATTTCAGTTGTCTAGACTAATACTTCAACCTTCCACCCTTTACTTGGACTAAAGATCGGACACATTTTGTCTCAAATTCTACTACAAGTGTAATAGGGGAAAGTCACAAGTTACTTGCCTCTGTAATCAATGAAAATCGGTTATAGCAATTTACAAGAAAACCTGGAGTCCCAATTACCTTATTGGCTTGAAATTGCAAGTTTTCCCCTTATCAAACTTGCTACATGTTGAGCAACCCATAATGAGCCAGCTTCAGTGCAAGAAAAGTGATGATTATGGCCTTCACGTTCAATAGATAGAGAAATACCAGGGACCTGCTTTGAAATCTGTGTGCATAAAAAGATTATTAGAAAAATCAAGATATTACTCACATCTAAATATCATTCACAATAGAAAAATCTATTTCTGTGCGCATAAAAAGATGGTTAGAAAAATCAAGATATTGCTCACTGATATCTAAATATTATTCAAAATAGAAAAATCTATATATTATTCACAAATATTTAAATAAAAATAAATAATTTATCATAAAAATAAATATTAGAATATTTAATAATTATTATAAATTGAAATGTGTGGCTTTAATGATTTATTCACATATATATTACCAATACATCTTGATTTATGTATAAAAAACAAATTCAAGCATTTAAGAATAAACTTTGTAAGAATTTCACTTATAGGTTCTATGTTACAAATATTAATTTGTAGCTTATAATTAAGAGGTGTTTGTATTGTAACTTATAATTAACAAGTGTTTGTATTATAATTTTTTTACTCGTAATAATACTTCGAGTGCCCTATTTATTTCAATCTTAATCTTACGTAATCATTTCAACAAAGTCTAATTAAGGTATATATATCTACTTATTGTATGCTCAGTAATTATCACTGTAAGTGGATCCTTCACATCAGAAATTAGATCAAATATTATTCAATCTTTGAAGGTATTAAATACTATTTACGTATACTATTATTGTTTGTGTGAAATTGTAGGATATATTTCTCTTAACTCAAAAGTAGTTTGGGATAGAAATAATGGTAGTCAAATTTAAGATTGACAAGTCACCGAAATTAAAGATGAAAGTTACCATCACAAAGGATAATTGTCTTGCAACCATTAGTGGAACACCAGTGAATGTCACGAATGATGTCAAATAGAATGAGATGGACGCAAATACTTTACAAATCTTCATCTAACTTTAGTTGATGAAGTTTGTCAAATGTAGAGGAGAAGAAAACAACAAATGAGATATGAGATCATCTCACAAAGGTATACGGGGTCAAATTACTTTAGAACAAATTTGTTTAAAACAGAAAACTTTACACTTTTCGAATATCAGAATCTATTTCAGTGACCGAGCACAATAATAATTTTGACTAATCTATTCTCTTAACTCACATCATCGACTATAAAATAGAGCCACATAAATTTATTGAACTTATTCAAAATCTACTTGATTCATATAATTCAACTTATCATCAACTTAATTAATAATTTTCTTACTGAATACCTAGTATTGAATAACATTGTAGCCATAATTTTGAAGGAAGAAAATTGACACAAGAATAAGGAAAACAAGCAATTTTGTTCACAAGCAGCTAAAACTTTGACAATAACAAGAAGGAGATCAATGAAACATGCCTTAAGTGGGAGTCAAAATCATGTTATATCAAAACAAAGTAAAAAGAATTTAAAATGTTAAAGTTGTGGCAAGAAAGGTCATTTGAAAAAGGATTGTTGGAGTGTAAATAGAAGGCTTTCATTAATTGAAAAAAATTTGCTAGTACTCCAGAATTTGGCAATGCTTTGTGATGTCAAACAGCAGCAACAATTAAAATTAAAGAAGTCATTACTTGATGTATGACTCTTTGACTTAGAAGCTATTTTTCACATGATCTCTAGAGAATGGTTCTATTGTTACAAACCTTTCTCATGAGGAAATATATTCAGTTATAACGATTATCCTTCAAACATTATTGGTATTGGAATCATCAAATTGAAGATGTATGATGATATAAATCATACTTAAAGTACGATATGTAGAGGGCTTGAAGAAGAATTTGTTGTCTCTAAGACAACTAGATGATTCTGGGTCCAAAACAAAAATTGTCAAGATTTTGAAGATAATTTGGGGCACGCTTACACCTACAAAGGAGAAAAGATAGGTACAAATTTGTACAAGTTAAAGGAAAGACAATGCTAGAAGCAAAAGCATTAGTTGCTTCAAGCAATCATAGTAAAGGATCTTTAATATAATGATATAAAAAACTTGGACATATGTCTAAATAAGGAAGAAAGATTCATTGATCAAAAGTTAATTCCTAAATTAACAAAGATATAACTATCCTTTTGTAAGCATTTTGTTACAAGTAAGCAATATCTTTTAAAATCTAAAACATCAAATTCAAGAAGTAAGATTATTCTTGATTGGTTCATTGTGAAGTGACAAGCACAAGTTCCTTGCCTAAGGAGCAAAGCACTTTGTCTCTTTTAATGATGATTAGTTTAGAAGGTGTTTGGTGTATCCCATCAAGAGGAAAACATATACGTTCTCAGTTTTTAAAGTTTTTAAAGTGCATGTTAAACTTGATTCTAGTAAAAAGAAAAAGTGTTTAATGATAGATTCATAGAGGAGATCATACTAACAATGAATTGACAAATTTTATGAATAGGAAGACATTAAAACATATTTTAATGTTGCCTATACTCCTTAACAAAATGGAGTGGACAGAGTGGGTAAATAAAACTCTATTACAAACAACAAAGCAATAATGAGAGTAGCAACCTAAATAATGCCCTTTGGATAGAAGCAATCAATACCAGATGTCAGATGGAAAATCATATTCCATCAATTATAATTGAGTTAAAACTGCCAATGAAAATTGGAATAGGAAGCTAGTAAATTATTCTAACCTAAATGTATTTGAAAGTTCTCTATTCAAAATGACGAATCTGGATCCAAAATTTAGGAAACGCTTGTTTTGAAGATATGTTGACAAGGTGAAGTATCACTTACGGGATCCCATTATCCACAAGGCTATTATCACTTGCAAGATCCCATTATCCGCAAGGCTGTTTCAACAAAAGACTTCTATTGAAGTACTACTAGAACAAGATGTCCAAGAATTAGTTGAGTCTCAAACTCTCAAAATTTGTTGATCAGCTTGCACAAAAAGATCAACAAATTGGCCTGAGATTATATAATGGAGGGCAATATACAATACTACCTTCTGATTGAGGATAGAGAGTCATTAACTATCCAAAAAGTACTTACTAATCCAAATGTCTCTTAGTGGATGGAAGCAATGCAAAAAGAAATTGAATCTCTTCATAAAAATAAAATTGTACTATTACAACAAGGAAGGAAGCCTATTTGTGATACATGGGTCCTTAAAATCAAGCAAAATATTAACAATCAAGTGGAGCGATATTGTACAAGATTGATAGTGAAAAAATATGCTGAAAAAGAAAGAACTGACTTTAATGAAATATTTTTTACTATGGTTCGACTTACTATAGTCAAAATAGACCTAACAATGTGTGTTGTATTTGACTTACGTCTAAAAAACTAGATATGAAAACCCTTTTTTTTGTGAATATCTTGAAAAAAATTATATTCTCTAACTAGAAGATTTTGAAGAAAAAAGAAAAGAAATTTTGGTTTAGATGTTGAAAAATCTTTATAAGGTCTTATACAGATGCCTCATGAGCCTTGGATACAATAAAACTTAATATAGACCCTTAAACATAATTTAAGATGTTTGGAGATAATAATTTCATTAGTATAGCATATACAGATGACATGTTGATTGCAAGTCTTAACAAAGATTGTATTAAAAATTTAAAGGCATAATTGACTAGAGAATTTCAAACGGGCACTGAACCAATAAACAAGATTCTATAGATGCAAATTCACTGAAATGAAATAAAAGAAGATTTGGTTTTCTTAGAAAAACTACATATAAAAGGTTCTGTGATGCTTTAAAATGCGAAATTATAAGCCAGTATCTACCTCTGTTCCTGTTAATTTTAAGTTATCCTCTAGTATTAGTCCTAACAAAGAAGATGAGAGGATGAAGACGTCTCAAATACCATTTGCATCTGCAATAAAGAGTTTAATATTTGTTATAATTTATACAAATTGGACATCGCACATGTAGTAAGAGAAGTTAATTTTGTGCATGGCAAATCCTGATTGAGTGCATTGGAATGCTAAAGTGACCTTTGATGTGGCATTATAATATAGAGGATCAAACTTTATCGTCAAAGGATATGCTAACTTTGATTATACAGATGATTTTGATAAAAGCACCCATTATAGGTTGTCTTCACGCTTATAGTGAGGTCCGAAACTAACTTTCAAACTTAGAGTCAATTGTCGTGGCTACATTAACAACAAAAGCAAAACGTTTAACAACTACACACGTCAATAAAGAAGCGGTATAATTGAAAATGGTATTGAAAATTCTCAAGTACAAATAATAGAAGGTTTCACCGTATTGTGACAATCAAAATGCTTTGCATCTAGTAAGGAATCCAACATTTCATCTAAAAACCAAGCACATACGAGTTCAACTTTATTTTGTATGTGAAAAAGTGAAAGAAGAAACTATGAATGTGCAAAAAGTCCATACCAAAGACTGTCCATACCAAAGACAATATAGCAAACTTTATGCAACAATGACAAATTTATTTGGTATTGATCCTCATACGGTCTAATAAAAATATAAACATGGCAATGAAAATTAGTGTGGGAATTAATTGGTTCTCAATCAAATCTTCAAGTGATTTTATTAAAAGAATTTAGGTGTAACTAGATTTTTTTTTGGTCCTATTTCTTTTAATCTTAATTGAATTACGATTTTATTTTATTCACCTAATCATTTCAAAGATAAGTGAATCAATAAGCAGTCTAGGCACCAATAAAATACCTAAGGAAACAACAAGCTAGTTGCATATTAGTCATTGCAAAATGAGCCCAATACTGTGAAGCTGGAAACAGACAGCACAGCACTTTGATACGAATCACCGTTGAGCTCAAGGCAAAAATTGTTACAGACTCTTCCACCATACAATGTGTTTATAATTTATAACTAACATTTAAAAATTAAAAAATTAGATCACCAGGAATCCATGTTCTCCACACAGTGATCTCTTTGCATCCAATAATGATGGTGTTTAGTAGTGATGGATCAGTAACTTAATGAAGATAAACATGCAAGTGTTTTCAAACCCATATGCATTCAATGGAATTACAGCCAACAAAACTGCAAGATGTTGCTGTTTTGGCCTATGAAATGTTGCCATGTTAGCGTAGCTCTGTTGTTTTACCAGAATATAGCTATCAAAAGACGTATCCTCTTGGTAGGACCCAGACATCCATAAAATTTTGGATTGGGTTAATTATGGGTCAATGTTTCAGAACCAGGGGTACTTCTCTGATTTGACAGTGTAGTAATATCTAATATGCATAGGATATCCAAATCACTAGTTTTTGCTTGGTAGTTAAATTATTATCATCAAAATTGTAAGACCATTTAAATATTAGTCTGCAATCAAAATCTTCAAAACTACAGAAAGGAAGGGTGCACCAAAAAAAGATGGCACTATATGGGTCACAAAGATATTTGCTCTAGCATACCAACTTAAACAAAGGGTACAAATCCTTAATGTTTAGCTATATGGTGGACTCAACAGGGTGTGGTCTATAACATTGACAGAATTTCCTTGCATGCAACAAAATACCAAAATAACTAATTCACAAATTCCACCACTTACCTCCTCAAACATTTTAAGTGGACCCCAGTGGTCATCATGACCAAACAAAAGTGTAATCTTATCCCGGTTCTCCCTCATAAATATCCAATCTGGTGTCTCTGAAAGCTAATGTTGAAAATTCATTGTTAGAACGAACTGTATTTCTAAGTGGATAAAATAAAGGGTTCTCTTTGATTTCAAGTGGTACGAATGGACCTCCTCTTCTTTAAGTTTTGCCAAACAAATAAACCAAATCTTAGATCACCAAAAGCAACAGGCCTTCTCAAGCTCTTAAGAAGGTTCAGGAAAACGTCAGTCATGCAAAATCTTCATAAGCAAAAAAGGATACCTTTCTAAACTCTGAATTTGTGAGGAACAGCACATTTCGCAAAATGTGGTACTGCATGAAAATTGAAATAGAATGTCTCTTATCATTATCAAATGGCTGACAGTAACAACATGCAGAAGAATAAACTCAGAAATAATATCATAAGGGTTTTGAAGGGAACTCTGAAAGGTTGGTCTAAACACACACATACTAGTATACTTGCAATACAACATAAAATCTTTTGGCTAGCATACAAGTATTCTTGCAATACAACATAAAACCTTTCGGCTAGCACAGAAGTATATTTGCAATGCAACATAAAATATTTTACCTAGCATAAGAGACAAGACCATACCTTTACCAACTGACTACAAGCAGCCTCAATAGCAGTATTAGACCATGCTCTTCCTATCAAAGTTAAAACAATCAACCTTAAAGCCCACCTAGGTAGCAAACCCAATAATGCCAGCGTGTAACTGACCAGGACAGACAGAATAAACGAGCTGAAAACAAAAGTTCACAGTTAAGACCGATATTCCCTGCTATATAATGATGGCAAAAAACATAGGATCAGAAGTTACATTTGGGTACTCTATTAAGAAGCATAAGAATATGATATATGCAGACTAATAAGGGTGTTGAAAAAGTAAAGTATTAAGAGACAAGCCATGCAAAATATGGGACGACGGGGTCAAATGTAATGCTTTGATAATAACAAAGGGCATGTGAAACATTACGCTGAAATCTTTGCAACAATAGACTGCTGCATGGATTCTGGATTCACCATTAAAAATGGATATAGAGCTACACAATAATTCACCTACAAAGATAAAAATTACTATCAAGAGCTTTCTATTCCAAATCAAAGTTGAAAAGACAAAAATTTGGACAAATATGTCTGTACCTTCTCCTGAGTTCTTCTTAGTGTTTCAAGAGCCATATAGGCACCAATAGAGTGACCAACCTTCAACAACAAAGGAAATTTGATACAATGAAAATCACAATTTTAGAACTAGAAAGCAAATAGCAAACACTCTTGTTGGATAATCCACGTTCAGCAATTGGACTCACTATGATTTACTTTTTAAAAATCAGAATACTGTTAAAAAAAAGTAAGAAAGAGAAAGAGTCACCAATCAATTCCTGTAAGAATGGAAAAACAAAAGAAGGAAACATGTTGCTTTTCTTATAGAAATGTCTTGATTCATATGCTCATGAAGAGTTAGTCATTCTTGAATTCAGGAGAAAAACACAAAATTAAACTTTGTAACATTATTGGAATTTGTACCTTAAAGTAATATTCACTTCTTATAGAGAGTATTTAATAGAAGATATACCCAAATGAAAATGGAAATTAAAAAAGATAGTAGACACACCAGTACTATAGGAACCTCGGAATTCCATAGTTCATCTTTAATGAAGTCCACCTGCGACAATGTTCAGGGAAGCATGATAGAATCTCTCTGCAACATACTCATTTCAAATGCTCAATACATTAATCGGAATGTTATATTATTTACATTTAGTCAGTATTTGAAATTCTGAATATCGTGATGATCAAAGTTGCAGCAACTTAGCAATAAAATGAAGGCTAAAGTAACTACAATCCCAACGTTAAATTTAGAAACCAAATAATTCTTATCTCGCAAAACTTAATTGACTAAGCAATCAAAACTATAGAAACATCACCTTATGATCGATTTGTTCTTGCAAAGAGAACAACCTTCCATGCTCCCAATCCTTTAACACAACCCAAAAGAAAGAAGAAAAACATTTAAAAAAAACCGAAAAGACAGGACCAGAAAGAAACAGAAACAAGGATTTTTCTCACTCTTTTGGTGTGGGAAATGTGGGCAATGGCTGTAATGGTCGCTGTTCCTCCAAAGAACTCGTAAAGAGATTCCAGAAAATCCTTGTAGAATGCAATAACTCCTGAACCAGGCACAAACTCCTTGATCATCAACTGGAATCTAAATCTACTAAATTACAGACGAAAAACAAATTACACAAAAGAAAAGAACCTGGATTTCCAGGAATGAGCACAACATGCAGCTTTGGATCATCAGCACGTATCTCTAACAACTGGGTCATGTAACTGACGATCACGTATCCAAATTAGAGCAAGAAAAGAACACGAGGGAGAAGGAAGAAAAAGAAGGAAATGCATATGTACCTGGAGACATTACAGAAACGAGGATTAACAGGCCGTTTCACTTGGGAAGCCAAGTTCTCCATTTATGTTCCCTTTACAGCTCTGTTCTACTCTTTTCCTGATAGTTTGCTTCTGGATGTTTCTATATTTTAGAAAAGAGAAAAGCTGTCTGCAGCTTCATTCACCTGACTCTGATTCAACTACTTAATCACAAGAAAATGGATATTTACCTGCTTCCTTTTCAACTGGCCTACTTGAGAAAATCTGGATTAGCGAAGCACCCGATTTTCAACTTCTCACGCGTGTTTGTATTATTTTTTAAGTAGAAAGAAAAAACTTCCGCTGCGTGTAGTTAAAATATTATGCTGAGAGAAAATATATAGAATTATGTAGTAAAAAAAGGGTATATATATATATATATTTCAATTAGTTACTAAATCATAAAATATACATAATTATGTAATAAAAATTAAGGATAAAGAGATATATTTAAATTAGTTACTAAGAAACTTCAAAAAAATTTTGTTTTTAATTTTTAAATTTCAGTTAAGAATATTGTGGATGGATTAATCAAATGTTATTAACAAGTCAACTCAATTCTTAAATTTGATTCAAAATAGGTGAATTTGATGTAAATTAATAATTTAAAATAATTATAATAACCTTTTATTTTTAATTATTTTAATTTTAATTTTAAATTTTAAAAATTAAAGATTTAATTTTAAACCACATATTATATGAATTTTATATATTTTAATTTAGATTTTTTCTTAGAATAGAATTCTATCCAAAGTTTAATTGTATATATATATATAGCTTAATGTATTGCATTTTTTACAAAAATATCATTATATTACATGGTATCATAGTTGTCCCGAATTTAGCTATTATTATTTTAGTTATCGCCAACTAAACATACCCACCTGTGACCAAGTTGCATAACGTCACAGTCCCAGCAGACTAGGCGAACTCCACGAAGCTCACAACTCCTACATCCCATTTCATCGCACAGCATCACAGCGTCCCACGCCCACCGTTGTTGCGACATCCCATTTGGTGTTACAATTCAAGTAGTTATCTCTTCTACGCTTCTTGTTCAAATCAATACATCATGCTATGCCAATTTATGAAAGAAAGAATCAAGTCGTATTTATGTAAACTATGGCACATACATTATCTGAGACCAGTGCAAGGTGTGTCAATGACCAGACCAGCTTCACAATCGCACTAACCACACAAATTGCGTTTGCATTCCACCATGCAACTCAACCCCCTCTTGTTAGCCCTCCAATTGTGTACCCACCAAAGCCACCAATTTTTCCACCCAAGCCACCTTTTGTTCATCCTTCGATTATATCACCAAAGCCTTTGAAACCTATACTCGAAAAATCAAATGTATTCTCGAGGATCTCTTATTCCAGCGATAACACATAACCCGCCAACACAACCAATTATAATCGAACAAGATCATTTTGCTTTTCCAT
>JAOSBN010000005.1:40500634-40511419 GCA_027563595.1 Erythroxylum suave | reverse complement strand
TTGCATTTTACTATACTTGTCCCCCTTTTGTATTGGAACTATTCCTGTAGAGCATTTCTCCATTCTATATCTCTCTAGAACTTTATTAATATAACCTTTTTTAGACAATCCTAACAATCGCTATGATCTATCTCGAAAGATTTCTATTCCAATCACATAGAATGCCTCACCCATATCTTTCATTTCAAAATTCTTAGAGAGAAACTTCTTTATAACATGTAACATGCCCAAATCATTTACAGCAAGCAAAATGTCATTAACATATATGACTAAAATCACAAATTTGGTCCCACTAACTTTTATGTAGATACATCGATCAACAACAATCTCTACAAAACCATACGATGTGATAGTATCGTTAAACTTTAAATACCACTATCTGGAAGCTTGTTTCAATCCATATATTGATTTTCTCAACTTACACACCAAGTGTTTACTTCTTGTGTCCAAGATCCGTTCAGGTTGGTCCATATATACTTCCTCCTCTAATTCACCATTCATAAAGGCAGTTTTTACATCCATCTGGTGAAGTTCTAAATCATAATGAGCCACCGAAGCCAAAGCAATTCACAGAGAGTCCTTCTTTAAAACTAGAGCGAAGGTCTCCTTATAGTCAATGCCATTCTACTAGGTGAAACCTTTTGCAACAAGTTTGGCCTTATATCTTTCAATGTTGCCCTTCGTGTCCCTTTTAGTCTTAAAGACCCACTTGGAACCTATTGTCTTAGAACCCTCAGGCAACTCAACTAAGTCCCAGACTTTGTTATCGCCCATTGATTTAATTTCTTCTTTCATGAAATCAACCATTTAACAGAATTTTCACTTTCCATGGATTTTCTAAATGAGATTGGATCTTCATCAATGCTTAAGTCACATTCATTTTCAACAGCATAAACCATATAATCATCTGGAATGGCAGATCTTCTTTCCCTTACAGACCTCCTTAATTGTTCTTTTGGCTCATTAATCTCTTCTTTTTTATAATATCATCTTGTGGGTTTTGAACACCATTTTATTGTTCCAATGTGTCGTGTGACTGTGATACAACAACTGGTACAACAACTTCAGAAGAAGTAATGGGTGAAGAAACTTCAACCTGAGTTTCCCAAATGTCCACCTTTCGTGATTCACCACTCCTACTAGATTGACCATTTTCAATGAACCTAGCATTACCCGTCTCAACAATTCTCGTACTATGGCTAGGACAATAAAACACATACCCCTTTGATTTTTCAGGATAGCCAATGTGGATTATATAACCTTACTTCTGCTGGATAACCCCAATCACGAAGATGCCTTAAACTAGGTTTCCTTCTTGTCCACAGTTCATAAGGGGTCTTAGGAATTGCCTTACTTGGAACCCGGTTAAGCAAATACATAGCAGTCTTTAATGCATATATCCACAACGAAGGGGGTAATGAGCAATTATTTAACATGCTTCTAACCATTTCCATTAATATACGGTTCTGCTTTTCAGCTACACCATTTTACTGAGGTGTACCAGGCATTGTATACTATGCACAAATGCCTCTGCTTTCGAGAAACTTTGCAAATGGACCTGGACACTGTCCACTTTCATTATATTTACCATAAAACTCACCACCTCTATCAGATCTCACAACCTTTACTTTTCTATCTAATTGCCTTTCCACCTCATTTATGAACACCTCTAGGATATTCACATATTGACACTTTTCATACAATAGATATACATATCCATAACGTAAGTAATCATTAATAAAAGTGATGAAGTACTTTTCACCACTCCAAGAAGAACTTCAAAAGGAACACATATATCGGTGTGTATTAACTCAAGAAGCTGAGTGCTTCTTGTGGCAGGTTTCTTTGTTATGTGTTTAGTCTGCTTTCCTTCAATATAATCTATACACACATTTAAGTCACTAAAATCCAATTGAGGAACTATTCCACTTTTCACCAACCTCATTAGTCTTTCTTTGGAAATATGACCCACTCTTTGATGCCACAAGTAAGCAAAACTTTCATTAGAAATGCCTTGACTTTCAACATGAAACAAACATTTAGAAAATTTAATATCAAGATTGAACTTGTAAAGTGAATCAATCCAAGTACCACTACCATAAAAGGTAATCATTTATGTATAATGAAAATCCACCATGTCCAAATTTAACACAAAAACCTAAAGCATCCAACCTACTGACAGAAACAAGATTTCTAGCACAATCAGGTACATAAAGACATCCTTCAAGATCAATATGACAACCAATGTCTAGGATCAATCTGTAAGTCTCTATGCCTTCTATTCGTGCCTTCATCTTGTTCTCCATGAACAAGTACTGCTCACTTCCTCTTATGGGTTAGATCGTACTGAATCCTTGTTTTACATGAGACATATAAGTAGTAGCACCAGAATCTAACCACCAAGTATTATTGGGCACTTCTATGAGGTTTGATTCAAAGCAAACATAACTATAATGCATACCTTTTTTCTCAAACCGTGCCTTCCTTTTAGGACAATCCTTCTTGAAGTGTCCCGATTTCTTGCAAAAGAAACACTTCATCTCCTTTTAAATAATGCTCTCAGGTCTCTTTGGAGTTTTACCCTTCTTCTTGTCTTTCTTTCTTGGTTTACCTTTACTGCTGCTGCCACCATCATGACCTACGAGATGAACAGACTGATCTTTCATCTTCCTTAATCTCTCTTCCTCCTGTATCAACATGGCCTTCAATTCTTGAAAGTTTCTCTTATCCTTAATGGTGTTGTAATTCACCTCAAACTGACCAAATTCAACAGGTAGAGAGTTAATGATAAAGTGGACCAAGAATGTCTCATTTACATCCATCCCCATGGTCTTCAACTTTGATGCCAAATTCAACGTGTGAGTCACATGATCATGGATGGGCTGAGACCAGTCAAACTTCTTCGTAGTTAGCTGACTCATAAGGTTGCCTACTATCGACTTGTTCGCCAAATCTGACTGTGAACTCTCGTTTATTTTATGCATGAACTCCCTAGCATTCTCTGTCTTAGGCATAGATGGCTTAATACTTTTAGCCATCGTCATCCTCATAAGGTTCAGACTCAAACGATTAGCCCTCTCCCATGCCTTATAATGAGACTTTTCAACATCAGAGCTAGCATCTGTAATGGCTGCAGGCTGCTCATCCATTAGTATTGCAAGGTCCAAAGCCATAACACCTAGTGTAAACCGGATCTATTCGGACCAATTATCGTAGTTCAACCCATTGAACTTCACAACAGAGTTTGCAGACGCAAAGACATTTGATGAAGCTGCAAACATTTATGCATACTTACCCATTAGTGCTTTGAGTACTTAATACAGATTCAAAATTCATAAACACTTTAAAAATATACATTCAAGCAACCTTTGGGCAATACTTAAATGCATACACACAATCATTGATGCTGAAATTTTATACACTTTAATAGATAACCATAACATTCAAAATTGAATAAGTATGCTATCTTTGGATATACACACTATTCAACCTAAAAGTTTTTATGATCATTGCCTTTAATGTTATTAACTATACTCAATGATCCACCTTTGGTGATCTCCTAGAATATAGTTAAATAAAATCAATTATTCAATCAAACTGTAATGTCATCAATAGCATCTCTTTAACCATGAACAATTGAACATGTACAATTAAATATTTAATATTTCAAGCTTGGCCACTTTGGTGACTCTTAAGCTTTCCATGCAATAAACATTTAATTAGACAATTATCATATATGATAAAATTTAATTTAATTAGTTTGGTCACTTTGGTGACTCACAAACTATTCTAAATGTCCACAATGTCATGTATTACATTCTAGGAAAATTTAATTCCAACTATTACATAATATAAAATATTCAAAGTGCCAAAGAAATATATAATATAGCACTAATTTCCAAAATTAGATTATGTATAAATCAATTATAAATTAAATAAAAATTCATTATGTTCCATCAAAAAATTATTTATTTATTTTTACTTAGGGTTAAAGTCCATAAATATTTATTAACCCTATGTTGTCCGTTAATGAGCCAAAGGCCCAAAAATCAGTCCATAATATGAGTTTTGGGCTCGGAAAGAATGGAGCAGCGTCTGGCGCGTGCATTGGATTGACTAAAGTAGCGTCTTTTCCTTCGACAATGGTTTCGTTTCAGTTCCCTTTTTTTATAATTCTTTCATGATTTTGTTTCAAACCACAAGCCATCTCTTTCCTAACTTTCATCCCTTTCGAACGTTCATCCACCATGTTCTTTTTCGGTGGTCAAAACAATGTCACTATTATGTTCCTTTCGTTTCTCTTTCTACAAGTTTTATTCTCACTCTAAAACATCCATAGATATTATGTGTTGGTTAAGCAGTGAGAATGGATTTCTTGCGGCTTTACATCCGAAAATCAATTTCCATTCTATTCATACTAACACTGAAGGTTTGTTCTCTTATGCATTGTTATATGAACACCGAAGGTTAGTTCTCTTTCATTGTTATATCAACACCGAAGGTTAGTCAACACATACGTATCAACACCGAAAGTTCAAAAAGAATGCAACACTCCATACAGAAACATACACGGTAGAAAATAAATCACATTATCATCGCATATGAAATAAACAACCATGGTATATGACACATAACAATAACGCAACACCCATGGCTCTGATACCAAATGAAGAAACTTTAATGGATCGAACGATAATAAGAAACAAACCTGAATCCATTATCTTGTAAAATATTCTTTAATCTTTTATCCACTCTCTGTCTTTTTCTATTCATAGTTATTTCACAATGGTGCAGAAACTGTTTTTATGTCTTTAATGTTTTGTAACGTCAACATTATAAAGGGAGAGGGAAGGGCAGTTTTTTTAAACAAAAACTCTAGAAAGTTTAATTTTTATTTAACAAGCCTAATCATTATTATTTTGGGTCCACTTTTATATTGGAGTCAATGACAATAATATGAGCCACAATGATTAATTATTAAAATTAATCTAACACCATTATCAGGTAAGACAAAAATATGGTAATCACATTCTCAATCTCTTTGCCATGTGATTCCATCCGAACATCAGATGGATTAACAAGATAGAACACAGGTATAACAATCGTTTTTTGGGTCTCGTCGCGTTCAATATCACTCTTAAAAAGTTCATAACGAACACCAAGTGGAAGGTCCTTAGGTTTATGTCTTGCCCTTAAGAAAGTCGAAAGAGCATCGTAAAGATAGAAAAAGTTGTAATGAGTGTCTTAACCTGTGAAGCTGATAAACAGGTCGTACTTCCGCTGCTGGGTGGCCATTGGGACGAACTGAAGCTACTAGTTTTTGAGTTTTGTAATTTTATGAAGTGATTAATATGCTTGTGGTCATCTGTTGGATCACAATGTAGATAAATAACTGTGAGAGAAAACAATTTATGGTTTCAGGCCAGCAGTACAGAAAACCACAATAAAACAATCCCAAAGTATAATTTCATGCCATAATTTACGAGTACATATCTGTTCTTGAATAAGCTAATAGAATGCGATAGCAAGAAATTCAAGTCTTATCAACTATCCTCCCTCCTATAGATGTAGGATCGAGCAAATGACAAAAAGGCAATGAATCCAATTGCACTAAATCCAGCAAGTAACCAGTAAAAGTAATCAAGATGTGCCCGATTGACGTTGTCAGCAAACCAGCTCTCTCTGCCATCCACACATGTTGCCTTGTCAATGGCAGATACGAGAAAGCTGCTCAGAAACGAACCAACACCAGTAAAACTGAGGTAGAGTGAGATGCCTAAACTCTTCAATTCTTTTGGAAACTGATCGTAGAAAAATTCTTGAAGACCAATAAGGCTAAATACGAAAGTAGCACCAGACAAGAAATATTGAGGTACTAACCACCAAAAGCTCATTGGAACTGTAGCATTTGGCATGTCAACAATCCCATAATTCTTGGCAGTTTCAAGTCTTTTCCTCTCAACTAAAGCTGCATTTACCATGCAAATAATGGAGAAAAAGAGACCAACTCCCACTCTTTGAAGAACGGTAATTCCATTTGGATTCCCGGTCAATGATCGTGCTATAGGGATGAATAATCTGTCATATATAGGAACGAAGAGGATGATGCCAACTCCAATAAAGCACTGAAGTGAAGCAGCTGGAACTTTGAAACCTGAGAGAATGGTTCTGTCGATTGTGGCTCCTTGTTTTGTGAAAAAAGTTGTGGTTTGAGCAATGAGAACTGCATAAACTAAGCACGTGGTCCATATTGGAATAAGCCTAAGCAATGCCCTTGTGTCTTCTACATCCTTAACACTGCACAGCTTTTGGCTGTCTGTTAAACTTTTTGGTAGATATAGCGCTTTGTTGAGGAACCTTCCATCGGATTGAAGATGCAAAAATTGCTACGTTAGCTGAATTCGTATCTAGATTATGACACATTAACGAGTACCTATGTAGTATATGCAATAAATTTCAATGAAGATGAAGATTCTACTTCATGTGACTCTCTTCTCTAAAATGTCCAAAGGTAATAACTAGGAAAGGAAGCATCTGTCTTACTTGTATTGTTGAGAACTTTGATGAACTAAGTAAGCTTCCACTTCATCACTTTCCATAACTGGACTACTGGCCCTGTTCCTGAAAGCTCTTACAATCACCAAACCAATTCTCAAGAAAGGATTTTTATCCTTCTTTCTAACACTATACCTATAAGTTCTGTTTCCAAGAAGAAAGAAGCTTAATGCAGCCACCATCATGATACATGGAATTCCGAACCCAACGCTCCAATCCATGTTATCTTGAATGTAAACTAAGGTTAAGATGGTTAGGAGAATGCCGACAGAGTAGCTAAAGTAATACCAATTGAAAAATGAGCTTTTCTCTTCACTCTCCTTGGGATTCTGACTATCAAATTGATCAGCTCCGAAAGCTTGTATGCAGGGCTTGTGTCCAGCCTGAGCAATTGCCACCAGGTATAAAGAGAAGAAGAAAAATAGGTTTTGCAAGACAGAGGGTGTGCATGAGTAGCTTGTTGTGGTGGCTTGACAATTCGAAGCTTGAAGAGAAGTTAGAGCAGCAGATATGGTCAACAGTCCTAGACCCTGTGACAGTGTTAAATCAGATAAAATATATTCAGAAACCTCTTTTATAAAAATAATATATATTGAGGTTAAATATATTTATATTAAATGAATCCAAAATGTAGTAGATATACATTAACAGCAATTGCATACCAAGATGTAAAGGATAGAGGAGAGGACAATAGTTGAGTAACATCCGAGGAAAGAATCTGCAACGAATGCTCCTAAAACTGGAAGCAACATGGCCGTGCCTCCCCATGTATTCACGTTGGCTGCTGCAGTCGCTGTGGACTGACCAAGCGGACCCATCATGTACATTATCAGATTTGCGGATATCCCATAAAAGGCTGACATTTCTGCCACTACCGCACCTACTTGTATATGTATACATAACACGATGGTTGGTTATAACTTCTATTATAACTAATTGTTATAACTTCTATTCATTACCTATCACAAAACGCGATGCTCTCCATCTACCAGAGCTGCTTCTACGTGCAGGTTCACCTTTGTGGTCAGTGTATCCATCAACAATGTCTTCTACTAGAGGGCATTCGGTACCAGAAAGTTTATCCATCACCCTTAACACTATGTCTTCTCAAACTTCACTAGGCTGCACATTTGCTTCAACTACATTTGCTTCTTTTCTATATATACTGCTGCACGTGATATAAGAATGATTCTAAACTGAAGTTTGGCTTCTGTCCTTATTTGAGAAAGTAATAATTACAGTCAAATCTATTCTATGCGTCTACCAAAATAAAGATTGCTTTTTATCGTATCTACTCTGGAAATAATATGTCAGATTTAGTTCTTACTTTCAGATTTGCCCATAACTTCCAATACATATTAATAGGTTTAGAAAAGACTAAGAGCAAAGCATCCAAATATTTAAACACTTTAAGCGTCTTACCGAATAAAATGATGGTTAATGCCTACTGCTAATCGCTTTGGTTGTAATTTAGTGACACATTATTTAAAGATATTATTTATCTTATACATGTTTAGATGTACATGATAAAGTCTACAGAATAATTCAACATTGCAAATGAAATTATTATGATATTCATATTGTATTTATGTATTCTTTCTAAATATTCTTAGTCATTGTTTTATTAAGATTGAACATTAATAGAATGTAAAAGATTAGCATACGTTGTATTTTTTTCCTTATGAAGGAAATAATCGATCTCATAGATTAAAGTATAGAGATATTTAAACAAACGTATGGGTGATTTTAGAGAACAAGTTCACTGAACAGACCCGATATGAGAATTCCATTTGGAACATTACTTGTATGTCTATGAAATTCTCATTGTGATGATTGTATAAGTGATCCTTTGACTTGAAATCACCAAAGTTATCTTATATAAGGATTATTACGTTTTAATACTATCTATAACATATTTAATCATGGGTTGTTCAATCAGTAGTTATTGGATGTAGCATGAATTATATAGAGATAGTTGTGTGATCAGGATAGGATTCATCACCTTAAAGTAATTAAGGATAATGTTCCGTTGTTCTCGATTAGTATTGATAGGGGAAATCCTTGACCAAAGTGGAATGATATTTTGTAAATAGTTTATAAATATCATTAATTGAATCAATAGCTAATGGCGAAGAACTAATATGATTGGATTCAAAATAGAGTAGACATTAATTTCATGCTCTATGTTTAATTGGAACATTGTATGATGAACGGATTGAATTATACAAAAAAATTATGCATGGAAAGGTTAGTCAAAATCACTTTGACATTCCTAAATATTTGGGTGGTTATGATGTGTTGCTAAACATCAAACTTGATCTATGATTATAAATTGTTTAATTAGAGAATTAAAGATAAATTAAAATGAGTTTTATTTTATCTAATTCTAATTATAAATTAGAATTAGAATTTATAATCATTGCCAACATATTTGAGAACCTTATGGGTCTCACATATAGAATGGGTTGAAGAGAGCAAAGTTAATTTAATCAAGTTGGATTTGATTGAAAAGTTTGAGAAACTTTATGATTAAATATGAGATATTTAATAAATAAGGATCAATATGGGATATTGATTCTTATATGAGTATAATTGGTATTTAATTAGAATTATTTGTAATTCTAATTAAAGTTTAATTGAAATTAGTTAATTTCAATTAAATTACTAAAACGTCCAAAGCTTATTATAAATAGGCTTAAGCTCTATAAAGCTAATACTTCATGTTTAACCGTCTCTGTAAGAATTATAGAGTTCTCTCAACTCGTTCTGTGGATACCGTTAAAAGCCGGACATTTGTGCGGCTATGGTAGTTAAGACATATCGGTTTTAGGAATAGTTTGAGGGATATGACAAGACAAAGATCAAGCTTCGAAATAAGGTACGAATTAAATTTCTGTTTTATTATGATTTGTGTTAATCATTTTATAAAATTAAATAGATCTTGATTTTTGAGAAATCAAAAGTTACGAAAAAGTTTCGTGATTATTCCGCTATCATCGGCATAGGATCCCTGCCCAATTTCCCAACAGAGATATTAGAGCCAAAATTTAATTCTATGATGTGGTTTAAAAATTTCATTGTTGTCGATCATATAATTTTGGAATTGAATTAGAATATGAATAGTTCATATTCTGAACCCAGAATTGGTTTCCGGAATTTTTAAATGCGCGTCTCCTTTACCTAGTGTTCGTTTCTGGAACAAGTAACACCTGGAGATGCCCAGCGATTGCGATTTCTGGAAGTTGGGTTTGAGAAACCATCGTAATTGTGGTTGTGGTTTTTGTTTCTAGTTAGGATACCTAAAGAAAAATAGAATTAGATGCGATGGAGAATTCTGGAAAAACCACGAAGATTGGAGTTGTTCTGGAATTATAGAATAAGAGGCTCGCGATTGTTTTGGTAAGCCTTGGAGTTCTGGAAATATGAATGGAATCTGCCTTTGTTCTGGAAAATTCGTGGGTTTTGTTTGATTCTTGGAGAAGGATCGATGGGTGTGCTTGTGGCTATTGCTATTGGAGTTTTTGTTTGTGCGTTCTAGAAGTTGCTAATATGGGTTTTGATTTTGAATGGAGAGCCTGAACTGGAATGGTTGATTTCTGGGTTGCATTTTATTGCTTGCGATTTCTAGTTTGAGAGCCACAACAACTTTATGCAATAGCTAGATTTTGGTTTGTGGGCAATGATATGAAAAACCCTAAAACTGTGAATACCCAAATTGTCTTGACGTTTTCCTCTTATTGCTCGTATTCTGGGTTTGAGAAACGTATAACCAACTTGTGTTTGGCTGAAAAGTGAATGTTACTGTCAGAGTAAGGATTGTCTGGTGGTTTGCGTTTGAGTTGAATTTTGTAGTGGTCGGGTCGGTCATTTTAGGTCTAGGCCCACCTCTAGAACCACCTTTCATTTTGGGTTGTAGTCGGGTCGGTCGGTTCAGACTCAGACTCATTCTCTGAACCACTCCCCGATAAACGGTGGTACCTGAATTCGCGATGGGACACGGTATGGGGGAGGTAGCGTGCGTGGCAAGTTAACGTGCTCGCGACCACCTCCATTCCTAATAATGATTACGAGTACCTGCTATATAAGCTCTTGGCCTCCTTACGCAACAGGTATGATCTAGAAGAACTCTGCCATTCTGGATCTAACTACGACAAAAAACTCTCACTAAGAAACTGACTTGAGCGTCGGAGAGGTTTCCCGGGAATCTATTCCCGGCGTGCCTTTACTGTC
>JAOSBN010000005.1:40461201-40472701 GCA_027563595.1 Erythroxylum suave | reverse complement strand
CACATATGAACACAACTCACATTTCTTAACGCCCATGGACCACTCAAAATTACTATTTTACCCTTCCCATCGGTGATAGAATGTTACAAAAGTTGACTAGATTTTACAAAGGAAATAACTAATTTGACAAAATAGCAACTCAAAATATTTGCATCAAAAAGGCTAATGGTTACCTAGTATGATAATCCCGCGGCAAATATGTCGCTTAAGAGGACCAAACTCCCTAAGTATATCCTCTGACCTGTCATAGGAAAGATATTTTTTATGAGATTAGTATTATAGACCAAGGAAATCATAAGCTAATACAAGGTAGAATTCCTAGTTCTTGTATTCCAGATTTTATATCACAAAATGATGCAAAATATCAAAGTAGATTGCACTTCTCCGAACCCAATAAAAGTGCAATGACTGAGAAACTATTCTTAGACACAAATTGGACATTTGAGTAGTAAACTCCCTGAAACAAAAAACAAAAATTTAGAAAATTATCATATTACAATGCCAAAGAACTCAAAATATGTAAACACAAGCTTTTTCTTCTACAATCTTCTGATTTCCGAAGCCAAAAACGTCTTGATAGGGTGAACTAGGAGACTAGAAACCTAAAAACGAAATGAGAACCATAATTAAGAAGATTACCAGCATAAAATCATTAACACTAGTATCATTATATCAAATGCATACACAAACACACCTGAAACAACACTCTATAAGAGATTTTCCTCGGGAGAAATGAGCAAGTTTATTTGAAAGCTGATTCGAGAAGCTTCTCTATGTCACATCATGCATCGCCACTCTATTACCCCTTATGGGGATCTCCAACATCTAGCTGTCAAGATTATTCATGGGCCACACTGGACGGTCAAGATTACTTTCAGCTTTAAAATCTTACAGGCCCAATAATTAATGGGTTCTGTGAGCCATTTTAAACATCACCTGAATGAAAATGGCTAGGGCTCTTAAACCCTTCATAAGGTTGAAAGGTAAATGGGACTACCTAAAGTGACACTCTTAGACACCAAAGATTTATTGACATATAAGAAAGTGGGGGATGTTAGAGTAACGTTTTAAAGGCAATCAATTGTTAAAGTAGTGTTCTAAAGACAATCGCCTTTAGCACTTTTGTATAAACTTTATTTTGATTAATAAAGTGAAAGGTAATTTTCATTAATTTGATATTTATTTATTTATGAATTGATGTCGATCTTAAATCGAATTAATGAAGTTCATAATATAAAACATTGCATGAACGAAATCATAATGAGATTCTTATCATGTGCAATTATGTTAGTATTTAAATTATCCTTAGTCATAGGATTAATGAGACGAGAAATTCTTAATCCAGAGAGACTAGAACATATTATACTCCTTGATTTGATCAAGTAGTAGATCTCATAAACTGTAACCATGAGATGTTTAGACTTAAAATGTGGATGTTTATTAAGAGTAGTAAGTTCATCATACGACCCTTATGAGATTATCATATGGATGATCTAACAAATGTCAGTGATTAATCTCATCATAGTAGTAGTGCAAATATGATTAGACTTGAAGTACCCACGGCCTCTTATAGGGGTCATTACTCAGGATTCTCTGGCCAGAGCAATTATATGTCATGAAGAGAGTTTTTAATGACACTTATTGTAATGACATCCTCAGGATAAGAACCAACATTACTTGGACTAGTTGTGGGGTAGTCAGTCTAGCGGGAGTTGACATATAATCCATACTCCGAACCAAGTGGGGTATGGGATAGTAAAGGAATGAATTATATGGTAATTGTTTATAGAAAGATTCAAAAGTCAGATAATTAACTATAGAAGAGTTCATGTGTGAATTCACTTACCTTCTTGTAAATTGGCATCATGAAATTGTTCATGATTTGCTTGAATTAAGAGTTAATTCAAGTGGCATGAAACTGTTCATAATATGCTTGGATTAAGGGTTAATTCAATTACCCAAAATAATCGGAAACCTAAAGGTCACATGCATAAAAAATTGGATGAAAAACAAAGTGTGCATGACTGTCATTTTAAGCAAGTCACAATCGTGACTTATAGGTCACGATCATGACCCACTTTATGACAGGTAGTACATAAGTGAGTTCTTCACTTATGTACACACAACGAAATTCAGCCAAAAAACACAGTTCATTAAAATGCTAAGGGTCCAGAAGAGTTCTGAAGGTTGAGAAGAGTGATCTTGAGGTTTGTTCATACAATTTTATGCAATTGTTACATGAGTTTAATTGCATGTATCTTGATTATGATCTAACTCTCAGTTCAACATCTACTTGAATTTATTTTGTTCAGTGCTTTAACCACCCTTACACACTATTACTCTCCATGTTTTCATGCTCTCAAGAGGCCAAAGAAGGTGTTTGCTATTTGCAACGACCTAGACAACGAGAAGAAACAATAAAGGAGGAGCTGTCCTTAAAGTACACAATTTCAATTACATATTCTTTCAATTATGTCTATTACATACATATGATTCTAGACTTTCTAGGGATGTCGTGGGGTAGAATTTTGATTCTAATGCTTCCACTGCGTAACCATGCATGAGATGCAGGGACCCATGGCTCCCCTGCAATGGAAAAGTCAGACTCTGATGAATGACTTGAAGACATAAAATCTTAGATATAGTCCATGTATGAAAACCAGGTTTGAAACTTGGTTAATCTTCCTATTGGGATAAAAGATTTTGAAAACAAGTCTGTTTTCAAAAGGAAGATAGACATAGAAGGAAATTTGACTACTTAAAAAGCACGACTTGTTGCGAAAAGTTTTGGATAGATTCAAGGAGTTGATTATGATGAGACCTCTCACCCATGTCTATGTTTAAGTCAATTCGTATCCTTCTAGCAATTATCACTTTTCATGATTATGAAATATGGAAAATGGATGTCAAAATCACTTTTCTAAATGGGGATTTAGAAGAGGATGTGTATATGATACAACCAAAAGGTTTTATGGATCCAAAAGTTGTTAAGAAAGTGTGCAACTTTTAAAGATCCATTTAAGGATTGAAGCAAGCATTACAGAGTTGGAACAAGCACTTTAACAAAGAAATCAAAAGGTTTGATTTTGTTAAGTGTGAAGAAGAACCTTGTGTGTACAAAAGGATTAATGGGAATGTAATAGTATTCCTGGTGTTATACGCAGATGACCTACTTCTCATCGGGAATGACATTCCTTTATTGGAGTTCATCAAGTCCTTATTAATGAAGGTATTCTCAATTTAGAATTTGGGCGAGGCTACCTATATATTAAGCATTAAGATCTATAGAGATAGATTTAAGAGGCTCATTAGATTTAGCTAGAGTACATATATTGACAAAGGGTTTAAGAGGTTCAACATGCATGATGCCTAGAAAGGTTTCTTGCCCATGTCACATTGTATCAATCACAACAAGAACCAATCTCCTTCAACACTTGGTGAGCTAAATGTGATGAGTAGAGTTCTATACACTTCAACGATTAGCTCTATCATGTATGTCATGATATGCACTAACCGTGATGTATCATACACTTTAAGTATAATTAGGAGACAACAAGCTACTCTAGGCTTAGAGCATTGGACTACAATCAAGAATATCCTCAAGTACCTGAAAAAGTATTCTGAGCTCTTTATAAGGGGTTACACTAATGATAGTTTCTAGACTGAACATGATTATATGAGATCACAATCGGGGTATGTGTTCATCCTCAATGAAGGAGTTGTGAGCTAGAAAAGTTCTAAACAAAAGACTGCAGATGATTCAACCACCAAGGCCTAATATATAGCTACTTCCGAAGTGGCTAAAAAGGGATGTTGGATCAAGAAGTTTATTTTCAAATTTGATGTAGTTCTTAGTGTTGCTGGATAAATTGAGCTTTATTGTGATAACAATAGAGTTATGACTCAAGTGAAGGACCCCAGGTCACACCAAAGGTCCAAGTATGTTCTCGATGATATCACCTCATACGAGAGATCATAGAGAAGGGTAATGTAAAGGTTTGCAGAGTTGATTCGGTCAGGAACACAACCAACCCACTAATAAAAACTCTTTCTCAAGCCAAATATGTAGTTCACACTGCATGAATGGGTATTAGATACATTGGTGATTGACTTTGAGTGTACTTTTCTTTATGCATAAAGATGATTATGAGGCTACACTTGTTTAGAGCTTTTATGTATAGAGATGTATTTGGATTAACTCTAGTTCAAGTGAGAGATTGTTAGTGTTATGATATAGAAGCCAATCATTAGATGGTTGTATTTTAACAGTTATTTTATGAATTGGATGGTTTATATCATTTTGTTCCATAAGTTTTCATTATTTATGGATTATTTGAGTTGAGGACTCAAATTGTAGAACTTCATAATAGGAAATAATGATTACTCTGAAATGTTGCTAATTTGGATAATTAACATGGAATATTAATTGACCGCTAAAAGATTTGTGTGTGGATAAAATGATGGTGATGTTCTACAAACCATTTGATAAGGAGTTATTGGTTTAATCACATAGACATATAATGGAGATTATGGTATTTGTCAAACCCTAAATGAAACATTATTAGGATTATGTTTATATCATTAATGTTTCATACATGTTTTGAATTCTAGGGTGTATTTGTTAGTATTGTCCAACGTTAATCGTAACAGGTAGCTATACAAATAATGTTACAGTATGCATGACTTGTGTAGAGGATAAATGTTCATCAAAAATACTGTTGTCCCTCATATATGATATGAGCGATAATGTTTATGGGCCCTTGTTAAAGTAATATTGTATGCATGTAACTTGATTAAGAAGTTAATCATATTTACGATTTACTTTGGAAATCAATAAAGAATAAATTGGCAAGAATGATATTATAAGACAAGAGAATTGACACTGCAATTATTGCTTCAGGATCATGATTTATATATGATACTTATCATCTATGTCATTTAAGTAATTATAATGTATTTTGTTAGATACTGCTTATGACATAGATCCCAATGGGTCACAGTAAAAAATATTTGACTAAAAAAAGGGAAAATTATTCTAATATATCATATAGAGATATGAATATGACAATAAAATTAATTGTAAGTGTTATAATTATTTTGGTCGTCATATGGTATTAGAATAAATGTTATTAGATAACAAATTTAATCTTAGATAAATTTATTTGATATGTATGACATGTCATATAAATTTAATGCTAAAAAAGTAGTGCATATAATTATATGGTATAGTTATATAGTAATTGGGTCAAATGATTAATTATTTTGAAACATGAGATAATTGGCAAAGTGACTATTTAGATGACAATTTGCATGGCCAACCTTGTAAGAACATGAGTTGTCCATGAAATTAACATAAAGACATGTTTAAAGCCTCATGACTAAGTTAACCTTACACTTTATTTCTTGGCTTTATTTACACAAGGGCATTTTAGACAATAAAAGAGGTTTTTAATTAACCTAGTTTGTCCAAAAAGGGAGAAGACTTTCGGTATTTTTGGTGTGGTTTTCTAGCTACTGCCGTTTTTCATCTTCTCCTCTCCCATGATTTTCAGATTTTTCTATTTTCAGATTTTTCTAGTCTCTTTTGTCTTCCTCCAAGCCGTTGTTTTTCTTTATCCTTCTTACAAGACCGAAAAGATTTGCCATTTAGCTCATGTGTTGAGCAATCAATCACCCATCCTTTTGTTTATTTTGGAGATTTTTTAGGATCAAAGATAAGCCATTAAAGTACTATCTAGCATTAAGAAACATTGAGCTTTTCTAATCGATCTTTGGTGGAAACCTTGGAGTGCACCTCATTTGGTGCAAAGGAGGTGGACCGTGAGCAAGGAGCTAAAGTCATGAGCAAGGAGGTGAAATCATGAGATCTTCTATTTGGTTTAGAGACCAAGTTCAAGGTCCAATGGTTTATATGCTTTAATTTGTGCTATTTTGGTTTATAAATTGGTTGCAAGACAAAATCATTGGGTTCTTGTTGGTTTAAATTTTTTTAACCTACTTTAGCCTCACAAAACTGACATAAACAACTTGTTCACCTACTCTAAAAGTAGCTTGATCATCCTCTACAATCTTACAATCATCTTGTTCATCCTTTTTAAATATCCTTTGTTATGTTTCAATAAGGGATATTCATCATAATCCAAAAGTACCTCTACAATATGTTTCATTCTTTTCAGTTACTAATAATGTCAATGACATGTGCCTCACTTCTTAGGCCTCTAATGTCATCCTCAAAATACCCTTGAGAAAATTTGTAACCAAAAATTGGAACCTTTCTATAAATTCCTTTGTTATATATAAACTACCGCATCCTCAAATTAACCAGTCTATAATTACATATTCTCCTCCTTTATAACGCATGACTGGGGTAAATTTGAAGGTCTCATTGTACTAAAACAAAATTCAATTTTAAGGTCTGCCAAATAAGAAAGACAACAAAAAAAAGTTGTGAAGTATTTAATTAAAACTTTAGCCAATCTTAAACAAATTAGATTTCAGATAAATTAGATTCTTTGATCATAATATATTAAAAAGACGCATCATCAAAATAAGCTAAAACATCAAAAGGACATGAGATTCCTTGAAATCTATAAAATCAAATTACATTATCAAATCTTAACATGATATAATATTATGTGTTTAGACCACCATCTCCCCACAATACTATAACTATAATTCAAGATACTGTTGTCAATTATAATAGATAGTTTTCAACTTACAAATAAGAAGAATAAACATGTTTTAAAAGTCCTGTGACATATGAATAAAAGGGACATGAATTTCTGAAGCAACCCTCGAGTTAGATTTTTAACCACTCAAGTGAGCCACCTATAGCTTGTCCATTTATCCTTGCATCGTTATTTGTATATAAACTACAACCACATATATCTACATAAAGTTTAAAAGAAGCCCAAAATGGATGTAAACTCCTAAGTTTTAGTTTCGATACTATTCCAAGTTATAGTCATTTTTTATATGAAACAATTGCACAACAGTATACTATAATGTTACTAGATTAAGAAGAAGAAAAAGTGAAGGGTTGCAAATTGCAATTTGTTTTAAGGAGAAATGGGTAGTTGGTGAATCTTATCCTATTTAGGACTTATCTTTTCATAGACACTAATTTTGATTGTCTAAAGGATGACAGACTTGATAAGCAATATCTCAAGTACTCTTGGACCCAACTCTTGTAACTATCTCAGGAGCCCTGTCTGTTTTGTATTTTCTTTATTATTACTCCAAAAGCTTTTTCCTAAGCAAAGTGAAATAAATATTTTCTTCAAAGTTAAAATTTTTAATTTATATTGACCATGAAACTTGGAAATTGTACAGCTCATTCTGAATTGCTTCTTTGCGTAGGTCGAATTGGAAGGTTTTCAAGTTAGGGAGGGTTGTGTTGGATGAGAGATCTTTTGGCTCAGGTTTAAAATTAGTTTATAGGCACAGAAAATCTCTATGTTTGGTTGAGTTGTAAGAGATGGGTAAAGCCATTTTGAGAAGAGAGAGGGCAACTCTACCACTGAGTTTCTCGCCCAAGAGTGGCATTAGTAGCCTCATAGATAAAGGAAGTTATTGAAGTCCCTACAAGAGTTCTTAGGGGACTTGATTACCTATTTCTGTTGGCGCTAAAGGGGAGAGAGTCCTGACAGTCTTTCCAACGCCTATGGATCTGGTCCCAGGTTATCGACACGCCCCATTGTACCCAATGCTATCTATTGGCAAAGGTATCACCTTCAAGTTACTTTTTCCACGGTTCAGAGTGCTCTCTTCCTGTTTCATTCACCAATCAAGTGGGCTACAAAGAGAAAAACTGTAAGAGATCTTTTGGCACGGGGTTAGAATTAGTTTATAGGCACAGAAAATCTCTCATCACGGGTCGGGTTAGGTTGAGTTCTAGTTCTAGTCTACCTCATAATTACTATTAGTTCATATGCACCAAATTTATTACTTAGGATTCTCTATTTTTTTTAACAGAAATCAACAATAAAAGGTTTTTAAAAAAGTTTAAATCGTAAATTTTATTTCAAATTTCTGAAAATTAGTTTTAGAAGTTTATCAAAGAATAAGAAAAAATTTCTTTGTATTTTTAAAATTTTTCTTTTGTGTTTTAATCTGAAGAAATGGTAAAACTGAACATGATTTTAATTTGATGTTGAATAAAAAAGTAAAACAGAGAGCCCTCTAGTCTCATATTTTCTACTTATCCTGTGACTGACCATTTCTCCACCTTAAACTTGACAAGCATTTCACTCTACTCTGAGATGGCGTCGTCAGCTGCCTCCGTTGCTCTCATCTCCTCAATCCCCACCAAAGCTATAGCCTCTCCCATCTCCAGATTCTCACCACCAACAAGCCCATCTCTTCGCTCTTCCTTCTTCGGTCGCCGGAAGCCTCTCCTCCTCCAATCCATACCCTCCTCGCGTTCCATTTCCTCCAAGAGTTTCGTCATTAAAGCCGCTGTATGTATCTCTGTATCTCTGCTTCCGTGTGTATTTCTTGAACTCGCTTTGTTGTTCTCTGATTTGGGTGAGCTTTTGTAATTAGTGGGGTGAACTGCCTCTTGTTGGGAACACAGCACCGGATTTCGAGGCGGAGGCTGTTTTTGACCAGGAGTTCATTAAGGTAGTTTTTCTGGACAAGCAATGTGCTTTGTTCTTTTGTTCATGTCACTTCAATTAAACTGCCACCATAGATACTGCAATTTACTTGAAAGTAATCGGATACTGAATGGCAATGTTGAAAGCATATACTGCTTATCCTAAAAAGTTAATTTATGTGTATATATTTGTGTATGTCAGTGAGAGATTACATATAGGTCTAGATCTTTTATTGTCGTCTTTCTATCTGTATATATAAGCCTAGTATGCAAACATCTGCAGGAAAGATATTATTGTCTTAGATTGTTGTGATGAATATGCTGAATACTCCCCAAGTTCACCGCTGGTTTTCATGGAAACAAATAGCTCGAAAGAAATTAAGGTCAATATTCACTATAAACAAAGATGAAGAATACAAGATAATAGGTCATGATTGAAAGGAAAAAAAAGGAAATGACGATTAAAAATGGAATCTGAGCACCATGGGACATTGGGACATAAAAGCAGTGGATTTCTATGTTTGAATTGTTAGTGGAACATGCTTGGATTTTGTCAGAAGATTCTGTTTAAAACTGGAGTTTTATTTAACTGGAAAAGATAAGCAACTTGTAATGTTCAAGGTTAAGATTGAAGCCCAAGTTAATGAATCCATTAGCTTTTTGTTCATTGATCAGCTTGGACTTCGATGAATTCCTTGAGAAACATCACGGTTGCTTAGCTCCGCCAATTAGATGAAACTCCATTGTAAAATTCTCTTCACCACCTTTGTGTCCCCTAATATAACTACTCTCAATAGCATTATTATGATTTTCTTCTTTTCTTGGTCTCATAATTAGTTATCTCGGTAATCTTCATCTTGATCTTTGGAGCATTTGGGTAGTTAGTTTTGCAGTTTTTAACAAAAACATCTCCCCCTTCAAATGAATGGAGACAATGGGACCATCCATCTGGATATTTGAACAATATATTTTCTACACTATACTATTTGAGCCAAACAAAAAGACATTTGCTTTGATGGTGATGGACATGAAGCTTAGCAAAAGAGGTTTACATGTAGAGGAAAGAACTTAATGTATTCATAATATTTCGGCATTAACTGGAAGCTAAAATGTCATTGTGTTATTATATTGGGTGATCAGAATATTCTAAATTAAAAACCAGATGGGGCCTTCTAATTCTGCGACTTCTTCCATTAGATTTAATATCAGTTAAACCAAATAAGCGGCTCTATTGTTCCTCAAAAAGCATTATCCTGGGCAGATTACATGCCATTGGCACTTCATTGCTGTTGTCTTGACTGGTTCACTTATGTTGCAGGTTAAACTCTCTGAATATATTGGGAAGAAGTATGTGATTCTCTTTTTCTATCCATTAGACTTCACATTCGTTTGTCCAACAGGTTTGTTTGCTCTTGAACAGATAAAATTTGACTTTTGGGTGTGTGTGAATTCTAAGTGTCTAATTATGTTTTCCTGCTTAAATTTGTGCGCAGAGATTACTGCTTTTAGTGACCGCTATGGAGAGTTTGAGAAGCTAAACACAGAAGTATTGGGTGTTTCAGTTGACAGTGTGGTAAGGTCTAACTCATGAATACAGCAACTGCTAGGATCAATATGAAATTCAGTTGCAATCTTAATACTTTATATTTTCCAATTTGAATCTAGTGACATAGCATCAATTGGGTGCTCTCTTCATCTTAAAAGAATTTGACTCTACGTTATTTATATAAGCTATGAGATTTGAGTTGTAAGCCTATGTAATAAGAGAGGCAAATTAGAACCAAGATTGTTTGTTTTCAAGTGTGACAGGTAAATATTGGAGGGGGAGCTGAGTAATTCATGATTAATGTGACCAATTGGTGAATTGAGGCGTATTTCAGACCAGTTGACATCTTGAAAATGAATTTATAATTCCATATATGCGGTATATGTTTGTTGAAATAACTAATAAATCTCCCATCTGAAGTGAACAAAGAAATAAAATGGTTTATATATGAGAAAGGATTCATAACCCATACCCTTAAGGTTTTGGGTTAAGTTATGAGTCTCCTTATATATAAACCGGTTCTCCTCTTAACATAAAATATAATTATGGAAGTTTTTTTGAAATCACCTGTCTACGTAGTAAGAGATGACAAATTGGAATAAAGAGTGTTGACTCTCATAATGTGGTAATTCTTTAGTAATTTTGTTTTCTGGGAGTTACCCTTGCAAAATCTTAATGTTCCATTAGTTAATGTTATGTTGTTGTTGAGCTACGATTCTATCTATAAGCAATTGTAAGATTGGTGTTAATGATTATTCCAGTTAAAGGAAGATTGTAATTAATAATTGGCATGCGGTTATTTCATATGTTTAAGAAATGGATTGTTTGAACTTGATGGATCCATTAACTTGATAACTTCTGCATCTTATATTGTTAAGCTTCAACATTGCCTCTTGCTATTTCCTGTCTAGTTCTCGCACCTTGCATGGGTCCAAACAGATAGAAAATCAGGCGGACTGGGGGATCTGAACTACCCTTTAATTTCTGATGTCACCAAGTCAATATCCAAGTCCTATGGAGTGCTGATCCCTGATCAGGTATAAGATGGACTCATATTTGTAGTCCCGTGCTTGCTTGGAGAATGTTCTCCTTTCTCTTTCAACGCAATTCTTCCTATCTTGGATGTGCATGCATGTGGCTCATCATCATAAATGTCTGTTATAAGTCATTAAATTTATGTTCTCTCGCAGTAATTGCAATTGTTCATCAATTACTTAATGCTATCTTTATAATCTGCACTTGTGCTTTTTCTCTGACGTTATTTTGTTTAACTTCAGGGCATTGCATTGAGAGGACTTTTCATTATTGATAAGGAAGGTGTCATCCAACATTCCACAATTAACAACCTGGCCATTGGA
>JAOSBN010000005.1:40429634-40441744 GCA_027563595.1 Erythroxylum suave | reverse complement strand
AATATTTTAATTAAATATAATGTAATTAATTAAGTAATAATAATAATTTAATTAACTATATTGTAATTAATTAATTAATTAAAATATTTTAATTAATTAATAATTATATTTTAATTAATTAATTAATTAATTACAATATTTTAATTAATGAGTAATAATATTTAATTAATTAATATTAATATTTTAATTAGTTATATTTAATTAATAACAATATTTTAATTAAATATAACGTAAGTAATTAAGTAATAATAATAACTTAATTAATTATATTGTAATTAATTAATTATAATATTTTAATTAAATATAATGTAATGTAGTTAAATAATAATAATTTAATTAATTATATTTTAATTAATTAATTACAATATTTTAATTAATTAATAATTATATTTTAATTAATTAATTAATTATATTTAAATTACTTAATAATAATATGTTAATTAATTAATATTTTAATTAATGAATAGTTATATTTTAATTAAATATATTCTAATTGATATCAATATTTTAATTAAATATAAAGTAATTAATTAAGTAATGATAATAATTTATTTATTTATATTACAGTTATTTCATTGTAATTAAAAATTTACAAATACACTTAAAAAAATATTGATATAATTATAAAATAATCAATGAATTATAAATTTTTAATCATATTATACTGCAGAGGCATTTTTGTCATAGATACTGTTTTTTTGTTCTGTCCACTGCAACCAAACACATTTCTGTCCTTCAGATAAAGACAATTTTTTCTGTTCTGTCCATCACAACTAATAGTTTACTGTCTTCAATTTTTGTTCTGTTTCGTCTCCAAATTTTTGTTCCGTTTTGTCTCTGCAAGTTGAAGACAACAACCAAACCCAACATAAGTTATAAAAGTATATAGCTTTGTACACCACGAAGGTTGAATATAATGTAGCCATAGAACTTGTATTTAAACAACAATTCCATGTATCATTCTCACGCTAAGCTATTAATGTAAGGTACCATTGGTTACAATATCTGGTTGAAAAGCAACGAATGAAATTACGGAAGATTCACTTGACAAAGGTGATTCTCGAGAGCAAGGTTGAGCTTTGTAGTAAACTCACCAGGATGATGTACAAGTGATTCATGGGGTGGTATATTTGTCCCTCGAAATGGATTAGAGAGAGATTGTTATGGATTCAACCCCATTTTATGGATATTCACTTGACTATTTCCGCTAAATCTAAATTTCAAAGGTCTTAATTGTCTCATTAGATTAAAAGGAGTGTATGCTATAAATATTATCCTATTGAAAATTTGAAGACAATTTTGAAGGCCATGGTTGGTTCACATAACTTGATTTGTAAAAGGAGTGTATGCTATAAATATTATCCTATTGAAAATTTGAAGACAATTTTGAACTTTACTTCTATGCTAAAGAGCTTTTTATGTTAAAATTTTGTATTTGTACATTTTTACTTATCTCTGTTACGTAAGTAATTTGATATTAGAAGAGTAATCTCATATTGAGTAAGTGATGTAAAAACCCAACAAATAGAATATTAACATACAAGGCTAGCAAATTCAAAACGACTAGGGCCATTTTGGTCATCTTTCGGCCTTATCCTCAAGGAAAGCTGCGTATGTATACAAATTTCTACTCCACTGCGGCTTTCACTTTATAGAATATCGAGGACACCAGTGCACCGTCGGATCGTTTTTTAAGTCATTTAAAAAGTTTGTGGGATCAAAATAATTGTATCTGTGGCAGTAGACGCACGTGTGATCAGCCGCCGGCGAAAAAATCGACGTGACCAGAAAGGGGGAATGTGTGTCATTGTTTTGCCTCTCTTTCAGACAAGTCATGGAGAAACTTGTGTGAAAGAGCAGTTGAAGTGGGAAGTGGACGTGTCAGTGGGGGGTTATGTCTGTCGGCTCTACAAAAACCTTTCGACGGTTTGCCATCGTCTCGAGATCTTCAATAACCATGTTCACTGGTGTTGTTCTAATTTCTTTTTCTTGCATTTTCCGGGATTGTACAAAATACTAATTGAGCCTGGGGCCTCAGCTTCTTGCTCATTTCAATGTTAGGTTCTGATTAGCCCAGTTTTTGCTCTCTAATCAGTAATCATCCCATTGTCAGTTGAATTACGAGTCTATTGTTGCTTAAAAAAAGTGTCCAATTGCTTAAAGGTGTCGAGTGTATTACCCGAAATCGCACGGCATTACTCTTCCAAGTTGCAAGTGACGTTAATTAAGATTTATTTTCGGTTTTGGCGGTTTTACCTTTCACAAAAACAACTTCACGAGAGTTTGATGCGGGTTATCCGTTGTCTTAATTCTTTCTGACTAGGAATGAATAACACACTTGATTCACGGTATACACGAGCGTCTGGCCCAACCTAAACACATCCGAAGATCTCGGTCTTGAATCTAAATATTGTATACGACCGTAGAACTTGTTTAGTGTTGGAAAATTAGTATCCCCACAAAAGAAAAGAAAGAGATTTAGGAAAGCCGTACGATTTCAAGGTTCGGTGGGAAAGTGCTCCTGAAAAAGCTTTACATAAGTTGGGATTTTGGTGACAAGTCAAGATTCTGAATCAGCCTTTCTCATGAAGAACGTGGTTCGGAGTCCTGTATATCACTATATATGAATAGACGCAAACAAATCCGCGTGACAGTTGTTTCAGATTCTTGATTTGTGTTTCAACTAAACGAGATGCCTGCAGATTTCTCTGGTATAGCAATGAGATTAAGACCCACGATTGCGTTTTAGTGGATTTTCATATTAGATTATACTATTGTCTCTGATTTGAGGTTCTTACTTCAATTACACGAGATACTAAGAAGATTTTTTCTGGTGTAGCAAGGAGACCAATGGTCACATTTCAGTTCAAGATACGCACTAGATGGGCTGCATGATCTTAAGCTTAATTTTGTTATCAAGCATTCGTGTAATTTTCTCAACTATCAAAAGTGATTTCATATTAATGTCACATGATCCACATGTGGGATCTTATTTTAGAGCGCAATCTCTAACTTCTTAATGAGTATTCTTAAATTTAAAGTTATTTTAGTAAAACCAAAACTTGAGAGGTAAGCAAGAAATTCTGACAAACACATTTTACCATCATGGAATTACGAGAATAATAATCTATAATTTGATATTTGAATCATACTAGAATTTTTAAAATTATAATTGGATACTTATTAATTACAAATTTTTATAAAATTAAGATTACAAAGATTAAATTTGATTCCAATAAAAGATAACAAAGAAACATAATAAAAAATCTAGTTAAATATGTTGAAGTTTATTAAGAAAAACAAGTTTCTTATAATTATCTATTAGACATATAACGAGGAAGTCTAATAAAATTATTATAAATAGATGTTAAAAAATCCTTTTAACATGTTAAAAGGCTATATATATATCGAGAATCTTACAAAACGAAAAACCTTGTAAACTAGTTAAAAAAGAATAAGTTTTATATTGTTATTGATTGTTTAGATGTATTTGTTTAAAAGGGATACATATGTTGTGCCTTAAATATAAAATCAACTTTTGCGATTTCCTTTTTTATTTTAAGATTCCTTTCAATTTTTTTTAAAATAGTAAACACAAGAACTTGCAACATTTTACAAGATATTATTTGCAAATGTTTTGAATCGAAGAAGAGTCAAGAATGTTGAGTTTGTATGTTAATATTATAAAACCATTTATTAAGAACAAACATAAAACATAAGTTAATTCACTAGGATTTATGTCCCTTCTTAATTTCTAATAGACGGAGCTGTTTGCTTGCATACACTACTATTAAGATATCGCAATACTCAAAAGTTTTGACATTCTAATCGTCCCTTCCTCCGTGAATTTACGGGAGGATTAAGTTGGTGAAATCCTTTGCTTCTCCTTTGGAGTTCTCTCTTATTTTAGCTCTGTTACTCTAATTATCTAACGCATGAGTTGAAATAAACGGACTTTGTCTAATTATAGAAAATTTGAAAAATAGTAAGAATAAAGAATTTTAGGTTACAAATTGAATTTACAAAAATAATTTCTTTATAAAAACATAAAGAGAATGTTGCGTATACCATAATCCTCCTATATCTGCAAAATAGGAACCTTGCTTGTGTACCATATATGTTGTTGACGTTGACTTAGGTGAATACAGATTTAAGTAGCACTTGAGTGGCCCTCAATAAATTTCATTATGCACACCCTTAGTCCTTTATTTGAATGGACTAATGTCAGGAGTTGTCTACACGTACATTCTAACCTTCTTTCTTTTAAGTGAATTTTACCCTCGGAAACCTTTAGCATTGTCCTTTTCTTTTTGAACTTTTACCTTATTTTGGCTATGCAATTAAAGAAAATCGTGGTCTACACCATTTAGCTTTTAGGATCGTTGTCTTCTTTTGGAGTTCCAACTGATTTATCAAAACTACACAAATTGTTGAAATCGAAAAGAAAAGTGGCTTGATTATCCCATGGCTATTAGTCTTAATTATGAGACGGCCATTTAATGTTTATGGCTTTAGTCCTTTTACTATTGGTTGTTGGGCCTCTGATAATTAAGATAACTTTAGCGTATCCAGCATCAAGAAAATATCAATACCTTAGAAGCCCATTCGGCTCTCAAATTCAGTGTCCAGTTTGTCATTATTAATTAGTACAAACTTAAAACTATTGGTCCGCAGTAGTTACTGTTAACACAGGAAATGCACATGTACAAGGCAATGGAGCCCAAGGCTCCCGGACGACACTACGATTAATACTTCATTTTCTGCCAGCTCAGGGAAACAAATAATTGATGGACAGGGTCTACTACTGTTGCAGTATCATGTTCGCCTGGGTCAGGTAAACCCAAAAAAAGAAAAAAAAAACTATCAGCTTCTACAAGCATTTGCCTACACAGTCATACTTCCTCCGAGTGCTCAGCTCAATCATGAGACATGCACCTTATAGTCTCTGCAAGACGTTTTGCACTTTCGTCAGAAGTCAGCCGCTGCTTCAAACGCAACGGAATGGAGTATGATCTCAGACTGAGCGTACTCTTTCAAGTCAACTAACGTCATCGCTCTATATTTATAATTGAATTAAAAGATATAATTAATTCTTTATCATCAATTCTAGTTGACTAACAAAATGTTAAAGGAACCCACCCACCCGATCTTCTTACCCCCTTCGAATTTGATTCCTCTTATCTAATTTTGTCCGTTGGTCTCTCCAATTTCTTCTATAAAGAAACACTTCATCAACAGCTGCTAATGCTTAACCAGTAGAGAAGCTGCAAAAAAAAAAAAAAACCAAACCAACAATGGTTACTTCTGCTCTCTGTTTCGTCTCTCTGTTTTCTCTTCTCCTCCTTTCATCTTCATCTCCTTTACCCACTACCATCAAACTTCCTCTCTATCACTCCACCAAGTTCCAATCTTCAGATACTTTGCTTGTCTTCCAACACCTATCTTCCCTCTCTTTGTCCAGAGCTCGCCAACTCAAGTCACCCACCAAACACTCCTCTTCTCTCGTTGACATCCCTCTTTATTCACGAGGCTATGGTGGCTACTCTATCTCTCTCAGTTTTGGCACTCCTCCACAGCCTCTCAAATTCGTCATGGACACTGGCAGTAGTCTCGTTTGGTTTCCCTGTACATCTCGTTACCTCTGCTCTAGATGTAATTTCGTAAATGTTGACCCAACAAAGATCCCAACTTTCTTACCTAAACAGTCTTCCTCCTCCAAGCTTATTGGCTGCAGAAATCCCAAGTGCGCTTGGATTTATGGCCCCAATGTGCTGTCAAAATGCCAAGATTGTAACCCCGTTACCCGAAACTGTACTCAAACATGTCCTCCTTATATGATCGAATATGGCCTGGGTTCTACAGCTGGGCTTTTACTATCAGAAACCTTAGATTTTCCAAATCAAACTGTAACTGATTTTCTTGTGGGTTGCTCCATTTTCTCTACCCGGCAACCCGAAGGAATTGCCGGGTTCGGCCGGAACTCGGAGTCAATTCCATCACAATTAGGTCTTAGAAAATTCGCGTATTGCTTAGTGTCTCGTCGCTACGACGACGCTCCTACGAGCGGCGACCTGATTTTGTTTCCCGGGTCGGGTAAAGGCGATACCAAGACCCAGGGGCTTGACTACACACCGTTCTCGAAGAACCCAAATGTCTCAAACACGGCATTTCAAAACCATTACTACGTATCTTTGCGTAAAATAATTGTCGGAGGCAAGCATGTGAAAGTGCCGCAGAGTCTCCTGGTGTCCGGATCTGACGGTAACGGAGGCACTATAGTGGATTCAGGCACAACATTCACGTTCATGGAGAGGGCAGTTTTTGAGCCAGTGGCACAAGAATTTGTGAAGCAACTGGCCAACTATACGCCGGCAACTGACATCCAAAACCTGACAGGCTTAAGGCCGTGTTTCAATTTTTCAGGGAGTGAAAATGCGCTTTTCCCCGATTTGGTGTTCCAATTCAAAGGCGGAGCTAAGATGAAATTGCCATTGGCAAATTATATTGCATTGGTTGATCAGGATGTTGTGTGCTTAACAATCGTCACTGATAATAATGTCATTGGTCCGGAACAAGTCGGTGAAGGTCCTGCCATTATATTGGGAAGCTTTCAGCAGCAGAATTATTACATAGAGTATGATCTAGGGAACAACAGATTCGGATTCAAACGAAAACAATGTGCATGAATTCTGATCGATTAACTATAGTGTAGATGGATTCTCCTATAAAATAAGTGATGTCGTCTTGACGATTACATTAGAAGTTTAATGCTTAAAAACAGGAGCAGAAGCCAAGTAAGACGGCTTTGGTAGGCTGCCGTTAATGCGGTGGTGTTGTTGATGATTGTAGAATGATAATATTGTTATAAAATTTGGTGCAATAATGATTACGGAAAAAATTGACATAATTAAGTGATGAAATCTTGGGGCTTAAGCAAAGGGAACAAACATATCATGAAATGAAGATGCCACTTTTATGCTCTTTACTTTCTGGTAAGTTGTTTCTTTCTTCGTCGCTTGGCAGTTTCCCCCAACGGCACCCATTTCTAGCTTTTCACTTTATCTACAGATCCCAAGTCCAGAGTAAAGGTATCCAGATCTTGTCCACCAACCTTTTTCCCTTTTCATGTAGTCATCAATCTTAAGTGGATAAAACGCACAGTTTATAACAGAAGACACCGCCCAAAATAAAATTAAAAAACAGAAACATTAGACCTAATTGCTAGTATTATAACTGGCAATGTTGCTTGATATCTGAAGTCGGAAATATATTCAAAATAATAAATCCCGTACAATAAGTTCTTAGAGTTCCTATTCAGAACGTCTATGCATTTAGTCTGTCTTTGTCGCAAATTTCTCTCTCTTGAGAAATGGGACAAAGCCAACCCAAGAAATGGTGCCCATTTATGAGTAACGTAAGGACTGGTTTAAAATTTTGTAGAAGCTTATCACATTGGGTTGTTCACAGCAGTGAAGACAAAATTCCTGACTCTTAGGACCACTGTTTTCATACGGACTTTTGAGCCTCGAATTTCCAGTTAAATGAAAGCTATTGCTGGAAAAGGATCAAGAAAAAGGAATCGAGTTTATAGAGCAATAAGTAAGGTCGTATGAATGAACAAGAACAAAGAAGATGAGTACTGGAGCACATGGGAATGGGACAGTGAATTGGAAAACATGTGGAATATCTACCCCACAATAAAAAAAAGGTATGGGGGTGAGCGCAGTCGCTTTTAGTGTCACTTTATTCGTTGTATTGGCGTTCATGAATCACAAGATGAGACCGTTTTTACCCTATAGCCAGTGTGCGTGGTGGGCCGTTTTCCGATATCAGATCAAACTAAGCTTTATGATTACATGCTTTAGAAGATGAGAGCATCAACTTCTTCCCCTTTATCGCTTTCTCTCCGATTTTGACCTTTTTTCTTCTCTTCTTGTTGTCAATCTTGATTGCGAAGCAACCGAGGCTCAATAAAGGTGACTACTCACCACCTTTACGTGTTTGTTTGGCTGAATATTAAAACACTCTGTCATAGAGTTCATTAACCATCAAGACTCTAATGAATGGTCTTCTGGATCCTAAGATATCAGTAAATAATTAAAATTCTAAAGCAGTTAATACGCACACCACTTTGGCCAAATCATGTAGAAATGTCATGGTTTGCCGCGTATTTTCTTCTAGACTACCAAATTGCTTGTTGTATGCAACATTAAATTAAATTGATTTGATAAAGTTAAACCCGTACAAGATTGAAATTTTATAATTGTATAACGTGCTATGGGCTATTATATGATTTGCTTACTTCTCAAGATGATTTATGATTAGAATGTAACTTCTGTTATTTGATAGTTACCAGATGATTGTTTGCTACTATTCTATTTTATGTTGCTATGTTAATTAATTGTGTTTTGAAAATTTAAAAATTAAAAACTTAAAGTTCTTCGTAATCCTTCCTTTCTATATATATGGTATTATTTGATATTTACTATATCAATCTGTACACTCTAAAAATTATTAGTACGTTAAAATGTTAACTCGGCACGACATGTCATATATTTGTGCTCTTCTTTAAACGATGCCATGTGGTGTGATACAAAATCCATAATTTTTATTTTGTTAACAAAACCTTTCCTTCAATAATCATTTAGGAAATTATTAATATACAAAGAAGTTAAAATGCTTATAGAACATAGCTCATGTATTATACATATTTTAGAGATAAACTACATGATATATTATTCACAAGATGTATATAAAAAGAGACCAAAAATTTATATTATATATTTTTTATGTGAATTTATAATGTAATTTAGAACAAATCTAGAGGAATGAGGTATTACTAAAAAATGGGTAATCAAAATAATGACCTTAATTATAATCATAGTCCCTTACCAAATTCAATCTTTCATTCTAGATCCATTTTCCTTTTTCACACGCACTAAACAAGAACATCCTAAGATTAATTTATATAAAAGATTGAGTTCATAATATAATTGCTACATATGTTATTTGGGATAATTTATACATGGTTAGAGTAAATTGCCTCTTTAAATCCATAAAATTGTGCTAAACTTTAAAAATTAATAAAAATTTAAATTAATAAGATTTTGAATTTAATTCCTTTTCTAATAATGAAAAAGAATATGTGTAATTAACATTTTAATATAAATTTAATACAAAACTATTTTAATTAAGGTTTAGAATCTCAATACAATGTGACGATCTCTACATGCAAGCACTTACAGGTATAGTTTTTAATACAATGTGACGATCTCTACATGGAATAATAGGAGTCGATTATGCATCTTGCAAGCACTTACAGGTTACAGGTATAGTTTTTAAAATTAAAATATATTGCAAAGGGAAAGCAAGTAATTATTATTTGCAAAGGGGTAAATGCGTAATCTCATAATGTTAAGGGACCTTCCTTGGGAAGCTTCTATTCCTCCTGGTCATTTCTTTCCTGCTTCTTCCATTACCAATTGCAAAAGAAAATTGAAAAATAAAGAAAGAAGGGTGTAGCTTAGGCAATGCTTTTTAGACGTCTATATAAGCAAGAACTAACTCAATGGGAAGTGGGAAACTGAAGTATTCAAACTTGTTATATAGAAACCAACTCAACAAATTTAATTACCCATATAAATTTGTTGACCGTCTGTTTCCACATCTTCTCTCTCTCTCTATTGAGTTTCCAAGTTCATCTCTTGTTTTTGGGTGTGACGAATATAATTTCCAAAAATTAGTTTCTTCATATGATGTGATACTATCGGAGATGGTGACTCATGATCTATTAATTGTTGTCTCCAGAATAGTCAATCACATAAGAAAAGAAACTTATAATCCTATAAGGACAGACTATTAGAGTATTTAATATTGTTTAGACTCACATTTAGAGATGGTCTGATGGGTCTTGAGTTTTTTAACATTGACTTAGTGATTGGAGACTAGACTAGGGGACAAGGACATGCTTTTAGTTTAGGTTTTTGGTCATGCTATTGGTTTTCTATTAGTTCCTTTTTTTCCTGGTTTGATGGGACTTGTCTGCATATATTCTTTATTTGTTTGTAAGAACAATATGGATTATAAGTTGGAACTGAACTGATACCTAATTGAGACTCTTGGGCTTGATTATCATTGAGATTATCAAAGTTATAAGTTACGATTTTAAGAGCTAAATTTTGGTAGCTAGAAGATTTTAACTCTCAAACTCGCGTTCTTAAATTGGATGTTGTTAACAATTAAAAAGATTGAATAAGAAAAGAAAGCATTTTTAAGTCGGACAAGATGGTTGAAGGAGGCTATAGCCTTGTCTATTATAATCTAGTGGATAAAATATGTGCAAGTTATGAAAGGAGATTATGCGTCACAAATGGTGTTGCTTATTTAGTTCATAATATAATAGGTTATAGGAAATTTAAGATAAGAAAAATATATAACAAAAATGATTTGTTTCATCTCAAAATAATTTCATATATGATACACTTAATTTGTATATGGTATAGTTAATAGTTTACAACTTATCTTTAAGTGATATTTCTCATCAAAATAATAGTTTAATGTCATAATTAGATAGATGGACCTTAAATTTTAAGCATGAGACATAAACTTGGATTTGAGTTGTTTTGGGACTAAGTTTAGTTGATATAGAAGTGAATAAGAGGGATAAATGTAAGGGTATAAGTTTGTGACGAGGAATTTCATAGAAGAGAGGAAGAACATGGAGCATAGTTTCTGCAAAAACATGGAGAATTACGTGCAAAAATCGTGATTCTACAGTAGAAGGTGGTAGTGCAAAAATCAAACTTTCTAATGCTGAACAGTTCTGACTCTCTTTGCTATAACTTTGCCATTTGATCTCCAAATGACTTGAAACTTGAACCAATAGACTCCTAAGACATTTTTCTTTCTTTTTATAAAAATTTAGAGCCATCTGAATTGGTTAGAAAAAGATTGGCTGACTCAAAGTGAGGGTATGTGCTGAAATGTTATGAACCGGAGATTTTCAAGAACATGCTTCGGTATTTTAATTATACCTTGATTTGTATATTTCTAAATGGATTGATTATTAATTCAAATTAAATTAGAGATATATGTCTACAACTTTCTTGAAGAAGTCAAAATTTAATTCTGTCTCTAAGATTTTCAAAATTGGCATGAAATTGTGTCTTGGCTTAGGCTGTAGCACTACAAGGGACAGAAATCATATCCTGTGGTTATTGAATAAATTGTGTTGATGTAGGTTGAATTAGACTAAGGTATCTTCACCAAAGTTGTAGCTTATTATCTTAGATTTAAATTGGTATAAACTTTGTAATTTTTAGATATTGGAATTGAGAGTTATGAGGTGTACAACTTGGAGGCATGATCCTACATTAGCCAAAATTTCAATGTACACAGTTTGTGGTATTTTGAGCATAACTCATTGAATACTAAACCAAATTGGATGAACTTGGTATCATTGCAAACCTAAGACAAAGAGGAAAAACTTTCTGGAAGGAAGTATTACCTAATTACCTCACCTTCCAGATGAGAATAATTGGGCAAAGTGGACTCGAAGGTGGATTGTGAAATAAATCTGGATTGAGGGATTGAGTATGATTTCACATGATCAATCATGTGATAAGATTTAGGATTTTTGACATGAATATGCATCATACATATTCAGTATACATGAATGTGCATAATTGAATTCATAATTATACACAATAATGATATGTGTTTGTATTAAATGTTTTAGAGGAACCCATCGAGCGACCGATTTCAGATATTGCCGAGACGTCGAGACAATAAGCAATAAGGGATATTTTGTAAGTAATTTTAGAGGGTAAATTTTGTAAGTAATTTAGATGATCAAATTTGATAGTTTTGCTTTAACTGTTTTGTTTGCTGTTGTTTTTGGTCTATTGAATGATTTGCAAAGTTGTTGGATTGACATGTGAATTGAATTTCAGACATTTTTGTTTTGATTTTGTTAAGTACTAGTTGTGAGTAAATAGGCATGCCTAGAAGGGTTTGCAATTGCTTCTATGACACTTCGGTGTTTTCTGTTATTGACACTTCGGTATCTTTTGATATTGACATTTAGTTATCGAGATTTCAGTCTCTTCTGT
>JAOSBN010000005.1:40410696-40429534 GCA_027563595.1 Erythroxylum suave | reverse complement strand
TTTGTCTTGTCATTCTTCTGTACTTTACGCTTCGTCTTTGTTTTGTACTTCATCTGTGTTTTGTATTTGCACTTCGTTTGGATTGCATTTCGTCTGTGTTTTGTATTTGCACTTCGTCTGGATTGCATTTCGTCTGTGTTTCATTTCGTCTATCTTTTGTTCTTTTATTTCTTCAGGTTTGCATTTCGTCCGTCTTTTGTTCTTGCATTTCGTCTGTCTTTTGTTATTTCATTTCGTCTGGTTTGCATTTTGTCTATCTTTTGTTCTTACATTTCGTTTGTCTTTCGTTCCGTCTGTCTTTTGTTCTTTCATTTCCTCTAGTTTGCATTTTGTATGTCTTTTGTTCTTGCATTTCATCTGTCTTTCATTCTGTCTGTCTTTTGTTCTTTCATTTCCTCTGGTTTGCATTTCGTCTGTCTTTTATTCTTGCATTTCGTCTGTCTTTTTTTCTTTCACTTCGTTTGTCTTTATTCCGTCTGTCTTTTGTTCTTTCGTTCCGTCTGTCTTTTGTTCTTTCATTTCCTCTAGTTTGCATTTTGTATGTCTTTTGTTCTTGCATTTCATCTGTCTTTCATTCTGTCTGTCTTTTGTTCTTTCATTTCCTCTGGTTTGCATTTCGTCTGTCTTTTGTTCTTGCATTTCGTCTGTCTTTTTTTCTTTCACTTCGTCTGTCTTTATTCCGTCTGTCTTTTGTTCTTGCATTTCGTCTGTCTTTCATTCCGTCTATCTTTATTTATCGTGAAATGATCATAACAAAATGAACATGTTCATAAATACTTTACATTAGCATAATTTTTTAAATTTTCATCCAAAATTTTTACTTCCTAATTTTACTTATTTAGTTATTATATTCTAACTTTTATATTTTTAATATGACATATTTTAAGCTTTTTAATTAAGTTTCCATTACATATTTTAATTATTTTATTATACATTAAAATTATATAATAATATAACTAAATACATATTTTAAATATTTATACTTTTATTTATGCATTAAAATTATATAATAATATAACGAATCAAATTGGCAGGGCATTATTACTGCACATTTGTGTAGTATTAACCTGCTAGTATCTTTATAAATTCATTAATTTTCAAAAAAAAGTTTCTGTAGTAAAAAAATTTAATACGAGTTCCAGTAAATGATCTTTATTAAAGTAACTATAGTGATTGTAAATATAAATGCAATACTTAAAACCAATATATGGCTATACAAAACCATATATATCAATAGACTAAAAGCTAAAATTAGTAAAAGTAGAGCCAAATACATTTTGGGGCCCCTGTACTATGTGTTTCTCACATAAGGCCCCTCGCTGTACAAGATGCAATATTACACCCCTGTACAACAGACGTGTACAACACGCGACCCTTATTTAACAGTCCAAATGGCGCGTGTTTAACAGACTAACGGGACGAGCGTGAAGCCTCAAAACTCATCTTCCTCTTTACAAAATGCCACCGTTTAGAAAGTTTTAATAAAAACGAGGGGCCTTATGTGAGAAAACACATAGTATAGGGGCCCCAAAATGTATTTGGCTGGAATAATTAGTCTTAGCAATAAGCAGATCTAGATAAGTCGAGAAGACAGACGAGATTTAAGTAATGATTAAAAAATCAAAATGATTTGATTAGTTAAATCAAAAAAATCTTAAATTGGTTAATTTTTTGGTTCGATTTAATTTACTTTAATAACTCATGTTATTAAAAACGGAATAATTTATTAATTAATTGATTATTTTTCATACACTAATCAATTTTTATAAACTAGAATAAATGAATTATTTTTTATTTAATAGGCTTAGTAAAGACACTCTTTTTTAATTATATTTTAAATTATTCAAATTTATTTAATTTTTAGTCAATTTTATAAATATCTAATGTTAATTTAACCTTTAAACTTTAATCATCTTGTATTACCAATTTAACTTTCGTTCTGATTTTTAGAATACTGATGATTTAAGATCTTTTATGGAAGATAACTTCTGCTGTTTAATGTTTATCCAATTTAGAAGCTCTTTTACAAAAGAAAACATCTTCTTTAAGGTAAAGATGGTATGATAATTCAGCATATTGGAGTGTGCTCGCCGTTGATAGCTGAGTTATGGGGGGTCTTTGTACAGGACTCTAGTTGGCGTGGGACATAGGTTACCATCAGGTGATTCTCAAAACTGACTCTTTGGCCGTAACAGTATCATGGTCGCAAAATACATACAGTAATGTTTATGCTGACATGCTTCTATTATCACCCAAAAATGATTCATGCTTTCATGCTTCATAAATCTTCTATTTTTCATTCATACAAAGTCACAAAATTTTTACAAAGCAACATGATATACAATGAATAAAACAAATATATTCATCATATATAGACATAAACTTTAGCTCATCATCACAAACTCTAAACATATTACCCACCTATTTAACTTGATATTTCCAAGAGTCAAGCTTGCATATCAATCTGATTCCGGATTTCAAAATTCCTGTAGCAAAAACAGGGAGCATACTCATTAGCGAAAATTCCAGAAACAAGAAAATACCACACAAACGAAACATACATTTTGATTTTTCTTTTGGGAATATCTTTTTCCATAACAAAAACAATTTCATCACAGAAGTAGACGAGGGAGCGATGCAAAATTTTTTAGAACAACAGTTTCAAGTTTAATCAAAATGTAAAGCCTTAATTTTTATCAAATTAATAACAATCAAACAATTTTAATCAAATTAAAGAATTAAAGTCTACTTTAATATTATTATTAGGAAACCAGGACAAGATCAGATACCGACCATAGCGAAATAATTATGAAATTTTTTCTGATTTTGATTTCTTTAAAATCAACGTCACTTCAATTTTATAAAATGATTAACACATAAATCATAATAAAACGTGAATATTAATTTATACCTTATTTCAATGCTTGATCTTTTTCTTGTCGTATCCCTTAAATTGTTTCTAAAACAAATTCATCTCAATCATCGTAGCCATATAAGCATCCGGTCTCTAACGATATTCACATAACAGGTTGAGAGATCTATGTAATTTTTACAGAGGGGGTTAAGCAAGAAGTACTGGCTCCATCAGAGCTTAAGCCTATTTATAATAAGTTTTGAACATTTTAGTAATTTAATTGAAATTAAATTCTAATTTCAATTAAACTTTAATTAGAATCGTAAATCATTCTAATTAAATACCAATTATTCCTAAATTAGATCCAATATCTCGTATTGATCCTTCTTTATTAAATATCTCATATTTAATAATAAAGTTTCTCAAACTTTACAATCAAACCTAACTTGATTAAAACATCATTACCTACTTCAACTCATTCTTTATGGGAGACTCATTAGGTTCTCAAATTTGTTGTCAATAATTATAAATTTTAATTTTAATTTATAATTAGAATTAAATAAATTAAAACTATTTAAATTTATTTTTAATTCTTCAATTAAATAATTTATAATCATAGATTAAGATTGACGTTTAGCAATGCATTATAACCACTTAAATATTTAAGAATGTCAAAGTAGTTTTAAATAATCATTTTGCGTACGATTTTTTTGCATAATTTATTTATTTCATCATACAATGTTGTAATTAGATATAGAGTATGTAATTACTGTCTACTCTATTTTGAATCCAATCATATTATCTTTGTATCATTAGCTATTGATTCAATTAATGATATTTATAAATTATTTATAAAACATCATTTTACCTTGGCCAAGGATTTCCCAAATCAATACTCCATGAGAACAACAAAACATCCTACTTAATTACTATAGGGTGATTATTCTTATCTTGATCATTCAACTACCTCTATGTAACTCATTTTATATCCAACAACTACGGACTGAAATACTCATAATAAGAATAGGTCATAAGTAGTATTAAAATGTAGAAATTCTTATATAAGATAACTTTGGAGACCTCAAGTCAAATGATCACTTATACAATCATCACAATGAGAATTTCTATAGATATATGAGTAATGTTCCAAATGGATTTATGATATTACGTCAGTTTAATAAACTTGTTATATAACAAGCACCAATACATTTCTTTAAGTATCTCCATACTTTTACTCTATGAAATTGATTACTTCTTTCATAAAGAAAACCATAACATGTGCTAGTATTTTTACATTCTATTAATGTCCAGTCTTAATAGAATTATGACCAGGAACAATTTATGGATAATACATAAATATCATATGAATCTCATAATTATAATCTCATTTTCGATGTATAATCGTCTCATGGACTTTATATCTAAACATTATAGGATAAAGAATGTCTTTAAATAATTGTTACTAAACTACAACCAAATTGATTAGTTATAGAGCGTAAACCAATAGTAAATGACCCACCTTTGACGTTAACCTTGGTAGTCAGTTTTTGCTTAAGAGACCTATATCACTATGCTCGTGTCTTTGGATTGTATGTACTCGAATGTTTCGTGGATACTGCTGTCTCTACTGTTAAGGCAGAGCAACGTCAAGATGCTAGCAATGTCTGTATACTTGCTATTAATTTGAATTCAAATTGAGATGGCAATTTAATATCTCCAAATTTGACTTTTAAAATCTTCTATATTGGTTTTGTTAGTGTTTGCATTATGACTCTTTCATTTGAGAAGCATTTTTAGATATGATTCATTGTTCCTTTTATTAGTTGTTATAGGTCAAATTAATCACTTTTTACTAGGGATGACAATAGGTTTATCTGGACTCAAGATAATCCGTAGACTAGGGACCCTTGGTCAGACTTGCCGGTGGCGCCTAGTTTGTGGCCGGGCTTATTCATAGGTTGACCAGTTCTTGGATTGAGTCAAGGCCTGACAGGCTAAGAGTTGGCCCGCCTGATCTCATTTTAAAAAAAATTGACAAAATGATATCATTTTGTACCTTTTTATCAGGCCACGGGCCAAACCAGGACAACCCTACCCAAAGCCTGGCATGTGGCCTAGTCAGGCCAAGTGATTTCGACCTGTGGCCCGATCAACCTAGGCTAAAGTCAGGCCAAGTCGGGCCATATTTACCATCTCTACTTTTTACTTTTTGCTGTGAAAAGTCACATATTATTGTGGGTCAATCGGAGATAGTCTTTCTATTAACTAAGAGTAAGGTTATGTATTACTAAAGTCTTTCTATTAACTAAGAGTAAGGTTATCTATTTCTAAACCTTCTCAGATCCTATATATCAGTAAAATTTTCAATGAATTGTTGTTGTTATAATAATAGTCATAAAATCTGAAGGAAAAAATTTAAATGGCCTATGAACTGAGAGTGATCTCTTTATAGAAAGGGAAAAAACCTCTTTATATATTGTTATCTACCTGTATGGTAGTTATTTAAAGTTTTTATTAATAGACAAGTCCTTGGTAAATTCTAATAAAACCATATCATGCTTGATCACATCTTCTTAATTCTTTTTATATCTTTAGTGAGAATTCTTATTTTAAATATTTATTTATTTATTTTAATAAACTCTTTTAACCTACAACCAGGCTTTTATTTTTATGTCAAAATCTTAGGGCTTGTTTGTTTTCTTTTTTTATAGATTTTTTGTTGTGGTTTCTGTAAATTTAAAAACATTCCTTAAAATTGGTGTTTGGTTAAACATGTTTTTATATTTTGTTTTTATAAATAAAAAAACGGTCACTATATTATGAAAACGTAAAAATAATGTTTTTGTGATTTTTGAAAACAAGTTTTCATCTTTTTTAAAACGGTTTTTTTAGGTTGATAAAGAAGACGCCACACTCTCGTTCTTTCTCGGTCTATTTCGGTTCTTCTTTTTACTGAACCTCCTCTGCTGAACATCACGAAAACTTTGTCTTTATATGGAAAACTCTTTTATTCCCAAATCAACAGTACTTTTTCTCTTTCTCCACCCAAATCTGTTAATTTTCTTATTGATGCCACTTTATGTGATCTTATAATGCTAGCAATGGCGGGTTTTCCAGGTTCGATTGTAGCGGTGTTCGGGCGATCACTCTTGAGCCTCCGACGTGAATAGATACATGCCATGGGAGAGACTCATGAACCTTCCACCCTTTACTTGGAGCTCGAGGCCTTTCAAAAGAAGGTCAACGATCGATTCACCGACCTTTCTGTTGTGGGCTCACAGGAGCTACTCTTGCTTTCTTGGACCAGGAAGCTTTTAGATGCTTTCCTTTGTTGCCAAGAGGATTTTAGACTTATCTTGTTTAACAATAGGTCACTCGCTTATTTGCACCTTGGAAAATCAGAGATTTCTTGGAGAGGGCCATTTTTACCGTTCGAAGAAAGTGTTGGTTGATTTATCCATTTCGATGGTTGACGACAAGGAGTCCACCACAGGTCTGGCACACAAGAACCGATCATTTGGACGGCAAAATACGTCGTTGAGAGAAAAAAAAACTCTTTTATAAAGAATCAAGACAGACCATGAAATAACGTAAATCGCTCTGTTTTCTTGATCCTCTCGTTAAAGTTGAGACATATTTTAAAGTTGAGACAGGTATAACCATTTGCTTCTTCCTCACGTATTTGTAGCGGATTGCTCCTTGGACTGCATTTTGATTTAATGTGTAAAACTTTGTCTTCTTGTGTTCTTGTCTTCACGTCATTTATTGTGGCTGCTTCTTGTCTTGGACTTTCTCACGTATTTGTAGCTCCTTCTTGGACTACACTTTAATTTAATATTGAAAAGTTTGTCTTCTTGTGTTCTTCTCTTCGTCTCATTTATAGTGGTTGCCTATATTCAACGTTCTCCTTCTTGTCTTGGACTTCAGAAATTTCACTTGATTCTCGCCCATCATAACTATTCCATACGATCCATATGTCTCTAAGTGACCATTAACAACTTGAAAGGTGTTGTTGAACTTTAAATGGTAAATTAGTACATAAACTTGAAAGATGTCGTTGAAAGTTAGGGACAAACATAATAGATCTCACGCTCATTTCTTGTCCATTTGTCCCCTTTGATACCATTTAAAGTTAAACTGCGGTGATTTTATCTTGGACTACAAATCCTCCACGTTATTAATAAATGTTGACAAACATTACCTAAAAATGTTGATAACATGTTCAAACTAGTTGACAAAGTTTTCTTATGTTTCTTTTTGTAAATGAATATTTTTATTGATATAATTTTCGAATTTATAAAATTTTATTATATACAATTAATGTGTAATTTTTAATTGCATTTAATTTGCATGTACTTAATTTTCAATCGTAAGATAATTAATTAATTTTAAAATATAATATATTATATAAAATTATTAATATGAATCTAATTATAAAAATAAAAACAGGATGATAAAACTAAACATGTTTTTGATTTTGTGTTTAATTACTAATATTAATAAAACATATTTTTGTCTTTAATTTTTATATTTCAAATTTCAATTAAACATGTTTTAGAAACAAAAACTAAAAACCACCCAAAAAAAAAAAAAGAAGTGAAACCGGATCCTTAAAAACGAGCAATTTTCTTTACTTTTTATTTTCTGTTTATTGAAACCAGAGAATTGTGTATCCGTCTTTTAGGGAACGCCGTCAATCGCCGTTACAGGAGAGGTCCATTTCTCGCCGAAGTTTCAGAAATAGAGAACACGCTGAAAGTTAGTTGTGAAGTTACATTTCACCAAACAGCCAAAGGAAAATTCTGTCAGCACAACGCATCGCGCCTAGATCGTAGCATCCCATTTACACTTTGAGTTCCAATATCTCCCTCATATCGGATCGCTCACCATGTGGCGCTCTCTGTGGCGATCCATAGATCGCTTCTCTCTTCAACACTTTAAGTAATACAATCTTCAAGAACTTTCTGTTTATCACTCTCCGACCCTAATTTCTTTGAGCTCTGTTTGGATTACTGATTTTACTTGTATTGTTATAATTTGAAAGCTGTGTGCCTGTGTCTAGAGGTGTTGAATTGGTGTTTGAGATGAGAAAAGAAAAGGGTAGTAAACATTTGGTCGAGTGCAATTATTATTACTTATTGAGAGTGATGCTCTTAATGCTGCTGTTTTGTTTACCATTTTGTTGCTTTCCTCCTTGAACTTATTACTGTGTTGGTAAAGTCTTTTTTGCGTTTCGATGTCATTGATACCATGTTTATTGCGGCATAGATATGTAATCGGTGAATTGCGGCGAATCAAAGTCGTAGACAAGTTTAACCGGGTAAATTAAACCAGCTGTTATGTCATTGTATGTTGCGTAAGATATTACAAAATATGATTAGATGTTTCTGCTGTTGTTTCATTTTATTCCTTTTTTTATTTGGTGCAGGACTTAGTTGTAGATCTACTGCAGTCTATCGTAGAGATTGTAACATATGGTGATAGACAAGATCCATTGATTTTTGAGTATGAGCTACTCTTGGCGTATTGTTTTCTAAATGGAATTGCTCTCAACTCTTTTGTTAATGTTGAGTAGTTAATTTCCTGCTTTTCCAGATGCTTCATGGAGTACCAAGTACTGGCGGAGTTTGTTCGGGTACTGAAGATTAGCAACAATTCAAGGATTGAGGCACCACTACTCCAATATCTGAGTATAATGATCCAGAACATGGATAGTGAACATGCAATCTGTAAGCTGCTAACTAGTAATTGATATGTGGGCGACAATCTTTTCTTTGAACTTATAGTTCCTCCTTTCCTTTCCTTTCCTTTTAGGTAGCCGATCTCAATATTTGCTGCCTTCGTTCTATTGAGCTTTGAGATGACTTTTTTTAAAATGTTTTTATTCAGATTATTGTCTTAGCAATGACTACATAAACAGCATTATAACCCATCAGTTCAAATTTGACGGGACAGATCTTGCTTCATATTACATATCCTTTTTAAGGTTGTTAACCTGCTTTCTTCCTCTCTCTCTCTCTGTACTCCATTCTTCTCTGACATTATGACTTTTCCTGAAAAGCACCTAAGGTAAGTTGGGGAGATATCTACTCTAGTTCTGACTTCAACCTTTTTTTTTAACCCCATAAATGGCGTTTCTTTTATATTAATTCACGACATCCTTAACTTTTTTCTTCTTTTTCATAAATTAGGGCAGTGAGCAGCAAATTGAACAGAGATACACTTTGCCTTCTTGTAAAGGTTCAAGGGGTAAGTTCAAAGCTTTAGATTCTTTGATACTTTTGATGCATTTCTACCTGGTAAGCTATGGCCTAGAGTTGAATGCTTCAATTCCATGATAAGAGTGTGATTTATGATCACTAAGAATCAAATTTGTAGGCCATAGCGCCTTTGCTATTTAACTGTCACATGGGTTAAAGTTATGATTTTAATGGATGTCATGTCATTTAGTGACTGGAAAATTGGTCCAACTTTTCCTAGGGCTACAAAGTAATTGGATAATTTTTCTACCTTTTTATTGATTTGCAAAAAACCCAGGCCATGTTTGTTCTCTTCTCCAATTCTGTTTCCCATTTCAAGTCTGCCATGGATAATTGAGGACTATGATTCAATTGATAACTAAATCATCAATGCAAGGGGGTGTTTCATGTTCTCGCTACAAAACATAGACATGGGTTAAAGTGAGGTTTCAGAGAGAACGATGGTTCCCACCCTTTCTTTAAGATCTATTAATCTGCGGAAAAAGAAAAAACAAAAATTTACATACCTTTTTGGATGGGAAAATTTGAAGCTTAATAGTGTTGACGTAATTGGTTTATTCTTGGAAATAGTATCCAAATAGTTAATAGTATCCAAATAGTTTTCTGATAATTTTGGACTGTCTTATAGGCCCAAATATGACCAAGGTTTTTGTTCCTTGTGTTTTTTTGTTTGTTTGTAAAATAATCTAGGATGGAAACCACAGGTTCGATTTGTTGTTAAATTGTAGTGTATTTCCACAGATGGATACAGTGTTGTATTTGAGCATGATTTTGACAATCAAAACATGCAAGAGCCATCACTGGTGTTCTCACGCTTTAAGATGTGCTTTTCTGTTATTATGATTTTCTATTAGTTTAATTTCTTCACTATGTTGACATTTCATCATGGGTTAAATAAACATGTTTTGATGTTCTTTATCTGACCGCAGGATGTTGTAGTCTCTTTTCCCTTATACAGTGAGGCTCTTAAATTTGCTCAGCATGGTGAAAAGATGATCCAAACAGCTGTGCGTGCATTGACTCTTAACATATATAATGGTACTTTTCTGTTTTCTTTGTTGTTGTTATTGGTGTCATTCTTCGTATAGAAGATGATCATAATTTCCTTGCAAATATTATTCTTTTGATTTTGCAGTTAGTGATGATATGGTTCTTCAGTTCATAACAAGTCTTCCTGTTTCAAAGTACTTCATGGACTTGGTTTATAGTTTGAAAGAGCAATCTGTTCATTTAGATAATCTTGTCCATGGGACAAGGTGATTTTCTTTCCAGTATCTATAGAACATGTTTGTTTTAATAACTTTTAGTTTGTTATCAGTAAGTGAACTACTTAATTCATAAACATGTCTTGAGTTTATGCAGTGAGAAATGCATTAATCAAAGAAGAAAGGCGCTACTTCTGGAAACTGATAAGATTGTTGACGACCTCTACTACTTTAAGGATATTCTTTGTGTTGGTGAATCTCGTTTGAATGAAGTGGTTGAGCAGAATCTTGTCAACATGTTTGCGCTTCCCATATTACTTTCCCTGTTCCCGTTAAGGCAGATTGATGTGAGATACTTTTCTGTTTTACTGCCTGCATGCGAACATAATTTGCTAAACATGACATATAACTATTTAGTGGGACATCATTTCATATCATCAATTTTCTCATGGGACCCAATAAATAAGATATCTTCTTTTGGCCATTTTACCTGATATTGGCTTCAAGTTACTTGGTTGTTCACTTTTTCTGGATTCTGTATTTAATTTAGTAAGTTATCTGTAAGACAAAGTTTGAAACCCAAATTATGTTCACAGAAACTGGATCGACCAACTTCTCCTGTAGTGCATTAATGCAACCCCCATAGGATTCTTCTCTAACAATTTTTTTTTTCTGGTTCTTGTTTAAGGGTTCAAATTTATCGGCGATTACTTCCTTTTATTTACTTTCTCGCCTTATTCAAGTTGTTGGGGGCAAATATATTACCAACTCTGTGGCCAGAGTTGTTCTCTACCATTATATGTCCTTAAGTGTGAGCAATGTTGATGAAGAAAGTGTGGGTGCTTCTTTGTCCAACCATCTGAATTATGCAGAAAGATTGATGTGCTCTGATTCTGTATCTGAAAAGGAAGTAAACAGCAATGGGAAGCCTCCTTGTGCACATCTACCAGAGTGCAATCATTTGAGTACGAGTCTTATCGACAGCACTGCAGATGATAATGTTTGTCTGAAAAGGTTTGTAGGACATTACAATTGTGGTTGCCTATGTTTTCTTGTAGATAAAATCAATTGACAAGATGGTCAGATCCTACCTGAAATCTTTCAAGTATCAAACTTTCATGGGGAAGTTTCTAATGGGCTTATTGTCAGAATATGTGATTGCTATCCTGGATATTGATTTTGGTCGTTTGTTAAGATTGTGATTACTAATAGGGATATTACATTTAGCAAATTTTATGATCTAAAATTCTTATGTTCTATAGGAGTATCAAAGAAATGGATGGAGAATTTTGATGCTTTTTTTTGTTATTAACTTGACGTGAATCTAAGGCAGATAACAGAGTGAACTTGTGAGTTTTTGAAGACACCTAGGTGTGGTCATAATGAAAATTGAAACACTTATTTTGGTTGTATCAGATTCTTGTGTTGGACCTCATTTTTGATAAGTTCTGTACAAGTTTGTTATAATTCAGTTTAATTTTCAATTTTACAGATCCAATTTATTCACACTTATAGGATAAAAATTAGTCAGTTGCAATATTATTAATATTCCCAGAACCAACTTGGTGTGTTACCTTCAATAGAGTGTCGACTATACTTGATCTTGCTTATTGCATGGATTTGGGAGGTTTTTCATTCATGAAATGATTGGAATAGGTATTGCAAAAGCTATAATGTAATCTCTACTGACTAAGACATATTTCGTGATTCAGGAGTGGAATACTGGAATTTATTTTTTGTAATAATCATGGTCACTTGTTAGCAGCTCTATATTTGTTGCTAACTTTAGCAGAGAGTAAAGGTATATTGCATAATTCTTTAAAGGTTTGCGGAAGGCTGCTTATACTGATAAATGAGTTTAATATTTGTTTTCCCCTCTTTTGTTGCTATGCAGATCTTGATTATTTGCTGGAACTCTTAATTGGAGTTGGATCAATGCAGCATGTGAAGGTACATATTGAGTCCCATCTTCTTTTATTTGATTCTGGACTGGTACCCTATTACTTACAATCTTGGTTCCTGAAAATGATTTCAACTGAAAGGAGTACAATGCAGGACTACCAAATAACCAAGATCGAGACACCAAATACTAACCAAGATTTCTTACTGTTTAAAACATATACTGATTTAACCATTGAGTAAAATACTATCTTTAGACGATTTAATTAGATGAACATGTTGCTTTAGAATTAGAATTGTGTTTGAACAAAACTATTTGGTTTCAAATGTATCCTTGCATTGAACAGTTAGTGGGTTTAACCTTTGAATAATTACAGATTAAAAATTAATGATTTTTTGTTTTGTCGATATATATGTTTTTTCATCTAAGTTGTTTTAATACATTTGAATTCAAGTTGAACATATCAGTAGTGTGTAAGCAATTGTTTTTTTTTTACCTTAATAAGTAATAATATATGCACGATATTAAGATGTTTGTTTGTGTAAGAATATGAAATAAATAAATTCTCATTTTTAGGTTATTTTACTCTAAAATTTGAGTTAGTCTAAGTATGTGTCCACTTAACAGTAAATAATAATAAATTGTAAATTAATATTTTTTAATATATTTAACTGTACAAAAAGTATGGTCCTTCATTCCTTTTCATTTTCCTCATAATTCTTATTGTTTCAATTGGGCTTAAGGAGATTAATTTATAGTTTCAAGTCGAATATCCCAGAATACTCTCTAAGAAGATGGCGTCAAGTTTGAGCCCTCTGCAAGCAATTATGCATTATAAATCCAGCTTTATTTATTACATTTTATATTATGTTAGCTAAATTTTATTATTCAAATTGGCAAATCACCTGTATTCACATGGTTAGAGGGAAATGTGGTGGAGTTCTTATTGTGCTGATTGGCATGTTTTCGTTTCTAGTACTGGGAGAATACTGTACTTCGTTGTACCATCACAACTAGAAATATGCTCCAGAAGCTTAGGTGATGGGACAAAATTAGCTGTGATGAGTAAATAAATTTCATGGTCTGTTTAGGAATCATCTAATGCGTTATCAGTCCAAGTAGTTGAGCAAAACTTCTATCTTTAATATAATGATGTTGATATATCCATTCCCAGAGTTGCAGCATCTCATCTTTAAAGGTAGCAGATCAAAGTATCTTCACAAAATTTATGCCTCAGGTACATATCTTGATTGATTTTTTGTTTCTTTGCCCCCTGAAATTAGATTTTGGATCTTTTCTTTGACCCAGTTAGAGGTTTTCTTGGTCCATGATTTCATGGTTTGATTCATTGTTGTTAAACAGATTTCAAATGCATTGTTGAAAGTTTTGGCTAGTGAACCACGCTGTTGTGTACTTGTAAGACAGCAGACAGGATGGTTATTGCTGAAGCTACTGGCTCTTCAAGGAAAGAAACTTGATGATAATAATCTTCTACAGTTCATTGTAAGGATTCAGCTGATATTTTTACTTCCTCTTGGTTTTAGGTGGTTTCAATGTCAACTTACTTCTTGAGAGCATTTTCTGTGATATTTTAGCATCATAGACCATGGTTTTGCTTCTCAATCTTGATGGTCAAAACTGCGACCACTTTCAAAATACTATTACTTGTTTTTTGCAGACTTAGGAACAAAGTTCAATATTTTGAGAACATTAGCTATCTGCATCATTTTCCAGAAACATGATGAATGATTAACCAGACCCATGTGGTTTGTTGATGTTGTTCTTGTTTTGAAAGTTGGTTTGTTGTTAGAATATGCTGAACGAGTCATTTAACTTGGAAACTGTGTTTGAATTGAAACTGGAACCATGAGGGTGCCCAATATTGGAACTTCAGTTAGGAGTTTTGATACTGTACTAAAAACCAAGAAAACTGTAAAAGTTGGCTGATTAAGGGGCAACAATTAGTTTTTCATTTTTTCCATAAATTGTTATTTTGCTGCAATATGGATGAATCCCACTTCAAAGGTGTTTAATGTATATGAATGTTTCTACTATCCCAGCTTTACAACTGAAAGTTGAATGATATGCTTCTTAGTAGGAACACAAACAGAGATAGAACTCGTGCCACTCTCAATATTCTACTTAGGGGACTGACCATATGCTAATGAAAACAACGAAAACTTCAATCTATCTATAACAATTGCCTGTTAACTTCATTTACATCTCAAACTTTCTAAAGTTTTATATTTTCTAGTTCCCATTGGCAGACCTCATATGAACAGTCACGAGAATGCTTACAGAAAGAACTGGATGGATGTTGGTTTGATTATATCTTGGACACTTTGAGAAATGAGTGGGCTAGCTGCAAAGCAGGTACCTTCATCTCTTAGATATACAGATGGATGCTGTATGACAATCTGTTTAATTAATATGATAGTCTCAATCACCATAAATTGGAAATAAAAATATTAGAAGCACACTTTTCATGTGTAAGTATTTCACTTTTGGAATGAATTAATGAACTCATTTTATCTATTTCAATGTTGTGGCAGCTCTTGAACAGCCATCCCAAACTGAAGATCCTTTCTTCCTTCTTGAGCATGCTCTCTGCCAGCAAATTAGTGCTGGTATAATTCCTTTTTTCTATCAGCGGAATAAAATTTAATTTTTCTCAATCCTTTAACTTTTCATTCTCGTATGGTTCCCTTCATTCAGTTCCAGATCAAAAGTCGGTGCTTGTTTCAGGTGACGCAACTACTTCTCACCTTGCTTGGAAAAGAATGGTCGATGCAGTCAAGGTTTCTTATCATTGATTTTTTTCACACAAAGCACTCCAAGTTTCGCTAATGTATCAGGAGATTATTAGTACCAGTTTCATGATTATTTCTTGGCAAAATTTGATAAATGAAAAGTTTTCTGCTTTGCCATAAATTTATGGAACATACATATTAATTCATGAGTCTTTCCTATTATGACTTTTGTTATTACTAATGAGTATGTATATATATGTCTATATATATATATATAAAATATTTATTTTATTTATTATTTATTACTTTTATTTTATTTTATTATATATATATTTTATGACTATTATTATTTATTATATATTTTTTATTTTATTTTAGTTTATTTTATGTTATTGTTTTATTTATTTATTTATTTTACTTATTTATATTTTATTTTCTTATTTTACTATTTTCTTATTATGTTTTAATATAATTTAATTTTTTTATTTTTTATTTTTTTATGTGCGTCATTTACAAACAGCCTTTCTATTAGATAGGAGAGGTTGCGTACTATTAGACCTCTCGAGATTCCATGTCCCTGTGAGGTTTCAACTGGATTTTCTGTTGTTGAGAGTCTTTTCTATATGTATATGAATTGCTCTGTTCTCAATTAACTTATGCTATGAATAGTTCTTAACTGCAAAAACTGAGCTGTTTTAATTGCCATTTACTTGTAAGGATGACAGCTGAGTCCATGATGACATCTTTTGTACAGCTTTTTGCTGTGTCCATTTGCTCTAAAACAATATTTCTTGCACATTAATTTTCATGGCATAAAAAGCTTCACGTTACCATACATGCAGGTCTTCATTCTCCATGTTCAACTCAAGTCTTTTATTTGGAAGGGGAAGTTAATTGAGAAACCCTTACCAGACTCTGTTGAGAGTCCTCCTGATTATGGAAGAACCCATGCTTCGGATCTTTCATCTGCAAGTTTTGGGTCAGAGATTTCCTTAGGTTGGCTTTTCATTAAATCTTGACCTTTACCTGCATCATATTGTTCGGTGACATAATACTCGTTCTCTTAAACCTTGTAGGTTCTGGAATACCTTGCAGGATTGCCTTTTCAAATGCAGGAATTAGAGATATTTATCTGATACCTGTAGCAAGTGGAGTAAGTGGTAGATTGCTTGTTGTAGAGAAACATCCTTTCCGTAGTCAAAGGGGAGTTGTATTGGCTATGGCTCCATTAGCTGGATTGAGTGTGAGTAGTGACTCTGTTAGGCATTGTCCTTAATTTGAGAAGTATGCTTTGTATGCTTTTAACATGTTTCTTTTCTTAATCAAACAGCCAAAGATAGACGCAGATCATCCTACTTGGTTGCATCTAAGTATAAGAGAATTTGACCCAAAATTTAATGCTAATAAAGGCAGAAGCTACGACTCAAAGGTATCCTCCAATCATAATGCAGATGGGCGCTGGACACTTGGTTTTGCAAATGCAAAGGCTTGCGAGACAGCTTGTTTGGTAATACTTGAAGAAACTTGTAGGCAGAGATCTTCTGTTAGCGAGGCACTAGCTCCACTTCTACAAAGCGATTTTCTTGTGGACTTGTCAGAAAGTCAGAATCATGAGTGAAGCCAATGCATCGACAATAGGTAGATAAACTAACAAATCTTTTAAAATTTTGTTGTGCGATAAATGGGATCTCTGTATAAATATGACGAGTGTCTTGTATGAAATATATAGAAAGTTGAGAACATAAACATGTTTCAGGAGTAAGCACTTGAGAGTTGCTATTTCATTCACCAGGCAATTTACCTTTTGCTATATGTAATAATCAAAAGCTCACGAAATTTATTTTGTAAAGGCGAAGTAGAGAAAAATGAGTCCAATGTTACAAAAATAAGACTCGTTACTTTATACCCAGTAACCTCGTTTCATGAGGGAGTTGCTTTTCCTATTCTGCTGTAAATGCGTGATATGTATTTTTTTGTAGACATTTTTTATAAGTTTGGCCAATAATTAATTGTGTTTTATCGATTTTTAATAAATTATTGGTTAAATTATGTAATTTGATCCAGGCAAAAGTAATAAAGTAACTTAAGAAATGATCTTAGTCATTGGGATAAAGTTTAGAAGGAAAATGGATTTAATTAATATGAATCGAACCTATATAGAGTCCATGATAGGAAAGTTTGATATGAAAGTTATATAAATAAGTCGAGGTTTTTTTAAGTTATTCATTTCGTTCGTAAAGCATACGGATTCTTTGAACCGATTAGAGAACTTAGGTATTGGGAAAACTATAGAAAGGCGTTAATTACGTGCTTGTGAGAAGTTTTCATGAAGGTCCTGGTGAATTCGAGCTCATTACGGCCTCAGAAAGCTCTTATGAACTTCTGATGGAATATAAATCAAGTATTTCGCATTTACTTCATTTATTTCCCTTTTATGAACGTTCCAAGACATGTAATAAGGTTCATGCTACGTGTTACTCATGGTGTTAGAGCGATTACATGATCAGGTGGTGAAAAACGAAGTTTTTTTTTGTTTTTGATCCATAAGGGTTTGGATGGTTTTGATTCGTTTTCGATTTTTTCACCTGTATGGATTCGTTAAAGTGGCCTAAATGTGTGTAACGTTGAGAAACAGGTTGAAAAAGAGCCGTAAAGCCCGAAAAATTAGCCTAAAACTAGCTAAAAATTGCCCTCACCATTGACAGTGGCAGTGAACATTGGGTGCGTGTGACTCATGTATAGTACTGCCACTGAGGCGGTTGTAGGGCATGCGCGACGATGGATAAGATGTAGCAAGGCAGGGGAAGGATGTGACGCACGCCACAACGGACACGTTTTTCATCCATTTGTCTCAACAGTGGCAAGCGCTGGTGCGGATGCATGGCAGGCGCTTGTTATACATGCGTTACATAGTGTTAGTGCATCTGCGAGTGTGGGTGCGTGTGAGGTGGGCGCAAGGCACACGCTTGATGCATCCGAAGGTGTGACAAGGGTGCGCGCGTGCAATGCATGCCCCATAGGCCCACACGCACCCATGACGTCACAATGATGTCACATTGAGGTCAACATTATAGTTACTATTGACGTCAACACCAAGAAAAAAAAGGGGAAATTTTAGAATTCCGTTAAAGGTGCCCCAGGTCTTTTTGGGTTAGAGTAATTTTCAAAATGATTTAAAAATTTTTCTGGGTTAATTACATTGGTAAGTTCAATCCAGAAAAGGATTTAGACATTCTAAAGTCGTCTTTGAGTGAATTTTTGTGTTTTAAACATCGCACGAGGAAAACACTTAAGGTTTTTGTGTCTCATTTGATCGGTTCAGTGTTTCGTATTACATGATAGCCGCTTTGATTGAGATTTTTTGCTATGAAAATCTCAAATAAAGTTTTCAAAGAATGTCTTCAGCATGAGTATGTGATAATTCGATTGTGCATTCAATTTTTGCATTTATTGATAGTTACATTTTTACATACTGAAGTAAATCACACGTTAGTATAGACTTTATGTACAAGAAACTTGATACACAGAAGGGGGGTTGAATGGTGTATCCTTTTTTGTTAATACAAAATCTTGCTAGGAACTTCTCTTTCTTGTTAAAAAGATATCACACGGATTATACGAAAATTATTACGTAGTTAAATCGCAAATAACTTTTATATGATTGTTTAACAACCAAATAAATTGAAGTAAAGGATAGAAAGTAGACACTGCGATTTTTATACTGGTTCAACCCAAACTGTGGGCTACGTCCAGTCCTCAAAGTTCGTCTGAATATTTCACTATACTCTAAATAATTACAAGTATTTTTTCTTCCCTTCCAGAGCCTCTTCAGGTCTCTTACAAAGTATTCTTTCAGCTATCTTAGCCTC